>CM033643.1:150395130-150983866 GCA_019512145.1 Engystomops pustulosus
TTTCGACTTACATACAAATTCAACTTAAGAACAAACGTATGGAACCTTGTATGTAATCCTGGGACTGCCTGGACTTACCTCTGCAGTCACCCTGGTCATCCCGCACTGCCGTAACTCTGGTCCATGTCCCTGTTTGTTTCACGCAGCACGGAAGCTGTGTGGAGTTCAGGTTCCGGCCAGCCGTCCCTATTCCCGGCACTGTATTGGACAACCCCTTTAATATAAGCAATAAAAAACTTCTCTCTGCTAGTCTATTCACCATCATAGGGACTGCTAGTGCAGTGGATGGCTCTCCCCACATGTCTCGCAAAGAATGAAGTAGCAGTGCACATGCTTGATCTGCTGCTCCATTGAGAAATAAGCCTCTAATCTGATGGCCAGTGGGTGCCCAGTGGTCAGATAACACCATGGCTCTGTGGCCAACCCCTATTTGAATGTGCTTTATGGTAGGCACTGATTTCTATAGACAGGTTCCCCAAGAGACCAGATAAAAAAACCTGCCCTAGGCAGAACTTCTGTAAGACCAAACATCCACTCGTTATGACTATTTTATGTTTAATATACCCATAATGGATGCCAAGCAATGTATCTTCCCTACAGGATTTCGTATAATGCTATTTTTCCAAATAATATTGGATACAGTAAACTGTTTTTTTAATAGATTGCTTGGAGATGTTAGCCTACTTCTTGTGGTAACTTGTAAGGAAGCATTTCCACACGTGGCAGGATTGTTAGAGAATGTCAGCTTGAGAAAATGATTTCCATGCAAAGAAAGGAGACTGTAGCTGCTGTATGTGCCGGAATCTCTGCATCAAACCTGCTGCATGTGAACATAGTCTTAAAGCTCTGGTTAAATGGATCCATTCTACATAGTATTACTTCACATAGCGAAGTAGTTATTAGGTCAGATAAGAGTGCTGCTTATCTCATTGCCATTGCATCATGAAGGTGGCACCAACAGCTGGGTCAGTACCATCAGAGCAAGGTGTCATGATTTCAGGACTACTGGGTGCTGATGCCTCCTTACCATGGCTGTATAGGTCCTGGGCCAAAAGCGATGGGATCTAATAATGTGTATTGTGGTAAATTATACAAGTGCTCAGAAGATGACTGCATCTGGCCCTTCCGTAGACATAGAAATAGTGTAAAAAAAATAATGGAACATTACAAAAAGTTATATAAAAATGGAATTATGGATAACAAAAAACAAATGTCAGAATATCAGATTTTTTTTGTTTACATTTCTCATTTACTTTGACTCTTCCCTGTACCCACACTGGAAAAAAAGATGTCGGGGGTGGGGGGCAGTTGCAGCGACTAGTGCAGAAGCAGGGCCAGGTCTCCACCTCTGCCTTTTCCTTTCTTCACTGCATTGAAGTAGCACTATGTAGTAAATGCAGGGCCCAGCGGTGCTGCCGGCCCTATAGGACCGGACGGTCATGCGATTGTGGGTCTGCAGGGGTTAATCATGTCCAGTACAGCTCTCATCAAACTCAGGGGTAGTTTCCCCTAGCCACTTGTAAAAGAAAACAAAGATTAAAAAAAAAAAAAAAGCTGTGGAAATGTCTCCCAGGGGTTGTTTATGACCTCATGGGGGACATATAAAGTTAAAAAAAAACAAAACAAAATATGAATAAATATTCAAACATAAACATGAATATTTCCCAATAAACTAAAAAAGAATCCCTCTGTACACTACGAAAAACATTGCGATAGTCGACTTTACATATAATATATATCAAAACGACCTTCATACATTAGGGGAAACTGTATATACACTATACATTATATAAAAAATATAAAATTTCTCAGTTTTTGTAACTTTAACCCACAAAAAACAGAAAATGAACAAAAAGGTCCTTAAATATGTGACTATCCCTATGTGTCATGGAAAAAGTGCAGTCAACATGTTAAGGTTTTCTCTTTAACAAACATGAAATTCTTGTCGGGAAGGGCTCAGCTTAGAAATGTCGTAGAGATGCTTCCTATTCGCATTCTTCTTTAATCTGCTGTGCAGGGGTTAATAGAATTTGAAGTTTTATCTCCCCCCCCCCCAAATTCCATCGTTAAAAGCATAAACCCCGATAACGGAATCATGTGACGGCTCAGGGAAGGAGACGCCGTGTAACGCCGTCATTCCCCGGTAATAAGGAGGGTGGCGGTGCCATTCCTGCCACCTCCTGGGCACCTGTGATGTGAGGTATACATGTGAGCACGGAGGGGCTATAAGCACACCGCTCCGGGCAGGCGCCGGGGCGCCCTCCTCCACCCGGTGACCGTGGCGGGCTCCCCCTTCCTCCGCCTGTGACTCCTCCCCAGCTCCTCCCCCTCGTGTCCTCCTATCCCCTGCACTCCCCGCCCCGCCGCCTCTTCCTCTCTCTGTTGCCTCAACTGAAGCAAACTCGTATAGAGGAGAAGCGGCAGACAGAGCGCAGCCTGAGAGCCGGCTATAGGGACGTATCCACACAGGGAGAAGAGAGGCGGCATTGTGCTTACCGGGCAGAGGCGGGAGCCCAGCGGCGGGAGGCGGAGGAGACGGCGGCGGTGGTGGTGAGCAGACGGCAGCTCGGCCAGTGTGCTCCGCAGCCTGTTCCCTCCCATTGCCCATAGACTGCGCGGGAGAGCGCACCAGGGGGAGCACGGCCCCTGCCCTTCATGTGTGTGGACACCCGGGGGCGGCAGAAGGAAAGTGCGGCTCTCGGGCTCTGGGCTCCGCTGAAGTTTGGGCTTTGTGCTGGGGCTGCAGCCTCGTCCTCTCCTTCTTGTGATTAGTGCCCTGCTCTCCGGAGAGATTGGATAATGGTGGGGGAAATGGAAACAAAGGAGAAGCCCAAGCCGACCCCAGACTATCTGATGCAGCTGATGAACGACAAGAAGCTCATGAGCAGCCTGCCCAACTTCTGCGGGATATTCAACCACCTGGAGCGGCTCCTGGACGAAGGTACATCAGGCCCCCCACCCATAGAGCACCCCGGGGGCTGCCATGTGACCCGCACCAAACTTGTGATGTAATCAGGGGGACACATAGGGGGCTGGTTAGGGTGAGAGCACTATATATAGGTCTATGTATATATGGGATAAGGTGGGGGAACTTTTCCTGTGGCTGGTATATAGGTTAGGGTTCTCCTTACTGGAATGTGTACACAAGGCCTCCATATAGAGGGCAAGTTTATGGGACTCTGCTGGCTTAATGGACTTTATAGTGGCCTGGAAGTGGATTAGGGACATGTGCTCCCTGAGCAGTGACCTGTATACTAGTAGGGGGTGAGGACACTCAGGGTGCTTTATAGAGGGGCGTCTATATAGGACAGTAGCCCATGTGTACGTAGGTAACTGCGGGGACTTCAGTACAGTGGCCTGTATGTATGTAGGTGACTGCGGGGACCTTAGGACAGTGGCCTGTATGTACGTAGGTGACTGTAGGGACCTTAGGGCAGTGGCCTGTGTGTATGTAGGGGACTGGGGCAACCTCAGTACAGTGGCCTGTGTGTATGTAGGTGACTGGGGCGACCACAGTACAGTGGCCGATGTGTATGTCAGTGAATCGGGGCGGTCCTCAGTGCAGTGGCCTGTGTGCATATTGGTGAATCGGTGGAGACCTCAGTACAGTGGCCTGTATGTAGGTTTACTGGGGCGACCACAGTACAGTGGCTGATGTGTATGTCAGTGAATCGGGGGGGTCCTCAGTGCAGTGGCCTGTATGTAGGTGACTGGGGCGACCTCGGTGCAGTGGCCTGTGTGTATGTCGGTGAATCACGGGGGTCCTCAGTACAGTGGCGTGTATGTAGGTGACTGGGGTGATCTCAGTTCTGTGACCTGCATGTATGTAGGTGCCGGTGGGACCTCAGTACAGTGGCCTGTTCACACATGAGGGAGGGGGGAGGCAGCTCTCTTCTGTCTGGTATTATATGTCAGGGCTATATCTGTTCCCAGGATGAGAGCTCTATACCAGGAATCTCTTAATCCAGTATTATTTACAAATAGCTGGGTGGCAGCAGGATAGTGCCCACATCTGAGCCCCTCTAGATGCCATAGCTGAGCATGGATTGCAGTTCAGGCACATAGCTTTGCTAGCAAAATAGGATGGAGGACTAACTATAGCCCATGTGTGATTTGTCTGCCCTTAGTTGGCATCAGAACATGTGGCATATGAAGGGGCTCCACAGCTATGCGATAACATTATTAGTGAGAGCAGCCGCTTCCACATGTCTTCTGAGGACAGCCTTTGTATTGGTTTATGGATGTATAGAAATAGAGGATTGGTATTGATCCGGCAGACAGGCAGGGGGCAGAGCTTGTGATGTACTTGGGGAGGTTAGAGCAGCACACATGTCTGTAGTGGCTAAATCTATGGATGTGATGAGGCTCTTGCTTCCTCTATTGATTCCATTTCAGTAGTTGGATTGTGCGTTTCCAGTTTCCTCCTCGCTCCTTTTTGGTTGTAGCTGTAAACAGTTCAGTCCATGAAGGGTTACAGCGTAATAAGCAGCAGGCAGATCTGTCCACTGTGTCCTGCTCCCAGTAGATAAGAGGGCGTAAGTAGCGACATTCAGGGGTCACTGGGTATAACTACAAGTGCAGGGAAGTAGGAATTCCTTCACATAACCGGACTTTTATTTCTTCTTGCTATTTCCTCTAGCAGGCACTTACCGCCTGAGCAGGGGGTGGGCACTTTGTTGTTGTTGCAGCTGTTGGACAGACAAATGCCAGTGTGTAAATATTTGCCTGGCAAACATTGCATTAGAGCTTTCATGTCACTGCCCCATGGAGGCAGGAATCAAGGAGAGAGCCGCCTGGATATTAGAAATGCTGTAAACTAAATGAGCAGTTACCTCCATTGTGCTACTTTACAAGGAAGTAGACATGGCCTGGGGAGGAATTCTTCTCTCCGTGGATTTACAGCTGTCTTTCCAGAGATGCTACCACTCCAGGCTTTGTATTCAGGAGCCTATTGATCCAACAAAGCAAATGTTGTGAGCAAACAGAACACATTGGACTGTACTGTTACACAAGGCCTGAACGTGGGCAGAGGAGCCGTATGGTGTTCTTAGCTTCTGCTACAGCTAGATTCATCAGTGTGATGGCATGCTGAGTGGGTATACCAGATACAAGTGCTAGTCACTGGCAATTGTCTATCGTTATATCACTGGGCCTGGACAGCAGATAATGTTGTAACAGGACAGTGTTGTGCAGAGTGTATATAGCCCCCTCTCGGGGAGTAATATGGTCCGGATTCTTTTGCAGTGTAGTAGTAACTTCCTTACAGTGTAGGGATCAGCTGTTGCCGTAGTCCCTGTAACCTGATGCTTCAGGCTAGCTCTGTTTAAAGGGCTTGGTTGCTCTTCCTGTTTTTGCGCATTTGGCCTGTGCAGGCTGGAGGAATCTGTATGTGTAAAAGGAGGGGGAACTTAAAACTTCCAGGAATGTGCAACAATAACACTGCTGGATGGAGGCAGGAAAAATCCCTGCATGGAACTCAACTTTATTTAAAAGCTTTGGGTTCTAAACCACTAAGGGGCGCCCCTACTTCTCTACCAGTTCACATCAATGTGATTTTTGTTGTGGGAAAAAACACTGACTGACTGAAGCTCATACAAAGACACATTATGCTGGCTAGTTCTGTTTCCCTGTGGTGGTTAAGAGCGAATTGGGCACTGCTGAAAGCAAGTAACACTTGAGTTGTAAAATATGCACACATAGAAAATCTAGAATATTATACCAGCCAGGTTTGCTGAATGTTCATTAAAAGCAAATTGTTCTATTAAAAAAAAAAAACAGAAGACAAAGCCCCTAAAGCCTCCTAGATCCATGATGTTCTGAAACGCTGTGGAATTTTCAAAGGCTTTAAACGCTCATTTCATCTTGGAATCAAAATGATAAAACAAACAAAAAACAACAACACAGCCTTGTTCCTCCTGCCTGGTGAATTATTCAGGCAGCGAGCAGCTTCTCTAAACGCCTCACTCAGGAGAATTGGCTTTACCCATTTTTCTCTGGTTTTTGTTTATTTTTATTATTTGATGCTCGCAGAGATCCATAGTAAAGACTATGACATTTTTTAAAGTGAAATTTGTAGAAGGACTGGGGAACGCTACAGTTCAGGACAGGGACACCAAAATTCTCTTCTTAAAGATTTACTTCTTGGATTCTCCAAATTTCTCCAAATTTGTAGCTGTCGCTGTGATCGTAATACTCAAAATATGAAGAGGCATACGGGAGGAAAACCAAGGGAAAGCTGGTTTATGGGATACGTCCGATAGAAGACTAGGCCTGAACCCAGATGTGCTTTGTCTGTAGAGATCTACTAATTGTAGGACCTGAAATTGTTAGATAATCCCAGCGCAATTTCTGCCAAGTTCACAAATGCCAATATTTGGCTTTTCAGTTTGGGCGCTGCAGGGTTAATAGACCTGATGTAAATGACGCCATCTGAGCGGCAGTTGTTATTCCGCATGAATGGGGTACACTAAAACCCTTCCCATGCATTGCTGTTAATATTTGGGAAGATTCCTCCTGTATAAAAGACTATAGGAAAAATGTTGACCGTGGATACAAGCATTTGGCATTGAAAAGAAGGAAAAGCAGACATATGACATGGATGATGACAGGGAGCAACAACTTGCATCAACTGGGAATTGAAATATAAGGTAAAACTTATATCCTGCTGTAAGACATGGACTCCTCCCGCTGAGCGGCTGTTTTCTCCTTGCAATGTTTTGTGACTAAGTGATTTTACGATCCCTTCGTTTTTCTATGTAATGTTGAGATTTTAGTTTTTTTTGTCTGTCCTGATGACAGCAGCATGGGCGTTGGTTGTCGTGGGTTTTAGATTAATGCATCAGCCTTGGCACAGTACTTCATTTAGGCTCCACTCTCTGCTGGGCATTATCTGTTGGTATTAATGACAAGCAATTGTAATTTAGATGAGCAGATTTTGGGACATGAACCGGTTTCAATAACCCCTACTAGAAGAAATGTTAAAGCAATCCAGTCACAAGAGAATTGGAATTTATGCTGATATATAAAGAACACCACCACCTTTGTCTCTTTGTGCCCCCATTTGCTCAGGAGGATGCTCATAAAATAACAGGCTTTCTTATGCTAATGCATTGAGTGCTGGCTGCTTGTGTATGGAGCTCAGACTGGAGGTGCCATAGATCTGCCATAATGGCCTGTGACACTAGTGTTGCTGTTGGGGTAATCTCTAGTGTTACAGTTGCCAGATAAAGGCCTATATAGAGAATTCGCGATATGGGTTGTACATTCCACTAGTTCATGTAACATATTCTCTGGAACCTTACAGATCATCAGGAATGTAAGGTAATAATTTCCAATCTATATAAGGAACTACTGTACCCTTAAGCACCGGAATGAGCCTTGTGATGTCCATTGCCTTACCAGCTCCCTAATCAACCCACAAGTATAACCACCATTGTATAAAGCACTTTAAAAGCTTTCCATACAGCGATCTGTTCTAGAGGGTACTCCATTTTTTTCTGTATATGGTGTACGCAAGCAACTGGGTGCACCCATCGTCTTTCTTTTACACCCTCTAGAACTTACTTTACCATAAAATGATTTCATTTAGAAGAAAATGGGTGCACCTGGAGGTTTAGCCCTGCCTCCGGTGCACTATGAAGCAGATTTACTAAGTGGGAAAATGTATAGAATTTAAATGACAGCAGTGAGGGCCCTGCTCACAAGAGCTTACAGTCTATAAAGATCTTACTTGAGAGGTGCTTTGGGAGGCTAGTAGTCTTCCAGAAAGGGCAAAACACAGCATGCTGCAGTCTGTTAAAAGTAGATGTGCCAATAAGGCCTTGGGGTGATATTGTTTTTGGCTCTGGCCATCTCTATTAATGATTTTATATGGAGGAGATACACAAAATCAGTCCCCAGGCCGCGAACCAGATGCTTCTGTGTCCGCATATTATGGTGTTCAGCAGGGTTGCACAAAATATCCTATTTTCGATACAATTTCAGTACTTCAGAGATGCAAATAATTCAATACTAAGCTGTATTGAACAGTAAGTACCTAAGACCTTAGCACTATAAGATTTTTGCACACTATGCCACATTACTGCTGAAGTGCCTAACTCCAAAGCTCCTTACAATCTAATGTATCCTACCCATCTACAATGACCACCATTCCCTTGGAGAAATCTATTGGCAGTGTGAAAGCTATGCTGCTTGTGTGCACTGTGATATCGCTAACCTAGTAGTAATGGAGACCCTCCAGTGTCCCATCTATGCTCAGTAGAGAAGTTGGGGTGTCATTGTGTAGTGAGCAGGGTGTTAGGTTTGCTGCATGTAGTTGTAGTCTATAACGTATATTACTACACCAAGTATCTGGCATGACGATAGTGGTAAGATTTGGGTTCTCAGGATCTGGCGATTTGTCATTGTATTCCGTTAATTTCTGGTTTGTTGGTTGTATGTAAATACGCTATGTAACTTCTACAAAAGCCGACAAGGCCTACTTGTAGTCTGAAGTGCAGTTTCTAATGTAAATTATGATTACAAAATTGAATACCAAAAAAGAGGAAACTGCAACCAAATCAACACAACAGCCTTGCGTGAAGGTGGCCATACTTGGCTTTTGTATTCTAGTTTGCTCTTAATCACTGTAAAAGGGATTGTCACAAGAGACAGTAGGAGAACCAGGAAGCTGATGGTCTTATCAGCTGGGAGCAAACTGACAGGAAGGGGGTCTTTTCCTGCTCTCGTTTCCTTGTATTGTTTTCTAAGGGATATGTTGGAGCATAAGGTATATGTATTGTTTTTATAACATGAGTCAGATCAGCGGTGTGTTTGCTTCATATGGTGGCAGTATTTAGATCTAAACATGTTTACTTGGAGCAGACATCAGTTTCCTTTCAACTTTCACAGATTACTACTGTGGATGAAAATGGCAAAACCGTAACCCTAACTAGCTGCGTATGGTATATACATATTCTTTTTCTGTTACACTGTGTCCCATAGGTTTGCAAAAAATGTGAAGTTGTAAATACCAACCTTACTTATTGCAGACCTTTTGCATTGCTTAAAAGGTTTTGTGTGGCTTCTGTTGAAAAGAGGGTTCCCTGGGTCCCTCTGCCACATACCTCAATTGGAGGTTTTACCTCTACATCCCATGCGGAAAGGAAATGGGGGCCAGGCATCCACACACAGACTTGTGAGGGTCCGAGCAGTTAGTGATAACACTTATCTACAGGAAAGAAGATGCATTATCAAAGGGGAAACCCTTTGAAAATGTCCACTTTGATATTTTTAACCATGGCACAATAACTGTACACTGCAGCAGATGGCTTGCTGGCATGTTTGGCCATTACGTCCAATGCTTTATGCCCGGTACAAATTAGATTTGCTTAGGCCTCTCCAAAAATGATAGCTCGAACTATGCAGTACAAAGGCTTAAAAAGTGGCTAATAATACACAGCTTGACAAATACTGAAAAGTCCGTTGAGTGATGTTATATTTTTCACTTGGTTTGTGGATAATATTTGTTTAATTACCATCCCCCATGCTGCTACACTAACCCTGGGCTTTATTATTCTGTGTTACTGTATTTGTATGTGCAAGGACCCATACTGACTAAACCTTCCTAACACGTATGTATACAATCCTTTAAAACAAAATACAAGCCTTTTGTTTTAAAGTGGTCTTTCTTAAAACAGGGTTTTTTTTTTAAATTGGTCATATAATTTATAAAGTTTCTAGAGAGACCCATGGAGAAAAACATAAAGCCCCACATGCAGAATCAAGCCCTGACATGCTTTTAGGTAATGCATAGATGACAATTTTTCCTTCTGCACATGTGTGGCACAGGACATATGCATTACATTGAACATCAGGGAGTAACTGCAGGGGCGGGGGGGGGGGGGGGGGGGGGGGGGGGGGTATATGGCATTGTATGTGATGTGTTTATGCTCTGTGTGTGTATAAATGATTGTATAATTGAAGAACTGTATGTTTATAAGTGTATGTGTGTGTACATTTTTAAGGGGGCCCCTTTCAGAAGCCTGCTATGGGGCCCTGCCTCTCTTAGTTACGGCCCTGATAAACATGTCACACCACAAGGCTTATAAAATAGACTAATAGCGGATGACTCAACAATCATCAGGTTTTTTTCCTGTGTAGGGCTTTGTTGTTCAATACTTTACATATGTACACACAGGAAGAGACCAGATTTCTAGCAGTTGCGGATTTCTAAGATTTGATTGTGCATGTTGAAATCCAATCAGTCCAATCCTTTCCTGTGTTGTGTGTTCTAAAGTCTTGTCTTTACACAAATGTGTAATATTGAAAAATGCTGCAGGCTCTTTATAGGAACCATTGTACTTGTTGGTGTGAAGAGCCCTGAATATGAGACAGATTGTGGATGGAGATACTTTGAAGCTTGTCCTGCATTGTTTCTCTTCCTTCCTTGCAATGTGTCTACTAGTGGCAGATTACATTGTTACACATGTCCTGGGAGTAGAAGTTCACATTCCCCCAACACTGGCAGCTCTGTGTATTACAGCTATAGGACCTGGATGAACATTACACCACGTCTGGCCAGGAAATGTTTCCTATACAGCAGCTGATCTTTACATGTCTGTTCTTCAGTACAATGGTAGCATAATTGTTTCTTCATGTGCAATATACAGGCACTATATATATGATCGGGTTGTACTGTGATGGCGTAGTGATGCGTATAATATAGCAATTGTTACTATGTACATGGAACCCAAACTTGGTCTCGGGTTATGGCTTCTTATGTGCATTTATCGCTTGTACTTGTAATCGCTCCTTACCATTCAAGTGAGACTTCTAGGGAGGGAAAAAATTGAACCCGTGCTACTTGGATAATGGGGTGCGTAAACCTACTGCCTATTGATTTACTGACTGTACACTTTTCATAACTATTCATGAGGAAAGTGGTTTGTTCCAAGTGGGAGGTTTAATGCACAGTGTGGCGGACTGCTAGTGCTGTGCTTTCATATAGCCAAGTGTCTAGAGTGGAGAAGGTAGACTTGCCTCAGCCTCTGATTAACATAGGGTGAATAACAGAGCCATTTATCAAGCAGGCAGCCCTGAAGAGTGTCAGCAAGAAGGCTGACTATGATAAATTGGAGGGGAATGGGCTGGCGAGTAGGGGGCCGCAGTGTCCCACCACTTAGGCTGGAGGTGCTTCTGGGTGGCAGCTGATATTTAGGTTAGACGCAGGGTAATTAAGTGAGGAGGAAGAGCTGGAGAGAGACGCCAGTCCCTTTCCACTTCACAAATTTTAGTGACTTTAACAGATTTAACCAGCAGATGGACAGTAGAAGCATGTTACATGGAAGGGGGGCTGTGTGCAGATGTCACTGCGCTACCAAAGGTGCAAGGATCTCATCAGCCTCCTGCAAATGCTTTTCTGCCTCACTTCCTTCAGGAGGTTTTTTCACTTGTCCTTGACCCCACTATTTCCATGGTACAGAGATTTAAGTGGTTAATGCCATGTTGACACCCTGGTTATGATATCAGAGTCACATTTGTTGCTATATAATGTTGCTGTAGTCTTTTTTTTTTTTTTTATTCTTCCCACAATTATCATTATGATGGCTGTTATCTCTAAATATAATTAGGTTGGCAAGAGGCAGAAGAAAAGGACTGCTTTCTTTAAAAAAAAAAAAGAGCGCCACACATGTCCATGAGTTGGTTGTGGTAGTTTGTAGTTTTTCCCAGTATAACATATAGTTTATACGTGTGGTTCTGTGATCACACCTACCCTCGGTAAGCACTCCTCTCCTTATCAGCTGCTTGTGGAAGTCAAGGTACTGTGCAGTAAGACACAGTGCCATTCATCTATCAGTGGCTGTGCCTAGTACTGCATGCTGCATCATCCCATGTACCTGCAGTAACATTCATAATAATAATAATTGCCCTCATCATTACACTTTGACCCTTCCTCTGCTTCACTTCTTTAAAGGGTTAACTTTTCTATCTAGGTCTAGTGGAATATTGGCTCTCATTAGTGATGTGTTTAAAGGCATAGCCTTTGGTGAGACTTGACCTCTTTGTATGTGGAGTCAAAAATTGTAAGTATTTAACCCATAAATAACGCAAATGAACTGGCATCTACCAAGGCAACATGCCTGTAGGCAGAGGCAGTGCCATGCTGTGTAAGGCATGTGATGTCAGGCTAATCATCTATCCATAATACACATATGTCAAGTGTTCCATGTTCCAAAATCATTCTGGGAGAGTTACTGGGATAATGTCTTCCCAATTGGCAGCTCTTGATCCAAGGGATGTAGATGTGATCATCTTGCATATAGAAAAAAAAAAATCAATGTAACATTTGCAACTTGGTGTTCTTTAGTAAAGCCTGTGCAGATCGCTTGTAATGAAGTTGTATGGGAACATACCTTTACCCAATGTGCACAGCATTGTTCCATTTAATAGATTGTGACACATGACAAAACCTTTCACATGTTTTCCTTCAGAAACGTTAAGCGTGTTTCCCCTTCATGTCTTCCTATTGGTATGTAGGCGATTAATTATCCCCAGCGATATTGTGGATCTAAACATGACTGGTAATAAAGCGCTGTGTGTTTCTCTTCCCTTGGGGCAGGTGGATGTGCTTGGAATAAATAAATCTAATATTCTTCAGGCAATAAAATCCACAAATACAAAATATTAGTTTTTTTTTTTAACAGTACCTCTTTGTGCAAGTGTCTCCCTTCCCCCAAAATGCCGTAAATCATTTTCTGGTTTCCATTCTCTGGTGACCTCAGTCGGTGAGTTAGATTTTTTTTGCCAGCCTATGCAGTTCACTTAGTGCCACAAAAGAACGGGATGGCATTGTATTATATTATAATTGGATTAAAAAAAAACAAAAAACAAACCCAAACGTGCTGGAAATGTCTGGTGTGTATCGTGGCTGTATAGCAGAGGAGGTTGTACTCTTGGTTTTTACGTGGGCACATCCTGATATGTAACAGCTTTGGTGAATGTTCCTTTGTTGTACTTCTCCAGATGCTGCCAGTTACTTGGATGGAAATAGTAGGCACCTTTATTTTCCTCAAATAACCACTGGGCGTATGAATTGGAAAATATGTAGAAGAGACTATTTGTTGGCCATGGGGCACCATTGACATGGCAGTGTCTACAATCTCTTCCAGCATCTGATCAGGGGACTGAGAGCCCCACCAATCTACTATTGATGCCTTCCCTGAAGGATCGGTTTTTGGTTTTAAAATCCTGCTGCAGACAACTAGCTTACATGTGATTTTTGTTTGGAGGGCAAGACTGCATGCATAAAGCTCTATAGTGGCATATTTACACATCAATGATTTGTTGCTGAACCGATGCTGTGTTATTCATCAAAATGTAACTTGTAGAAAACCCCATTCACATGTATGAAACTGGTTTTCAACTTATCTGCCACATGTGAATGGAGTTGAATAGTAGGCTGGATGATAAGCCGTAATACCTGATTTACATAGAAGAAGATGCAAGACTGCGTAGTGTACACTGTATTGTACGGTAAAGCGTCTATGCTCTCCTTTGGCGTGAAGCTGCGCTCAGCCGAGGAATTACCGCCATAAATTCTTATCTCCTGATTCACTGTGCAAACACTTCCAGGCTATCATATACACCTCACTCAGATAAGCCTCTGGCTCCTGACAGGAGTTTTTATGGACCTTCTTCCACTTTTGCTAGTGAGAAAGTTATGAAGACCTATTTCGTTCTACCTGTGTGGTGTTAAGGAATGAAACAATTTACTCTGTTCCCGACTTGCACTGGATTGTGCAATATGTAGGAAGTGAATTGTGCTCTTTCCAATGCATATATTATCATGCTGTATGTAAATTTCTATTCCATGTAATATACAAGACTAGATGGATTTGTTCCAGCATAATTCATCCTCTTAATAAAGAATTTAGCTTTGTATAAATACAAAGGGAAGTTCTACGTATGGAACCATGATACTACAATCGGTGTTTGATAAGACAGCAGGAATCAACAGTACAGGTGGTCCTGACTTCAGGACACCGGACTTACAGACAACCCCTACTTACAGACGGACCTCTCTGTGACGGATGTTTTATAGTGCCAGGCTGCAATGATCAGCTGTACGATGAAGCTTTGTTGATAGTCCTTGTTCCCATGGCAGCACAAAATTTTGAAAATTCAATTGTCACTGGGACAAAAAAAATTGCAGTTCTGATGAAAAAAAAAATACAGTTTTAACTTGCACAATAGAGCAGTGTAGGTCTACATGTATGTGCCCAGTTCTTATTTTTCTGTTGCCATCTTATGGTATCCTGACAGGAGCCCTGTATGAATTTTAAGGGTGGATGATTGATAAAAAATAGCCTGGGGATCAGCTGTAGATTTCTCCCTCGCTTGATATTATATAATGGAGGTTATATATAGTACTAATCTGAAAAAAGCGGAGCTCATCTGCATGTGTCTATCCTTACAGACTCCTATGGAGATCTGCAGTCTGTCTTGGGAGACCAAGACATTGTACATGAATGGTTCTATCCTGCGTCTCAATTCAATAGTAGGAAATGGATTGTCTCTGCTTGGTTATTGTACACAGCATACATAATGTTTCCCTATTAACACATAATTCAGTTGTGACATATCAGAACCTCTGGCACAGATATCTCACAAGACCAGAGCATATGATGTCTTCCTTGTGATGTCACTACTTGTGGTGTATAAATACCTTTTCACCGTCCATGTATCCGGTTGTAATGTCTTCCAAGAAGTTGAGTCACAAGTTGTGGAATACTTTTCAGAAGGTTCTGTGTAAAGTTGTTGATTTCTTGCTGTGTGGTGCTAATATTTTATCCATCTGTGACAAATTTGACATTTAACATATCAACTTGTAGATATTAGTGCCGATATGTTCATCAGACCTGATGCTGCTTTTTTTTTTTATTTTTTTTTTAAAGCATTGATTTATTTATGGTAAGGAACATTAGAAAAGCCTATAGAGACTTCACCAGGAAATTAAACTAAAAATAACCATTTCTATTTAGTACCGAAAATAAAGTGGGAAATATTAATCTTTAGATAGTGATCCAAGATGTCAGCAGCACTTAATTGTTTAGAGCCCTCTGACACCACAGGCAGTGGAAAGACAACATAGGAGCCCCATTCCTTTTTTTGTTTTCTTGCATACCAACTGATTCATAATCTATTCATCTGAAGTGAATTGGGCTTGGGTGCCATTCCCTGCAGTTAGCAGTGATGTAGAATGTTTTAGGTGGAGGATAAATTGTAAAGATACTGTATTGCCATGCTGATTGTAGGATGAGGACCTTCAGCTTTCATGTACTGATTTTTGGGTTATTCAGGAGTGTCCAGCATTCTTGAATGATCCCAAGTGGGGGCGTTTTATGAAGCAAATCCACATCTTGAGAAGATTTTTTTTTTTTCCTAATTTGATGTCACCTCATGACTGACGTGGGACTTACGATGAGTACAGGATAGATCTGTAAGGCTTAATGAGTGAATATTAATTTTATCATGTTTTTGTGTGTAGTGGTGCCTGATGCAAATGCTTTTTCCAGTTTTATTTTTTTAGGAGAGGCTCGTTTGTGGCTGGGCTCCAAAAAGCTGAGCTGAAAGATGCCGCCTGTGCAGAATTTGGTTTCTCCAGGGTATACAATTGTTAAGGATTTGTCTGCTATGAGTGATAGGCCTCCTGCATCAAGTTGGAGCAGCTAATGCCTGAATGGATGTGGTGGCTGCCGGAGAATGATGCAGCCGTTAGCAGTGAAAAATGTCTTCCTTACAATGCTTGTGCAGCAGGCCATGGAGTGAAGCGCATTTTTATAATAAAGGTGATGAATTTAATCGCAAACTGGCAGCCAAATGGAAATTGCAGACCTTGATACTGGTAGAAAATTGCCTATAAAGCAACTCTTCAGAGAGCAGGCTTTAAATTTATCCACCCATTTCGACATTGAGAAGAACACGGGAATAGGAGGATATTTTGGCCTACTTAGTTCAGATGAATGGCCTTAAAGAGGTTTTTTATTTATATAAAAGCAGCATCCCTGGAGTATGGAGCATAAAAGAAATCCGCTATTAACTCCTTGTACAGAACATCATGTTTTGTTTTTGTCAGATAAAACCAGAATGCTTTAATGCAAGGACCAGGGGTATACCGTATTCAGGTACAGGTACTTCTCACTTATAAGAATTTGTAAGCAGCAATGAGGTAACACATGGTTAAATGCCTTGGACCAGGCGTGGTTTTACAATCCTTTTTTGGCACAAGTGCAAGTGGCATGTACCCCATTACTTTCTGCTGCTATTAGGCATGCACACCATGCTGCACTGTCTATATGGACAGTACAGGAGGTTTGGGTCTTCAATAAGGTTGTCCCCCAAAAGGGTTATATTAAGTCTAGGTAAGCGACTGTTTCTAATTATGTGAAGTCTTGGAGATTTGTCTTCACCATAGGGGAAAAAATGTAGAAAGTTTCAGATATAGTGATAAATCTCCTCCTATGTATACTGTCTGTGATGTACATATGGTGTTATATGAAGGATACAAGCATTCTGGCGCACACATTTATCTTCTCTCATATTATCAGATTCTTGAATGATTGTTGTTTTTACATTCGTTTTGGTTGATTTTATTTCTTCCTATTGGACCAACAGCAAAATTGTATACAGATGGTATTGTGCATGAGCCCTTCATACCACACAGATCCCTTATTAAGCATATGAAGAAGAGATTTGTGCATTCCTGAAAGCTCATGTACGATGGATACCATCTGTACACTGTACTGTTCCAATAACAAATAGAAATAAATTTTTTTTCCCCTCATTTTTTTTTTTTTTTTGCCAGTACAGTAGGGCATTCTATCTACCATCCAATACACTGCATTCTGGAGCAATTCTCACCGGATAGCTAAGGATTTGACCATATACAACAATGTAAGAATTATTTAGGGGAGTAATACAACACTCTTCTATACAGAACAGAAATTATTTTATGTAGCTGAACTTTCAGGTAAAACCAATTTCTTTGCTAATCTAGGACCTGCCCATTTATATATTGGTGTGTGTGTGTATAGTGTAATTTCGCCAGTAAGTAGGTTGGATATGGGGCTGAAATGTGACACATAATGTGGACTATTAGGGCACCTGCACATTTGGCACATTCCATGTGAATTTTGTTGCAGAAAATCTTCAGCGTAAAATATTAGCATTAAAATGAATGGTATTTGGAGAAAATTATGTAGACCATGTCCTTTTTTTCTCCATGGAAATAGTTGCTCAATACAGAAAATAAGATAATTATCATGTCACTTTTCTTAGTCTTTGCACATTTTTGCAGTGTAGTTTATGGAATAGGGATAACCTGTATCCAATCTGGATCTGCAGATTTCATGTAGATTATTGCTTGAAATTATATTGGGTAAAAACCACTACACATACTACAAATAATCATTAAAGGGAACCTGTCATTAGAAATAATATACCACTAGCAGTATGTTGTCAAGCAGCTTCTATATGTTGTTTCTTTCATGGCCTGGTGTGGTGGCATCATCCAGAAAGTCAACTTTGCGTTTAGATGTAAAATTGTTTTATGAAATAAAGGAGGTAGTGGGGTTAACACTGAAGTCAAGCTTTCCCTGCAGTAGAACTTCAGCTTGACTTCAATGTTAAACTCTCCACCTCCCTGACCTTATACATCTAACTTCAAAGTTGTCACCATGCTGGGTCATGAAAGAAACCTCATCTAGAAGATATTAAATTGCTTGACGACGTGCTGGTTGGGATTTATTGGGCCAATTTCTGAAGACCGGTTCTCTTTTAAAACGCAGATTAAAAACTGTGCAGATTTTCCCACCTTTCAATCCGCAACGTGTGCAGATACCCTTAGGATGGAATATCAAAGTTTTTGTAAGGGTAGGAGGCATTAAACCCCTTCCCAGTATCCAAGCTTCAATAGTATCTTGGTGATGCCCAATATTTGAGTAGGAAGGTCCATACTGTGAGTATCGGATACATCGGTCTTCCACCTTAATCCGTCTTCTCACCCACCTGATCCTGCATCCATGCTGTAGAAGTAGCTTAGTAAAGGTCCTCTCTTATGTTGGCTTGTTGTACCCATCTCTTAACATGGCATGTCTGGGTAGTTGAGAAATAAACATTGTGTGCCAACAGCAGTAAATCTGTATTGGTATCAAGATACGTATGCAGTGATGTAAGAAGAGTATGTGTATATATAGTCACATGGACCATTCCTCACACAGCCTGCCTGTATTTCCGTTCTGTGATGGAGGCGCACCTATGTAACATCTGGGCATAGAGAAGCTGGCATAATGACATGCCTTGTTTCTGCTCCCACTGTCTTATATTGGCCGTTGTGATTCCTAGCGTAGTATCTAGATGCTTCCGGTGGTGGATGCGGCACCTGTGAGTGTCACTTGGCGTTAATACATTTGTTAATTAATGTTGATGTGCAGATGAACCCGCTGTGCTACCTAGTTGTTTATCTCCTCTTCATTCTGCTTACTTGTAGAATGTGATTGAGGAAAGAATTGTTAAAACTGTAGTAATTACATTTGATTATATGTGTGAGGGGGAAGGAAACCTCTAGTCTTTAATTTACCTGGCTGGGAGGAATGCATTAAAATTAACTCCAGCCAGCTGTTAGGAGCGATCACAACAGCATGATGGATCTGGAGACGCTAATGAATTTAGATGGAAGAATAAGCACAAAATGGGGGGGGGGGGCATTGGAAGTACAACAAATATCCATCTGTCCATGGGTACCAGTGAACTACACCTGGAAAGCCATGGTACAAGAAGTCACACTGTACACTCACTATGCATTCCTGAATTTTAGAATTTTCTCCCTGATAAAACCTCATATAAAACCTGTTACAACTGTATTATATTGTGTGCATATTGCTGCCATTCAAGGCAGCAAGTACCCTCTGTCTATGGCTGCATTTTTACAGCTTTTTCCAACTCGTACTTGTATAGATTTTCTTTTGTTAATGATGCTGCCATCTTGGCTCTATTAACAGCATTGAGTGATGTGCTTTATGGGAGACTCATGGCCTTGTGCAGTACGGTAGTACTCATTGAGGTCTATGGAGAGTTTTTTTTAGGCATGGTGTACAGATGGGGTATAAGCTTGTCTATTGTCAGTAGTTGTGGTAATGTTGTATTGTGAATTCTGCTTGTTTTGGGGCCAGTAGACACAAGTGCAGAGGAGAAATTGTAGGCTATAGTGTTCATTTTCATTAAATCTAAATGGGAAAATCATATGTTTTAACAGGAAAAACTTTTTTGGGATATTCTCTTGTGATCCATTCCTATTAAAGATGATCCCACATAACTGGTTGTACTAATACTTCCCTGATGTGTCATTATTCTTTATCCTTGATTCTTGTGGTTAGTACCGTCCACTGTATCCAATGAATAGCAGCATTGTCAGGGCACTCACTCAATACAGTCTGGCCGCATGTGAACAGGTCTTTAACCATTGCATGTAGTATAGGGCAGTTTTTTTTTTTTTAACTACAAGAGCAGGTTGACATTTCCTGTAACGTGTGCAAGGATATGACAACTTCCTAGCACTGGCCATTGACCCAGCTTTACAAGGAGAACTAGAGGACAGTAGCCATGTGACAGAGGAAATGTTTGCTGAGCTGGCACAGCGTGGTACATGAAGTACAGTGTGCACATGCTCCTAGGCTTCCTGTCTATGTATAAGCAGTTGCTGGCTTCTCATGCTTTTCCCTCAGCCTGCAGATTTCTTGTGAGATTTACATTTTGATTTGGTCTCAATGAGTTGGAACCTGCAGAACAGGGAAGATGAATGTTCTACTCCTAAAGAGATATGTGCTTCTTGTCTAGTTAACTGGTGCAGAGGTTATCTCTCCTGGACGTATATCACAAGACTCTGTAGCACCTTGTGAGATAATAATCACCTACTACATAAATCACTTCTCTCATGGACGGCAGGCAGGCGCTGAGCTGTTATTCATCACCTTAGGCGCTTTACTAGTCTCCAAGTATCTTTGTACTTTACCTGCTGTGGGGTCTGCACCTGCTCAGACCAGCTAGGTCTCCACTCTTCTCATGTAGTACTAGTAAAGGCAATCACCCATGTGCTATTACATCCAGGCATTCCATTAATTATATAATGCAGCAACTTCTCCTGGCCCCTTGTTCATACTAAATTTCCAGGGACAGATCCTCAGATCTGCTTTGTATTGTTAAATATTATATTAGACCTCCTACCCCACCATGAGAAGGTCTGACAGCTCGTTCTCCCTCCTAGTGTTCTCACTGAATTCTAGGAAATAGAATAGGAGGTCCCTAGACCCTGGCACTTTCTATTGAATGTGTATGGGGGAGCTTAAGGATCAGTACCTGTTTTGGAAGGAGTCTGAGCGTAGATCAGTATGTATTAGTATTTTTACCTTTTTACATTTTGGTCGTCTTATTTCCGGACCTTAGACCATATTTGTTGTCTTAATGATGGGATGGGATTTTAAATCTTTCTATATCTGACCAGATAATGGTGCGGTGCTTTCCAATTCTAGATTAATAATTTGTCCCTCAATGTGGTCTTGTCTCTTTATTATTCCCCCTGCGTCATTGTGGCCATTCTTATCTTGTTGTATGACTCCTCCTTGAGCTATGATGTGTCATGGGGAGACGTTGTCCCTAATGATGACACGTCCGGATCTTGCTGTTTGTCACGGACTGGCTGCTGTTTGATGTAAGGTGCTCATGTACTTGGCTGTCTCCTCCTATTCCTCTCCTCATAGATGGAGCAGCCGCTGTGTGGTTTGCTGGCAGCCCTGTCATACACATACTGTGTCTTTGAGGAGTCAAAGCGCTGCATAGTTGAGAATTGTCAGGCTCCGTCTAATGAAACGTAGATGTCTCAGAACAGTGTAATGTCTGTCAGCTTTCTGACAAGTGCCTGGCTAATGCTTTACACACACAACTCAGGCAAACAGCAATGTATGTTGTAATCATGCATACTGTATAACTACACTGTACAGTAAGTAGATTATTAATCCTGTGTCTGTATAGAGTGGGATTAGATTCAGAATAAAATGTGTTTGGTAAATGGATTAGGATGGTGAGATGTGAGACATTAGGAGCTGTCAGCCTGCCTTGCCCTGCACATAGAGGATAGTGGATATAGAACATTTTGGTGAATTCTCTCTTATGGACTTGCTGTGTAGCGGCTCCCCTCCCCCATCCAGTTGTAGTATAATTATGATATTTTGTGAGTGTATGTGTGTGTGACTGATCTTGACTGCAGCTTTAGATGACTAGTGATGCACAAAGAGAAAACAGATGGACGCAGAGATTCAGCTTTGCATATCTATGGCATCCGCGCAGCAAGTTGAGCGATCATAATGATGCTAATAAATTAGCTTTCATAGAGATCTCAACAAATGCTGAATATAAATTGGACTTGTAAGAATATGCAAAATGTTCTGCTGCTTTGCGGAAGTGGCGCCCTTTGTATGGTCAGATATTCGAGAAATGGGGGAGCGTGGAACATGAGTGATGTCCCTATTGATAACGTGAGCTGGAAGAAGGGAAAGGCCCACCGCTTGGCATGGAGATATACGATTTTTAGTCCAAGGAGTCGGGCATACCCCATGTACTCCACCTGGCAGTCTGCGGCCTGATTACTTGTATGCTGATGGTATTTAAGCTTCTATCAGCACCTACGGATAACTCATCTAGTAGGATAATCTGGACCCACAGGCACTCGTGGTGGTTTTGGTTTTCAAGACCAGAAGTCTGCTGTCTAGTTACATGGTTGTGGTAATATACCACAGGAGGATAATTTGTGTGCTACAGTGCAGCAATGACTCCCCTAAATCACAGAAAGCCACAGAAGATGTCGCAGAACCTGTATTCACACTCTTCTCACAATCCCTTTGTATACAGTATGTACCTGTATTTTCATAGGGTTCTAAAATTTTCTTTAAAAAAATTACCCTGCTAAACTACTAGCCCCTCAAGTAGGGTATGAAATGTCCTTCCTAGAATTTCCTCTTCCATGTAGAATCTCACCCATTTACATATGTCAGGCAAAAATGACTCTTCTCCCACTTTCACATGAGCTCAGTCAAGTGCTTGCAGGGATAGTGTCATTTGAGAAGCCCCAAAGTTCTGTTTTAAAGTACCTCGAAACATGCCCCTGGTGTAATATATTCAATATCAAGATCTAATCTTTTAGATCAGGCTTATGGTTCTGTGAATTACTGAACCAGAGATGCAGGTGGTTAAATACATGGTTAGAAATATAAGCCCGAGATGAAGATCCAGTTCCCGCTTATCTTTTAACTACCTGTATGTCCAGTTCTGCAGTTCACAGAACTTGATGTGATCTGAAAGATGAGATATGATTTTTTTTTTAATATGATAGCCTCTTTATAGGTCCCATAGAACAGAAGTTCAGAGCTTCCCAAAGGACACCACCCCTACTAACTACTAAATTTGACTCATGTGAAAATGGGATGAGAAGAGTCATATTTTGCTATTCTTTAGGGGAGTTTTTTGGTTTTATAGACAGATGTAAACAGGTGGCAATTTTCTGAAGAGCGAATTCAGAAACCTATAAAACCTGCTGATAGGTTCTCTTTAAAGAGAATTGCAAGAACATGAGGGAAGATAAAATGCCTCACCTCTCTGAAAACAGTGTGGGTACCGTCATTCCCGGCCATCCAGTATTTTACCTCTGCCCTCCAATGAAAGACTGGAGGCAAACAAACGTGTAGTGTCTGAATTTCTGATTTGTTTGTGCGGTGACATGAGTTGTGATAAATGGCTACTCTGTGTGAGTTATACTCGCTGGGTAGCCTTGTGTGGCAGGCCTGAGCACCACTGCTGTATGTGGCAGGCACGCTGATATTGTAGTGATGTGATGGGTATTGTCCCAGACTCCATTGTGACCTGGGATTTTATTCTGTGGAAAATATGAAGTGGCGCATGAGCTTTACCAGTCTATTTAGAAACAACAGCAAAGCTTTTGTTGCTGAACATTGTAAAATAATCCAGCATTTGCTGCTGTCTGCTTCAAGGCTTCCCGCTCTCAAGGTCACTCTTTGTCTGAGGGAGCTGGCAGAAAAATAAAAATAGCATACATGTCAGCCATGGAATTGGAGAGGACTGTGATGCTTCCTTGTCAATCCCACCCTCATTACAG
Organism: Engystomops pustulosus; assembly: GCA_019512145.1. NCBI lineage: Eukaryota > Metazoa > Chordata > Amphibia > Anura > Leptodactylidae > Engystomops > Engystomops pustulosus. The sequence continues at coordinate 150,418,331 of CM033643.1, forward strand.
CGTAACCCGGGGCCTAGTGTAATCTATAGCTACTACAACATATGGAGGTATAGACGAGAGCTCCCATCATGCCCTTATGTTCTTGTGATCTGGGTACTGGAGTTGCCACATAGGTGAATATGGGCTGTGTGTAAGTCATGATACATTGTCATTTATTACTTCTGAAGCCTTTCCTGTTGTCATGTGATGTAAGTCACATGGAGGCGTTATTCCCAGCATGTCACCTGGACACCAGACAAGTAATGGTTAATACAGGGCCTGGTTCACCCCTGCTCTCTGCACATTGTTGCCTCCCTAGTCCAGCTCTTTACATTAAATGCTGGATTATTTTTAACCCTCTGTAGCTGTACAAGCAATGCATGTGTGGGTTTGCTACGTGACTGCTTCCATTATAGGGATTTTTTTTTTTCTGTCTTTGTGTCACGCAGAGATACAGGCAACTATTCCCAGAAACCCTTTCCAACCATCTGTTTTTGACTGAAACATCTGTTTACAAACAGTTTTTCTAAAATGTTGTTTATTTGGTCAGATATTGGATTAGACTAGTCTTTGTTGTGGGATTTTGCTTCCTGATTCTCTTTTTTTTTCCATTGGTTACTCCTTTGCTTCCGCTATACTCCCAGATTACTCATGATGAGGGTGTCGGTCTGAGACATTTTGTAGACACGATGGGTCATTTTTGGATTTATAGACTTTTTTTTTTTTTACATTTTGGAAGCTTTCTATGATTTTGTGGATACACATACGCCCAGCAATTACAATCTACATGCAAAACACTTGAGTCAGTGTCACAGATCAGTGCGGAGTAGGATGCAGAGAGAAGCTGTGAGCTGGCCCGGCTCAGATGGATGACGTGTAGCTCATTTCTCAACAGTTGGCTAGCTGGCCCTGTTCACATGGGGTTAAAATGAAATGTGGTTTTCTCCTGTGAGCACTATTTATAAAAGTACTTAGGATGATTAAACTGTCACGCTAGTGATTAATGGACAGAGCTTTTGCTGATTTGTCAGCTCTCTCAATTTCAGAATTCAATCATTTTCTTTTGTGTGGAGAGAGAAGCCTGCAGGCCTGGAGTAGTCCTACCTCCCTGGTTCTGCTGCAGGGCTTCCATCACCCCAGCACCACCGCTCTCCCCTGCAGCTGACATGCCCAAACCCACTTGACATTAGTGATGTACTAATCCTTCATGGACTTAATGAAGATACAGAACATATATGTGTATCTATATCTTGCCTATCTATCTCTGACACTTGTGGAAAATTTTGTCAATAACTTGCTGTTAGGAACACTAAATCTAGAACTCAGTGACAAAAATAAACTGGAAATAGTTGTCCTCATGGTTTGCTAGTCGGCAGCATTGTTGTTACACGATCCCAGGTAGTGAGCCATCCTTCCAGTTCAGTCAAGTGTTGTTTCCTGCAAGTATTGCATTGAATTATTGGTGCTCTGTAAATGGTAATATCCAGACAAAAACATACTGTTGAAAGCCTACACAGATGACAAGGATTAATCCCGGTCTGATCTGCTCACGCTTTGGCTGGAGAGGTAGTGAAAAGGGAGGGGCTTAGTCAGGGGTTGGAGTTTAGCATCGAATTTGTCCTGCTGTAGAAGGGGCACAGCAGGAGGTAATGACTGCAGACAGTTGTCTTGCAGCCAAACACAGCACAGTGATGATGAGGAGAGATGCGGCCGAGTGCCTGGACCCACAAAAAGAACTTTTTTTTAATAGATTAAACTAGGATCAAGGCCATTTTATTTGTTAGTATGTTGCCTGTGTCTAGTATTCTTTAAATTTTCCTTTTGTCCTTGTTTTCCTGTGGTGTTCACGGTAATTGTATCTATTTACTTGGTGAGGTTCCTGTTGTAGGCTGAACTTTTTTACAAGCGAAGTGAAATAGATGAGCGTTTTGCCAAGGGTACAGTAATCTCCACATTTCGCCTATGTCGGCTGAATATAACCTTGTGGCCAGAGAGGAAACATAATAATGTAAAGACTGATACAATAGCCAGTGAGTACAACCCCCTAATCCTGAGTAATCTCCTGCATTGCTAGGGATTTGCTTATCATTTTTACCATCAACCAGCTGATTATGTAAAACAAACTAGGCCGAATATGTGCCTTCTACCCTGGGAGCCGCTTTTGCTTACATGCTTGGGGCAGCATTTTTCCCTGGTCTCTCAGGTCCATTATGTTGTTGCCCTTTCAATTTACTTGACACACTTGATATATTTCTTACTGTGTTTTATTAGAATGACCTTTCAAATTAAAAGAGCATGTTAGGTGCTTGCTGCTTTTTTTTCTTTAGCATTTCTATTTTAGCTGCTATCCATCACTCTTTCATGTATAGACCCCAAACACGGGTGCTCTTAACATTTTTCAATCCTTGAAACACAACTGAGAACATAAAAAAAGTTTCTTTTTATTTATAGGTTTTCTTTTTTTTTTTTTATTTCTACCAAAACTTTGCACCATCTTATTGGTTTCTCTAGGAGACCCTTGACCTGTGCACTTTCCCAGCACAGAAATGCCTTGAGAGAGAGAACAATATGTGCGATCGATGTAGAGCCCAAGTTGTATGTGCAGCAACTCCAAAGTGGCTATGAAGCCTTGACCACTTGTATTACATTAACAATCATTATTAGGCCATGTAAAAACAGTGAAGGCTGACTTTGGGAGGTTAACCATTTTTTTCCAGCCCAGCTGTTTCATTGTGTTGATGGATCATTACTGCAGCGTGCACAATTCTTAGTTTTCATACTAAATATAATAAAGGTACACTTATAACTGGCAATTTAATACATTTATATTTCTATTATCTTCTTATCCTTACACAAATATAAAGACTGGGTTTATATAAAACACAATTAGAAGTAAATAGGAGAGTCCTTCAATGCTACTGCCCAGCAGGAGGTGCATTCATGTGCCCTGAACACTTCCATTGTACCTCCCCCTCTGCTCTGAGGGATAGCTGAGGCATTGTAAGCTGCTGCCTGCTGATAAAAGCCTCCTACCAGGCACGAGGGGCGTTAAAAGATGCTCAGCTCTGTCATACAATCCCAGCTATGTGGTTACATTCTGCCTCCAATGTAAAGATGGAAGTCAAGTAGTCAATGCAAAAGGCGCATATACATTTCCCTACTTGTCCAAGAAGTCTGAAGCCTCCTAGTTCAACACAAAATATTAAAGTATTGCAGATCACACTAACTACAACTATAACAATAACTATAGGATTCTGTGGTTTTGAACACTCACCTGTCAGTTCCCATTCATTCTATGTTGTAAGAACTGTACCAACTATAGAGAGATCAGTTATTTATTGTAATTTTCTTTTGTTTCCGAGCAGAGATCAGCAGAGTACGGAAAGACATGTACAACGACACATTAAATGGCAGTGGCAACCTTGAAAGGCGAAGTGCAGAACTGCCAGATGGAATTGGACCTATTGTCCAGTTACAAGAAAAACTATATGTGCCTGTAAAAGAATATCCAGATGTAAGTATATGTTTCATCTATAATCATATATGCTAGGTGTAGTAATGTGTAGCACTCTATGGAGGGATACGCGATGTATCTCATGATGTATAACTACATTTCATCTATAATCATATATGCTATGTGTAGTAATAATGCTGCTCTATGGAGGCATATTGGATGTATTTCTGGTTTAATCTTGTTTATTTTAAGAATAATATTCAGGCACTGAAGTAAATGTTCTTTTTTTTAGTGTCTGTCTCACCTTTCCCTAACTTTGTGTCTCAACCTTAAAAGATCATTCAATTGAACCAGTAGATCAGGAACTACTGGTAAGTTGTTGACAGGTCAGGGGTAGGTCAAAATGCCTTAAACTGGCCTTACACTACAGATTTTAGTGTTCTGACCTTTTCATCCACAGTCCACATGGATGTTAACTCTAGAAGTTAAAGTGGGTGTTCTATCAAAGCACCCCATGTATTACATATCCAAAGAATATTAAAATATAGATCTCATAATCTATATAAATAAATGTTTCTTGAAAAATTCCTTAAAGGTTATCAAACAGGATAAACCAGGGACACTTACTCATAAACCCAATTACTGTGGATGTGGTAATCTTATATTTGTTATCCATGGTGTCCTTCATTCCAAAATCAACATTTAAAATTATGGCAATGAGCCCGAAGGGTTCTGGGGGGTGTTAACAGAGCCCCTCAGTGCTGCAGCTTCATAGGCTTTTAGTGTGCTGAAACTTCCGCTGCAGCTGTGAGATTACATCAGGCACAGGGAGGTATGAAGTGCTGAGGGAGCAGAGGGAGAGATAGTTCAACAGCCTGTGAAGTTGCAGCATGGAGTAGCTCTGCTAACACCCCCTTCTGGTCCAATTAGCATAATTTGAAAAGTTAAATTAGAATGAAGATATATGTTTAACACAGTCACTATGCCTAGATCTATGAGATCTAATATGAATTTTGATGGTATATTTCCTTTTTAAAAAAGAGAAATTGGTGACCTGTACTTCTGCTTTGCTGCTGAACAGAATGGGCACTAACAACTTGACAAATATTACTAATGCCTGGAAAAAGTCACAATACATTTGAGATTTTTAACAGAAGTCTTGTTGCCATGGTCAATGCCCAAGTAAAATGGGTGACAGTCGTCAATGAATGATGTCAAACGGTGGTTCTGAATGACAGATCACCAGTGCAGGGCTCTTGGTTCATCTTATAAGGAGTCAGTGGGGGGCCTCTGCTATCAAAACTGCCTGACAGTCTTTTCTCTGCTCCACTGGATACTTCAGTCTGTGATAAGATGCTAAGATTCTGCAGATTGTTGCCTTATGCTCCTTATAGGAATAACGATGCACAAAAATCACTGTTAGAACCCTTTTACTTTTCATTGACGAGCCCCTTGTGGTTCTTCCATAGGAAAACTGACCCTTTTTTGGTAGATTTTTAGTGTCTGTATTCTGCCTAGTCCTTATGTTGGCTTGCCACTCATCTAAAGGGGAGCCCTAAGCTGGAGGGCCAGGACCAATCAGATATTGTTGACTAATGTCCGATGTTTGAAAGTTTCTATTATTTTTTTTTGTGTCGATCTGCCATTGAATTTTATTGGTTGGTTTGAGGGCCTGTGATGTCCTGTAATATGAGTGTGTTTGTGTACTAAGTACAAGGATTTCATTAATATGATTCCCATTATATTAGTACATAATATAAATTATATTAGTACAAAAGTGGCAATCACTGGGACACTGCAATCACTGAACCTAGCAGCTAAAGGTTACTGCCGGCTCTTGACATTGACAAATAATATTTCAGGAAAGGCGACAGAATTGCATCCCTGCGATAATGTGTCCATTTAAAGCTTCCCCAAAATAGATTTGGGATAGAATTTTCCAAGCATGAAATAGGTTTCTGTTGTTGGAATTCATTTTTAAATTTATATGCAATATGAGAATTCTTAAACCTGGAATTTTTTTTCCTGCTGTGACTGAAAATAAAAAGGAAAGGATGATATAAAAAAATATACAGTGATTGTTTAGTCTACTCCCCTAAATAGTGACATTGCAATAATTATCACCCATTATAAATATTGATGATCATTGGCACTCTGGCCTGATGTAGTGACCATAGGAGTCATAGGAGTCATTTTGCACTTGGGTTCACTCGTATAGTACTAATGGGGTATGCTTTCTTACTCTTCCATAGGGATGAATAGAGTAGTTGTCTGTCTCACTAGAGCAGTAGGGATCTTTTTGTCACTGTAAACAGGGAATTTAGAAGGTGGGATCCCATAAGTGGTGTTCATCCAGTTAGGCTTCTTTCACACAATCCTATGCGGGTGAGCTTACAGCCTCCGTAGGGAGGAGTGCGGCACAGTCGTACTTAAGAGGAAGGAGTGGCTATGCTTGAGCAGCAAACTCTCCATTCACCCGGTCCCAACTATGGGACCTGTACCTATCCTGGATTTATGACCTCCAAAGGATTCAACAAGTCTTGCACTATATTTCCTTACATTAAGTCCATGTCGGTATGCTCTGGAAACATCTTTAAAATTTCCCTGCAATGTATAGAGTTGACCTTTTGGAACTTGTGACCCACGAAAGTCTTAAATTCCGATTTTTCATTTTCATCCCTTGAAATCATGTCGCGTTCAGCTTATTGAAGGCTTAATGAAATTTAAAAAAAACCCCAACTCTTCACTTGACAAAGTTTTCTGTTACCACTTCCTTTTCTCTTTTGGAAAACCTCTGTTGAATTGTTAATTGAAGAGTATTTAACAAAATTGACTTAATCGACGTCTTTCATCTGAATGTACTTCACTGTAAAACTGCTCTCCCTTATCCTCCAAATGAATAAATGTTTTTAAATTATAATTCCAGCTTTAATATGAAAAAAAAATGTTAACTCTGATTAATGTGAAATTCACTACTGGTTTTCCTCTGTGGCTTCTTAGTCAAACTCGAGAACTCAATAATTATCACATCTAAAGCATTGTGTCCTCGGAGGATTGCTGAGCTCAAAGGGCAGCAGTGATAAACAGCTTGTGCCTACTTTTTGACCATTTTCGTTAAAATGTTTAATTAGTGCAACAAAATGATGAACCTGGGGATTAATTGTACTTAAGGGAGCTTACTAACTAAATAACATCTCATCATCACCGAATATTAAAATGCTGCAATGATATAGATAGGTTTATTTCTATGTGAGAGGTGCTAGTAGACTGTGTGCTGGATGTAGGTGGAATATTAAGAACATACCGTATGTTTCCATTGTCATCAAATTGATCTACAATATCCATATTCCTACAAAATCTAAAATGAATATTTTTAAACCTATTTTACTATATTGACGTAAGGTGTAAGACGTAGTGGTGTAAGGTGAAGTATGTGGATGCAATCCATGGTCAACGCTTGTGAAGCTGTGCTTTTCCTATTGTGTTCAAGGCAATGTGAGGCTGCAAATGGTATAAACTAACCAAAAACATTAAACCTAATCTTTCCACGTGTACTATGATACCAGAATATTAGCAACATCAGATGTTGTGGTGGGAGTACATGTGTGAGCAGCATTATAGTGAAAGAATTGTGGCTCAGGTTTGAGGTTAAACAGGGGAACCTTTGTAGCATGGTCACAAGTCAGAACTGTTAGTTGCCTTCCATGTTTGCAAACCATAACCACTATGCAAATTCATTGGTTCTCTTGTGTTTGTCATCTGTCATTTGGAGAGCAGCTAGACCTGCTTCTATATTGGCAGTGTGTCTACAGCTCTTAAGTGAGGTTTTTTTTTTTTTCAGATTAACGAACACCATCTGTAAGTGAGTGGTGCATATCCAGGTCACCTGAGAAACAAAAGGGGTGGGACTAGCACTCCTTAAATATATATGGTCAGGGTCAAAAGTCATACACAAACAAACCAATAATATATTCAAAAGAAGAAAGAAGTATGCTATAAGACCCAAATTCAAAGTATAAACAAATTTATTTGTACCGTGGTACACCACAACACAAAAACACATATAAAAACAATTAAAAAGTGTGGAAAACACACAAACACAATGCAGCAGGAAGACCTAGCATATGGTGATGCTGGTCCTCCTGACAGCCGCCAGCTCCCCCTACTCTCAGCGACCTCTCCTAACTACATGTATATCATAACAGTATAAACTGAAAAATGATGGCAATACATAAAACCAAGATAGCAAAACCCAAACAAACAACTGTATGAAGTACTCAATAGAGCCAAATCGCTATTTGAAAATAAATAGTATGAAAAAATGCTGATAGGTCAATAAGGGTATCTACTTGTCATGTAAAGGATCCAAACAAAGGAGAGGGTAGGGGAAGCTGGGGCACAAAGCCCCACGTGTATCGCCAACCAACTGGCTTCCTCAGGGGTCAGACACAGGCACAATCGGCTGATTCTCTCAGTAATGCTGATACAGAAACCTTTCTTTATCCAGTTTTTTACTCCAATTGGGAAGCTTTCAGTTACGGTACACTGCTCTCTAAAGGATAAGAAAGTAGCGAAAGTGGAGGCCTACTTTTATTTTAAGAAGTATTTAAAACTGTTTACTGCTGACACTGCTCCTTTATTATTTAAAAATATGCTTCTAAATAAGTTTTTATTTTTATTGCACAATTAAACAATAGAGACCTTCTGTCTCCCAGTGGAATATGGGTGGGGGCTGCATCTTGGGTCCACACTATCCCCAGCATGTGTTTTCCGACAGCTGTCTATAGTGTGTGGCGGCCATGTTTTCCTGTAGATTGATGATTTGTACAATGTTATGGTTGCAGAGTCCTATGACATTTTATACGTTGCAATTCATATCCTCCAGCATGCGACCCCTAAAGTTAATTCCCATAAACAAGTCTTACTTGACAGATTTATAATTGCGGCGGGTAGTGAAGGGCGGCAGCTGAACAGCGGGGTTAATGAATGTATTCTCCCCTCTTCCTCTTGGCCTTTCCAGTGTCCTGTAGCTAATACTGTTTGAAATCATTTTGCCAGCGCGTTTTGTGTGACATCATTTTAATTAAGTGGAACAACACTGGCATAATAAATCAACACGCAGGAAATTTCCGATACAGTAGACAAAGCAGCTGATAGGAGCACATCCACCCACCTTTATATATACAATTGGAAGAAACTGCCTTGCCAGCCTTGATTGTTGGCAGATTGTGAAATGCCAGTGTTGAAGGTCTTAACGCCTGACTGCTCTCACTATATAATTTGCTGCCACGACGGAGATTGTTATTTTGTACAATTCAGAATTTTTCTGCCAGTGTTATAGAAATTACACAGGGCTCCCTGTTACTATACTGGTTTAGCTGCTGAAATCTCATCCAGGAGAGAAGTTTACTGCTTTGTTATGGCGTTGCCTCTATAGAGCTGACAGAATACAAGCTGTGCTCTGGTTAACATAAGGGGGAAAATATCCCACTCCAATATATTATAATTTTTGGAGGGGCGTCATTTAAACTTGGACTCTTATTCTATTTATTTTGAGCAGTACATTTGAATGTATGGAATATATTTATATATTTTTTTCTTCAGTATTCTTAACAGCTTTAGAGCAAACTACTGTAGACTTTAGACATGGATTTCTAGGCCTGCTCCATGACAGTCACTTACTGAGAATGAGGAATTTCACAGGCATAAAGATGGGAAGAATAAAAATTAGGCTACTCAATTTATGACTGGGGACAAAAAGCAAAAAAATGAGAAACTGAATTCCCCCTCCCCCTTATGCTATGACACGGTTAATGTTTGCTTGCCCCCGTAGGCTCTCTTCCGTGCTCTACTTGTTTATACATATCTCTAATTCCTTACATTTTACTTGTGTTGCACATGTAAATGACCTGAGCAAATTTGTCATCACTTGTCGAAACGTAAGGAATTTATGTCTGTTTCTCCTGAGGTTCACAAATGGCTGAAAGCCCTATAAGGATGGAGAGTTAGAGGGTAAAACAAAGCAAGGTCAAAGGAGTCGCATACATAGGTTTCCACGTTTTCCGTGGCTGGTGGTGATCTATTCTCTGATTGAATATGCCCTAAGGTAGATGTGCTCCAGGGTGAGACTTACACAAAAAGTGTCAGAATGTAAGTGACTCTTGTAGTAAGAATTTCCAAAGAGGACAAAACAAGGAACATGGCAAATTGGTAGTAAATTTCTTTGGATCTAATATGCCTTGAAATCTGGTTTTATGACACACCATGTGGACTTGCCATAAATGCTTTAGATGGCCATTTCCATTTTAAGACTGTAAATTGTGTTAGAGGCTTTTATCAGAGGGATATATTGAGAGTATATACCTGTGATGGAGGGCTCTGAGTTTTCATATATGCAGTTTATAGTACTTTTAAGAATTCTGTCCAATATTTTCCCTGGTAGCTTTCCCAATACACATACTGAACTTATACATTATACTAAAATGGCCTAACAAATGAGTCCTGGTCACAAAGCCTTGTTATGGCCTCTAATTTACCACCGCTTTACACGACTATGAATTAATACCACACTTTCTTCATGTGGTGATGCCATGTGCCTGAGCCTGGATAGGCTCTGTCTGTGGGATCTTAACCAGGAGGTAAATTTTAGAGCTGGTTTTGCATGGGAATGATCAGCTGATTATTGTAAGTGTAGCCTCTCCGAGCAGCAGAGTAGTATAACTTGTGCCCTTCATTGGTGACCTGTAACTGTTTCCTTCCACACTCACGCTGCGTCCCTGGCCCCCTCTGTTTAATGCTCTGGTGCTGATGACAAATATTGAGTAGGTCTTAGACATAGTGACAGAAGCAATTGTCAGGCATAAATCTGTGGATACAGAAACTCGTGTGTCAACACGACTCTTTCCAATTCACACGTCTGCAGATCAGGCAGTGAGAATGGATGGACCTTTTTATGTTTGCTCTTTCTGGATGGCTTATTCTGATGGCTACTTGCTTATTCACTTTTTATCTGTTTAGGCAGAAATGTTTACAGAGGGAAGTAAATAGGGGACATTAGGCGTTTGTCTCTGAGCATGGCGAGAAATGACCTCAGAGCTAAATATATAGGTTTGTGACATTCTAGCAGCTGTTGTGAGCTCTTCTGTTTGTTGCTGGGGTGCAGTGCCCTAAAAAAGGAAGAGAATGTATTGTAGCTGTAGGAGAAAAACAAGCAGCTGGTGGTCTCATCACTGGCCGCTGACAGCGAAGGTCACATGTTTGGAAGGACAAGCATTTGCTCAGAAAGACAATGCTCTTACTCAGTGTTTCCAGGGCCTGGACCGCTGGCTTTGAGGGAGGCATTTCCTTATCTCTTAGATGGCTACCATCCTCTTTATTTGCCCTGCTCAAGCATTAATCCATCCACCACTTCTGTATTTACTCTGGATTTGGTTTCTTAAAGGGAAACTTGTTAATGGTAATTGGCTGATACAGAGACCTGCCTTTCTTTCTTCTCATTGAAATGCAAATGTTTACCTGCTTCTCTAAGACTTCCAAGCATTCCAAGTATTGACAGTGTAGATAACACATGCAAATGAATTTACCATAATTGTCTCTGCTCTTTGTTCCTTTATTTGCATGATCACATTATTAGTTTAGAGATGCCTTGAGAATGCTATCAGAAAAGATTGCAGCCATTACTTCTAGGCCAGCAAATGGCACCCTAGCTAAAGGTCCTTTGATCCTAACACACCATTCCTATATGCCTAGAATTACAATGAACTAAACTTAAAGGGGTAAATTGTTTTATAAAAATATGAAAACGAGTGCTTACCTCGTTTGTTAAAAAAAACTGTCAGCATGTGACCCTTGCAGCCAATCAAAGGTTGGTAAAAGCATTTGCACATACCAGGAATGGTAAATGAGTAGTGTTTTTTTTTCATTATAACCTTCATTTTTGGGGATAACCCTTTTGAAGGATTCATCTGAAAGAATGTGCTTAAAGGAAATCTACCATCAGCATCACTCATGGTAGACCTCTTATACTTAGGGCTCTTTCCAGAGCCCCTATGCATTAATTTCATTTTTTAATTTACTCGTTCGTTCCTCTAGTCCTTGGCTGGCCGCCTCCTTACCGACCCTACCCTATGTAGAGATCCGGTGACGTCACCTCGCTCTCTGCAAATCTCGCACATGAGCGTTTATAATCTTCCTTGCACAACCGGTTGGCTAGTACTGCAGCTGTGCAAGGAAACCCTTCAATAGGGGGCAAGGTGGCCGGCCAGCGACTAGAGGAGTAGACTCCCACAGAGCCCCTCAGGTTCGTTTACATATGTTCTGACTATAAATTGCAGGCATTCCAGGATATAAAAAACAAAGAACAGGACTGCAATACACACGTATAAGTGTTGGTAGATTTCCTTAATTTGATCTATGTGGGAGTGACGCATAAATGTCTTAATCACTGAAGTTCTAGAGCAGTGGTGGCGAACTTATGGCACTGGTGCCAGAGGTGGCACTCAGAGCCCTTTCAGTGGGCACCCAGGCAATCACCAGAGAGGACTCCAGGTATCTTCCTGCAGTCCCGGACAGCCCAGGACTTGCTGTGCACAGAGCTATTTTATAGTGACAGCTCTACCTGGGACTACTGGAGGAGTGGGAAGGTGTGGACAGATCTGCATTATCATTGTAGCTCCTGCTCCGGCCCTGGCAATTCTTCCTTTTTATGGAACCCTGGAGGGAATCTACAATGATCATCCAAATTTCTTCTATTTTCGGCTTTATTGGTGTCCTCAGAGGGCTGGTATCAATGAAAACTGTGACCGAGCAGGGAGTAAATCACAAATAAAATTTCTGTGTTGGCACTTTGCGATAAATAAGTGGGTCTTGGTTGTAGTTTGGGCACTCAGTCTCTAAAAGGTTCGCCATCACTGTTCTAGAGTGTGCACTAAAGGAAGGGTTCAGTTGTGAAGCACAATATCAGGTGTACAGAACAGCCGTGCTTGCGATCTCTTTTAGTCTGTAATTGTGTATCCAAATCTGTAGTTGGTTTCTGCGCGTTACAATCTGCAGTTGTTTGTGTATTGGATTCTAGTTGCGTGTGTACAAAAGTACTCTGTTTATCTGTCTGTACCTTCCCCCATTCTATACATGCATTTGCTACATACTATGCTTTTACTTGTATACCTTATATACACACCTTGCATACATATACACTGCAGCAGTAGTAGTAAAAACTGAAAGCACGAGGAGTCCCCAGTCTATGAGGCTGGAATGAGTTCAATTTCTGATGATTGGGAAGGTCAAGAGCAGTCACAATTTGCTGTAGGATCAGAGCAGACCGAAAAAGAATCCCTGATATTGCATTTACAGTTTCATCTTTTTTTTCTGTATCCCTTTTATATTCTAGAGTCAAACGCCTGCAAATAATTGTACAGAATCCCTAAGGATTAGAAAAATAATTTTCATTCGTATTACACTCTTGTTGAAAGGTCACCCAGTCTGTTTCTGAGGCTCGGAATGATTGTCTTATCAACACGCAGATAATCTGGCCAAAACGGGCCAATGCCGGCCACGGCGACAGTACCGAACAGGTGCATGGAGGCTTTAGAAATAAAAATGCATCTAACAATAATGCAGCCCTGATCAGACAAGCCTCTTAAATCCCCTAAATCTACATTATTCACATTCAGCAACAGACGCAAGGCAGGGCTTTAGCCATTGTTCAATACAGATTAGGCTTTGCAATCGCTATGTAAATGCAATGGATCCCTCTTCATGAGCTGGTTTTATTTCTGCAGCTGGATCTGTCATGTGCAGCATCAGCTATGGCTACATACAATGTAGCAGATAGTGCGTCCTTCCCAGCAGAGGTTTATAGCCTGTAATATTTCTGATTTCACTGACTCGGATATTGAGCGTTACACCCTGCACTGTCTCGTTATGCTCAGCATTAAATCATGTGGAGTAATGTCACGTTATAGATGAGTCGCTCGCTTCCGTTGTTTTGTCCTAAGGAATCCGTGTCCCTGGTTGACGGAATAATGACTTGGAATAGCAGGAGCCTGGTCTGTATTTCGTGGGTCACCCTTAAATGTTAAGCACTCGCTTTGTGAGTGTGACTTGGATTGGAGGACTCTGTCTGTGTTCACCTCGTCTTGATTGATTCTGATCAGTGTTGATTTACGTGCCGGCTCTTCAGCAATCAGACAGTTCCTTCCTAAGCCACGCAGGGAATAAGCATGCTCTTTTACATCTATTCCACCCTATGAATATTTACTGAAGCATTGCCATAATAAAGGCAAAGATTATACGCTTTTATGTGACTGCTCATCATGTACATGTTTGCAATTTGCTTATAATATTTTCCATCTACATGATATTCTGTTTGTGTCTCTGCTTACAGAAATCTTTTTCAACTTTTATTTAGAAATGTAATTTTTCTCTTGCAGTGTGTGGATTTCTGTAGTATTTTATTCTTGAATAATAAATGGTATTATATAAAAAAATTCTACATATGTAGTCCAAAATGCCCAAGTTTTTGTTCACTTAATCCCAAACATCAGGGAAAAAAGATAGCTTTGACATTTTAGGCTGATAACCAGTTCAGGAGTTAAAGGGGTATTCCATAAATGTTGGATCAGGGAGGTGGACTGAATACTGGGATTCCCATAGTTGTGAAAATCCAGATATTATGATGACCTTCCGTGGGACACATCGGTCAGTATTGAATAGAGCAGAAAGGGACACAATCCACATCCTTGTGGCTCATCATTGTGGGATGTAAACGGAGGATCTCTGTGAGGGCTTAACCACCATCCTACGTGGAATCATTGGGCAGTGATCGTTGTACGCTCAGGCTATCCAGAGGGGAGGGAGTGATGAGCTGAATGTTCAGGGCAAAATGTGCAATAGCTTAAGGCATCCATATAGATGGTGACATCTGTTTTTGGTAAAACTAGATGGCAATCAAAGTATAGTTGTTATGTGAAAATGACAGTAGACAATGGCACAAGGATAAAAACTTCTTGAAGTGCACTTCTGTTTTAGGACAAAATCTTTTGATCTGGCCTTGTCTAAGTAAATCTGTGTCTAGGTCTATTGAGGCTGTGAAATTAGCATTCCTTGTCCAAACATAAACATGAATAGCTTATGTAGCAATATATCCTAGTTATCATCGTTCTTTGTCTAGAACCAGTCAATCTCTTGAGAAGAGAAGGATGTGGTCTGTGTGCCCTTGTCTGAGGGACACTACAGGTTCACAGTGTTAATGATGACTATATCCCGTGTGTAATTAAAAACCAAAATGGTCATACAATATTGACTTATATTTAGACGCTGCTCACACGGTCTGCACAAAGCCGAGGTTACAGAATAGCGAGTCTGCTTCCTGTGCAACTTATATTGTGTTATTCGTGCAGCAAGATCCTTGTGTAGGATATGTATAAATATTCCTAGCCATGTACAGACGGTCCCCTACTTAAGAACACCCGAACTAACAGACGACCCCAAGTTAAGAACGGACCTAGTCTACAATAAACAGCTTTAACAGTTATCACAGGTGTCTGCAAATAAGCTTTATTGTTTAATACCGTTTCTGATGACAATTCAACTTTTTTAAAATCCAATTGTCACAGAGACCAAAAAAATTTTGACTGGGGTTACAATTATAAGTATACAGTTCCGAGTTATACAAATTCAACTTAGGTTTTGCAGGTTCGTTCTTATCTTATATGTAACCCGGCGACTGACTGCAAGCTGCCATATGTTTAGTACAGATATTGCATATTTCTGCAACAAGTTTTCCACCAGCAAGTAATTCCTGTGTAGGCTATGTGCCACTCATTTACTCTCTGGGGCCCCTAACTCTATAGAGACCCTGATAACCAGTGCAATCTAGATGGGGTTCTTGTGCTCCCATTCCTCAGATTTTTTGCTAGTATTTTAATGTGCTTCTATTGTATTTCACTGCCACTCCTTACCAAACCAGTTTACTTGTATGGTCATGTAAGCTGTGGAGCAGTGAAATTCACCTGGATGCCTTAAATTATGTTTTATTGTTTGTAAATTTATAATAAGTCTGAGTAACTTGTTACTATTGTGACTCTCTTTAGCTGAGAATTTAAGATAACTGCCCAGACTTACAGTGGCTTTCTCTTCTTTTAGTTCAATTTTGTTGGACGTATCCTGGGACCCCGAGGACTAACTGCTAAGCAATTGGAAGCAGAAACTGGATGCAAGATTATGGTTCGAGGCAAAGGCTCAATGAGAGATAAGAAAAAGGTATGTCTCCCTTCATTAAAGGGGCCCCAACACTATGAAAATGTCAGTCATTCGTAGAACCACCTCCAGGACTTAAAAACAGAGTTTGCCTTTGTGCATGCATGTGCCTAGCATTTCTGCGGGCCTCGTGCACCTCTACATGAAAATTGGTGCAGCCAGTAATTGTCACTGTAGCGCGTAGTAAGAGAAAGTTCCATCTAGAAATGAAATGAAAATGTCATAATGCATGTAATTAATAATGCAAAAATGCAATATTCCATTACTTGGAATAGTCAGTATCCCTTTAAAATGGAAATAAGAGACATCTGTGAACAAGCATTAGGCTGAATACTTCTTGTCATCATTTTCATCATCATCCTTGTCCATAATCTTGGGAAATATGTGTATAGGTTTAAGATTGTGGCAATTTAGGACACTAAACCACTCACAGGCCCTTATGTGCAGCTCATTTAGAAAATTCCTACAGGGTAATGTGGGACACTTAAGAAAAACCCTTTCCTGCTAGTAAAAGTAGAGTAGTGCACCCCAGTTTCACTGCGCAAGCACTGTAGGTATGGCGCATGCACAATGAAGCCAGGTTATGAAGCCACAATGTGAGAGGAGGTGCCAGCTTTGGATCTGCATCTCTGTGCGTGTAAAAGTTTTTCTTTCTACAGGATGATTTGGGACTCTTCACTACAGGTCTATAAGGACCTCTAGTTGGTTTAGGGTCCCAAATGGAACTCTGGTACTCTTTAAGGGAATATATATCTGAGGTCAATTGTCACTTACCTTCTAATGTATGTGTATTCTTGGTAATATTCCTTCCTAACCTGCCATTATTACTGTTTTCACATGCTGCACTCAGGCTGTTACCAATATACTGGAATGCAGTATGTTGGCTCTTAACAAGGTAAGCAAACCAAATAACATCCTTGCATAAAGCTTTCTTATTTATTAAGATTGTCTTGGTGATGATTAGATAAAGTCCATTGACTTATATTGTGCCATAGAAACCTGTATTGTATAGTTCTCAAGACTATTTACATAAGCTTATTGATCCTATAAAGCTAGGTGCAGACTGCACGTGAACTTTGTCTGCCTTTTTCACCAGATATAGATCAAAAATGTCCTTTGACTGCATTTTTTTTTGGTTGGAAATGTTTTTTCCAATGTTATAATTTTGGGGTTGGTATCCCCTATTGTTGAAAATTTAAGAACTTTGTTTTAAGGCAGGAGTTTTCACTATATAACCTAATAAACACGTTTTCTTTATTCTATGGGTCTATACGGTTACGGGGGTACAATACTTAGATATTTTTTTTCTTACGCCGTCTTCCAAGTGGCAATACATTTTTACTTTTTTTGGCTACGGAGCTGGTTGATGGCTTGTTTTTGCGGGACGTGTTGTACTTTGCAACATCATTCTGGAGTACACATGTTTTTTGATCACTTTTTATTGCATTTTTTTGAGGGATGAAATTGGTGTTTTGTGTTTGGTGTTCATCACCCTGCAATAATGATGTATAGGCTGACACTGTGCCTTTCAGATCCCGTCACAGATGGGATCTTACAGGCACTGCCTGACGACAGCCCAGGGCTTCCTCGGGGCTGCCATGACAGCGATCGACGTACCGCCAGATCGTGTGGGAAAGACCGTTGAATGCTGCAGTCGCGCTCCGACCGTGGTTGTTACACTGTGATGTCAGCTATTTGTTACAGCTGACACCCAGTGTATTCCGATGCCGACCTAGCTCCGATTTCTGGCATCCGATAAGGGGTTAAGTGTTAAAACCTGCATTCCAAAAACAACTCCTCTTGACTGTGGATTGTGCATTGTATTACAACTAGGCTCCACTCATTTCTTTAGAACCAATTTGCAATGTAGGGACACATCATGGGCAGGTGTGGCACTGTTTTTTAAAGAAAGCAGCCATGGTTTTCAACCTCTTAACAACCCCTTTTAAGCGCAGATGGGGTTGCTTCTTCTTTTTTTAATGCACTTATGGCTTTTGCTTCAAAAACTGAGCAAATAAACTTAATTGTATAAATCAAAATAAACTATGAATTGGTAATGTTAAATCACTGGTTACTAACACAGCAATATTTTTTGGTACATAACATTCATGTAGTCCACATGCAATAAAGTATGGAGAATACTTTTCTAATATTTTTTTTATCATTTGAATAAAGCCTTTTGCTCACTCGAGAGTGCACTCAGAGAAAACCGCTCCGTGTTCTGTAGGGATTTCCCAGCCTGAACCTCTTAGCACTGAACATTGAAATGACCATTCAGTCCAGTAATATGGGAAATCTCTCTGGTGCATAGTGTTTTTCTCTGACTGCACTTGCTCCTGGGCAAGTGGCCTAAATCAGCAACTAGTACAGTGACACAGCCCAACTAGTACCACCCAAGAGGAATGACAGAGGAACTTAACGGTGTAGACAGTGTGAACTGTTTGATGGTAGTCGCGTGGTCCTGGATTACCATGTTTTTTTGGACTATAAGGCGCACTGGATTATAAGGCGCACCATCAATAAATGCCTGCTAGAACGTCTAGGTTCATATATTGAGTGCACCGGATTATAACGATGAATGACAAGCAGGTGGCAGACCTGTGAAAGTCCAAGGCAGCTGCAGTTCCAGGCTAAACGTGTCTCAAGTGCACAGAGCTTGGATCTCAGAGGTATGGGCTGTTAGGTGTTGATGTTGCAAGGGTGATGCTGCAGGGGTTAAGCTGTCTCCCTCTGCCCCTTCTCTTTCCCTCCTCAGGCAGGGTGTTAGTCCTGTGGGGTTCCCTGTGGCTCCCTCTTTCCCCTGTTACAGGGCTGGCAGGTATAGAAGAAAAATTGCTTACTCAGGCGGCCAATGAGGATTGCTATGTGGCTGGCACTATAGCGCTGGTACTGCCGGCCCTGCCAGTGTGGGGTATTGTGCCGAGTGTACAGTGTGGGCTGGTGCAGAATATTGCTGGCGCGGAGCTCTAAAACATTATACAGTACGTGTTGTCTGTAAGTACGGTTTATATATAAAACGCACCTTTTGATTTCTGAGAGAGTCCAAAAATACAGTCCTTTGTGCTTCATGCCAGTGTTATATCAGTCAGTTAAGGACCTGCAGTATCTCTTCAGGGATTGTAAGACATTGTCCATTTGTATGCACAATTTTGTTTTCTGTGCATTAAACTCTGCCAGAAAGAACATGGACACAGAGTTTTGGAGACCACGGGGAATAAGAAGAAAGCAATCCAGATTATTAGCTATTATAGCGTTGTATTGTAAGTGAAATCTGACTTGTCTTTTAATATTGTATGATCCCCAGACAGCCATGTAGAAGAGACGAGACATGATGGAATGTTAATGTGCACAGCGTCTAAGAAACACCTGGCATAACCTCATTTAGCTGAGTAAAAATGGCTGCCCTGCATTCATTGATTCTCCTGCCACATGGAGCTTGAAAGACAAATGGCAATCAGGGAGAAGTTGGGGCAGAAGTAATGTGAGCTGATGAAGTATTTTGGAAGTGATGAAAGGGAAAAATATGTGGCCACAAGCTGTATGCTAAAGATGAGATGGAACCTTAAGGCCCAGAAAAACAGACGATGAGTGTCTTAATTCAGACAGTCTTCATTGCCCCCAGTTAGCAAAAAATGCCAGAGCGTGTGGTGCAGCTGTGATATCTTACTTACAAACAGCCACTCTTTGAGGTCTTCCCGGCTGGCTCAAATAACTCCTGAACTCCACAAAGTATTTTCATGTTATCTGACATTTAAATGTCAGGTGTGAAGAGATAACGGTGACAAGTCATTGCTTGTTTTTCCCTTCTTTCCCTTTAGCCTGGTTTTTGCTTTCAGAATAGTACTTTTCATTTATACTATGTGTAGGCTACATTCACACGAAGGTATGGGCGGCATGTATATGGCGTATACAAGTCCCCCCTACATCACAATGACCTCATGGCGACCGTTCCATAGCCTGTAGAAAGTTAGGACGGGTCCTATGTTTATACGGAATACGGCGCTGTGGAGAAAAGTGTGTTTTTGTCACCATTTTCCCCTGCCTTTCTTCCTTATTTAAGCAGCTTTCTGTCCACTGTTGGCTGAGATAAATGACAACTCTTTACAGACACTATATTCTCTAGATATTTATGGAGATAATCATTTGCCTCCTAATCAGTCTGAAGTGAATGGATCTTATAAGGTTTTTCACACACTGTTCACTACAGGAGAAAAAGCAGAAAAAAATAAAGCTGCTTTTACTTTATGAAGCATCTCACAAAGTTTACTATAATCACCCACACCATTGATTTCTGACATAAGAAATATACTTTGGCCCCCCAATAAAACGTTTACTTTAAACTGATCCAGGAAACTCTTGGCATTTAGCACACACCCCAATGAAGTGATTTGGACAGGGCCCATTCTAGCATATTTGCTGCTTGAGGTGAGTATTGAAATGTTGCCCCCCCACCCCCACTCCTGACTGCTCCCTGTTAAGTAAATCCTGAAACTTTACTAACAATTAACATCCCTACAGACAGCGCACTGACACTGTGTCACTGACTACAGGTTCTGAGGGTCATTGGTGGCATCTAGTACCTTATAGATGACAATCTCTTCCATCAAGAGGTCTTTATTTCAGGATCTCCAATCCATGACGTATCTGAATTCACAGCCAGGTATCTTCATCTCTGTGCAGCATCTCCACCCGGCGTCGCTAAAAATACCACAGTCACTTACAGTATAAAGTCTCCTGGATAACAACACTGTGCTCCTAAATAATATATACCCCTCACAACACCACTGCCCGCACGCTACCCCACATATAAAACATCCCTTCCTAATTTATTAATAGACCCCCCCCAACATTTGGTCTACATGATGCAAAGTAATCTATTGTATCCTATAACTAATATATCCCACCCTGTTATTATGCTACATGATTTTATATACAGTGCTCCCCTGACCAATGTAAATATATAGAACCCCTTAATGAATATATCTGTTTGGTGGTTTATATGATTCAAAACCCCCCCCAAAATTTAATTATGTACAGATCCCCTACAGCTTAAATAAAACCTTGCCCCACATATACAGCCCCCCTGCTTAGTAATATACTGTATCCCATATACAGCCCCCCAGCTTAGTAATATACTCTATCCCATATACAGCCCCCCCAGCTTAGTAATATACTGTATACCCCCCAGCTGAAATCTGGCCCCATAGAAATATATAAAGGTCCCCCCAGGAAAAAAATCTACAAAACATTTCTGGCCCCATATAATATATACAACACCCCCCCTGGTATAAAATGATTCTGGCCCCAAATAATATATATAGTATTCCCCCCCCCCCCCCCCAGTATAAAATAATTATGGCCCCATATAATATATACAGCACCCCCCCCCCCCCATTATAAAATATTGTGTCCTAATTAATATATACAGCACCCCCCCCCCAGTTAAAATAATTATGGCCCAAATAATATATACAGCACCCCCCCCCCAGTATTAAACGTTTTCTTGCCCCATATAATACATACAGTACCCCCCTCCCAGTATAACATGACACCTCCACACCCACTTATGAGCCACATGTAATTAATGAAAGTATATGAGAAATAATAAAAATCATACTCTCTTGCAGGCAGCCGCACAGTGACACAGGCGGCGTGACGTCATGACGCCTGTGTCACTACTTAGAATGGAGCGACGCCAGCGGCCGGGAAGGTGCTGCGTCGCTCTGCATATAAATCGTGCCTGTGTCTTAGAGACGCGCTATTTATTTAGCTGGTGGGCAATTCAGGCGTTAATGGGCGTCCGAATCACCCACTTTAGAGCTGCAAATTTCGCCGCTCTTTAAAGGGATCCGCATTCTGCCGCCATGGCAGATGCGGCCCTGGATTTGGAAATCTTAGGCACTTACTATGCTGGCATGGTCTGGTGCTTTGTGGCTTTGGAGCAGGCAAATGTTTATAACCTAATGTCACATTTTATGACCATTTTTGACTTGTACAGAGATCAACAGCAGAACTATGACATCACACCCTTTCATATATATTACGTTTCAGGCTGCAGAAAGCATAATGAAAAATTGCTATCTTCACCAGTCTGTGTTCAAGTAATCTTTTCAAGAATAATACTTTGTTAGAAAAATGGGCATGCACTATACTGCTATGCCCCATACTGCCAAAATGCGGGTCTTCTGTGATGTCGCAATTGTCTTGTACTTAGACCTCAATTCTACATAATGCATGCCCTTTGTTCCCAATACGATCTCTGTATTGTGACTTACTGCTTATCCTTATGATTTGGTTCTTAAAATAGTTTCCAGAGATTGTTGTGTCCCTCGCCATGTGACCGTGTGTGTATTTATATCTTGCTGACCTTTTATTTGTGAGATGACCTCTATAAATGGATCATTTTTGCTACAAATAACTGGGGATGCCACCAGATAATGGTTTCTTTCTTTGCATAGTATGTAGATAGTATGTGCCTTTTGTCATTCCTTTAGCTTGGAATAATTCATGAATCTGGCATTGTAATTCCGGGGGGAGTGGTAATGCATGGACGATGTGCTCCGGTTCTGCACTGTATACAAATATGAGAGGCAGTCTGATGTTGTAGCAACTGAGAGAAACCATTCTTGTCCCACTGAGTATTGACTTCTCAATCAGTGCCACTGCATTTCTTTTGACTTATACTCTCAGCATTTGTTGGAAACCTCATAGTGAGAGATTTTTTCAGCTTTCTATTAATAGATATAGATATAGATAGAAACCAGGCCCGGTTTACCTGTAAGCAGCCCTGAGAGTAGTCATAAACACAAGTACAGATGTATGGCATCCTCCTTTATCACTGTAAATGTACCTTTTTCTTCATACTATGAAGATGTTTTCTTTGTCACTTTTGGCACAGATTTCTGATGGCTCCTCCTTTAAAGCCAAAATTAAGGTTTTAAAGGGGCTGGCCGCTTTACATCATGTTTTTCTGTAATGTGTGTGTACATGTGGGGCTGATTTACCAATATACATTTATTAATAGTTTGGCACTGCTTTCTGGATATGTGAAGTGAAGCCTCCAGTGTTTTACCTCATCAGCCAGACATTCCTGACCATAAAATGGCCGCAGCTGGAGGGTCATGTGATCTGTCCATGACCAATCGCCTGTTAGAGATCACATGACCATCCATCTGCAGCCATTTTGTATACAAGAATGACTGACTGAGGTAAAAGATGGAAGCCTTCAATCTGCATATTCATAAAGCGATGCAGAACTATTAATGAATACAGTATTGGTAAATTACCTAATATCCTGCCCTGCACACCTATATACACTATAAAAAACATGAGGCCAGCCCCTTTAAGGCACACCATGGGCATAATTCTTCAAAACAGCTTACTGCATAGGATTGTGGAACTACCCAATGTTTTTGGAGCCCTTTAATGTGCTGTTAATGGCAGATCTTAACATGCCCTTTTCTTTGCCCCCACTGCAGAGTTGGTTCTCAAGTTAAACGGTTTTACTGAGGCTTTTTTTAAAAATACAGTTGAATGTTTTTTTACATTCTAAAGTGGCTTTTCTTTCATCTTC
This sequence comes from Engystomops pustulosus, assembly GCA_019512145.1. Classification (NCBI taxonomy): domain Eukaryota; kingdom Metazoa; phylum Chordata; class Amphibia; order Anura; family Leptodactylidae; genus Engystomops; species Engystomops pustulosus. The sequence continues at coordinate 150,441,595 of CM033643.1, forward strand.
AGAATGGTATGTGGTCTACCAGAGATATAACTATATGAAACCACATGCTTTAATGGATGAGGTGGTAGGAGTAAGGGGTGAGCTCCTGTGCCCTGCTGATTGCTATAAAAGTTCCTGAGCTCAGGGCAAGATTGGCAGTAGCTGATCTATGGTAGTGAAGTTACACACTAAATTTTAAGGTGTTCTGTAATAACTCGTTGGCACCTTTACAAATACACTTTGATGCGTTTTCCTGCTAGGTATAGTAGACCATGGCTATGTTGACTGGTGTAACCCTAAAACGACATACCCCATGTGGATATCTAGATGCACGCATTAATTGATTTCCACACTATCCTTATGTTTTGAGAGGATTTTTTTTTTTTTTTTTGTTAAGGTGTTTTTCTAGAATCAGTCGAGTAAAGTGGTAAATATCCCTTGCTTTCTTTGCTTCTTGTACAAGTTTCTTTGGTGTTGAGTGTTGTGTCTAATGCCCTCTACCACAAATGTGTGATGGATAGAGCAGGACTGATGGACTTTTATAATATTTGTCATTAAGGTCTTTTTTTAAAATATATTTTGATCATATGTGAGAAATTGGCATTGTCAATCATAGACATATAGTATGGGTAAGTCAGACGAAGCGCTGCTGCGCAAAACAGCTGTCATGTACCCTGTATATTTGTGAGTCCCTGCGTTCATCCCCCCCCCCCCCTTTGCATGTATTCTACACACCATGTTTTTTGGGAGTATCACTAATTAACCGGAATGAAATAAGGAAGAACCGTGGTGAGTGCCATTCTACTGTTGTTTCCATTTTGAAGAGTTTACTGTTTCTATTGAATAAGAGCACCACTGAGTCTGGCTTATCCTGTACATAAATCCAGCATTTATAAATGGACTGTTAATTATATGAAGTATTGCCATCCCACCTATCCTTCTCCCTCCATTTAGACATACACTATGTGCCAAGTCCCTCATATACAGTAATAAAAAAAATGATTATATTGTGAAATGTTGTGTTAATGTAGATACCTCTACATTTGAGCTTAAAAGTAACTTCCCCTCTACATTTGAGGGTCACTGTCCACCCAGGTATCTCATGTGTGAGCACTGAAGGAAGGTGGATGGGTGAATGCGTTTCCCTGGATAGTGGATATTTTTTAGCTATAGTGCGATGGCACCTATTGAGCTGTAGAAGCCCTGTATGGCATGGAGCACATTAGTTTGCGCTGACGTAAAATAACTATGCTATTTGCTTCAGGCATACGAGGCGAATCGCTCAAAATTTAGGAGACTAGGGAGCAGGGCAAAACTGAGTTCACTGCTCCCATTGATCCCTTTCCTCCATGAGGTGGTATTGTTTGTGTGGAGTAAGGGGGTCCATCTCTCTGCTTTCCACAAGAATTACTTGCAGCATTTGTTTTGTTTTCACCCTATGGGGGTAGTTATTGAGCTGTATGGTGGACTGTAGGCCAGACAGTGCAGATTGTCTAACGCTGGTTGCTGATTTCTGATGCTGTCGGGCTACATAATGCTGAAGTAAGCAATTTTATTGTATTTTACAAATACATGTGAAAGAATTTGGGAAGGAGAGGTATCATTGTGTAACAGTGCACAGATGCCTGTGAGAGGAAGTGAAAATGCTGCGTCGCTGCTTCTCCAGAATGACCGACTGTCTTTGCAGCTGGCTAGTATATGTGCCTAGTGGAAATGTTCTACATCAGGGCCGGTAGTTAGAGGCCTCCAGAAAAATCTACATAACCTCCTTCCTACAGCTGCCGTCATGTCACTTTAGCAATTTGCAGAGGTCCTTGGATCTTCAGGCAATGGAAACTGATGGGATATTTTAGCAATGTTTGTGCTGAAGGAAGGACTGTTTTTTAGATGTAGAAATCTTGTCATTGTTCTGAATTATAAAGTCTGTTGCTCATGACAACCAGATAACAAAATATCACTTTCCTAATCTGTAACTTCTGATTGTAGATCCATGTCTCTGTACATGATTATGGGGGCTTCCATCTTGCCTGTGCTCTGGTGATCAGCATATTTGGAGATCATCGAACAAAATCTCACATCCGTGCACAATATATAAATAGTTTGGCATTTCTAGGATTCAGAATTTCCATTTTTCTATAAAATTCCTAAACTTTTGCATTCACTTGCTCACCTGGTAAAACACTGAGAAAGTATGAAGGGAAATTGGATCTAATAGTGTTGTTGTATCAACATATAAGAACCAATCCTGTTCCAGCCACATCTAGACAATGGCTGGTAATGAGCCGCTTGTGTAGGGAAGACAGTAGCCCTGATTGCTTGCAATTTGATGATTTTGGGGCATTGTTTTTTTCCATTTTTTTTTCTCCCATCTGGGTTCTTGGCATGTATAATTGCTACGCAATCAAAAACACTGTAACTACTTGAAGCCATAAAATGAAAGGCAATCATCTAAACAAAAAGCGGGAAATGCGTTCACATGTAAGCATCCTCGAATATTGGAATTATTTTCCTTTCTGTGTTTAATTATAGGTGGCTGGCTGAGCACAGAATTTCTGAAAGTGACCCTGAAATATCAGCCGGGCTTTGTTGTTGTTAAGTACTGGCGTTGAGAGAACTTAGCTGCATTGTGCGTTTCAGTGATAATGGTTGGTGCCAGAATAGCTGTTAATTAGCTACTTTTGTTTGATGTAGGAAAAAAATGGATCCGTTCTCTTCTCCACCAGTTTCCAGATTCAGTTCAAACTTGTATTGTCAAGTGATACTCCTTCCTCAATCCAGTGCTTGTGGGGAGAGATGTGCTGCAAATGCTAATGCATAGTGCTATTAAAGATTCCAGTCCCCAGCACATTCAGGCTCATTTCCATACAGGCAGCTTTCATTTATCCGAACAGGAAATGTTGGATATTAAAGGGAAATCCTTCTTGCACTCAGTTCATGAAAGGACTTGTGTGTTAAACAGAACCCACAGAGTGAGCCCAGGGAATGGGAATCCTTGCATCATAGAAAATGATGCAAGGAGTCACTGTCTTTCATACAATCTAACATAGCCAGCGCTGCTGTTCCTCAGGCAGGGATTCCTTGTTTTATAAATTACCATGATGCAAGGACCCCCATCCACATTACTGTGCCTGGTACATGAGAGCTTACCTGCACACGGGTTTGTTTCCATGCAGTGAGTGCATTCTTATGCAGTCAGCCTTATTCTATGTATTTCTGCAGTGTGGGGGACAGAAGGGGAACTGTTAGCTTTCTGGTACACATGTGAAAGAATTCCTCATCTGTTTATTACAGGTCAGTGACTACTGCATCTTCAGATACAATATGAGAGAGGAGGGTATGATGGGATGAATTGCTGCCTTTTCCCATCCTGCTACCTGATGAGACTACTGTGATGCATGGAAATTGTCTGCTACATTAACGTTTAGTGTTTTGATTTAAATTAAAAAAAAAACAGCTTTATTGAATGCAATTTTCACATTTTGGGTGTTTAACTGCTTTTTGTACCAAACTTAACATCTGATGGCTCAGGTCCCAGGTCATGTCATTGATGACCTAGATATTTTACTAGTCTGTCATTAGTATTAGAAGTTTAATACTTTCCTTATTACTTGTCAGCAGGTCTTTCCTAGTAGCATCCAGTGGAAATATATTCATGGAAATAGGAAGATAATGGAAAAGTTGTGCCCCATTACTTTTTTAGGTAATAACTTACCAGCATAGGATGTTATCCAGGGACTTTGTCAGTCTATAGAGGGTACATGTGACCTAATCTAAGAAAATATCCCGGCACTTACCATAGTTTTCCTTTTACAACAGAGTTTTACATTAGTCCCTGGCATATATTTCCTTACGAGGCCGTTATCTGTGTGTGGTAATATTGTCCATCTCGTAACTGCAGGTCTCGTGCTGTGCCAGTTAATCGGCTGGACTGACCCTAAATAATGTAGACGTGTCGTTCCTTTCATTGAAGTAGATGCAGACTGCAGATCACTAGCTGTTAGTTCACCATTATATTCCGTAATTAATTTCCTCTTATTGTGGCTGCATAGTGATATCATGTGGAGGCAATTCACTTGTAGCAATTCAGAGCTCAGGATTGCTATATTTCAGCAGGTAGCCTTTCACACATTTCTTTATCTTTCCCAAACCCCTTCTCTACTATCATGTAGGTTAAGTACATCTCCGAGGGATCTTCATGTAGCATTTTAACAAAGCTGAAGCGCACTTCATAATTGATGTAGTCTCATGAGGAGATACACCCTGCAGTATTTTAATGGCTTATGTGCTTCCCAGCTGTAATAAATCTGGTCAGTAATATTTTCTTACATTAGGAACTAAAATGAAACCCTTTTGTTTCATTCTAGAAGCAATGAGGCCGTGACTGTGTCTTTGCTTGGGAGCAGATAATATACACATCTACACAACTGCTTATAGTTGGGCTACATTCACACTAATGTATGACTGCCCGGCCGGGACATCATCCATTCCTGCACCCCTACATAATATAGGAGCAAAGTATGAGAAACGCTCATTGCCCTGCAGTGCAGCCTCTGATAACACACCATCTTGTGTTTATCAATCCCATGATGTGCATGACTTTGTCAGAGCCAATACCATCTATTATCACTGGCAGAACAATGTTATTACCTTGCCGTCCAATCACATATGTAGGTTCTGGAAGATCTCATAGTAGTTTTGGACTTCTGGGAGCCTAGGGAATGCATATGGCATTGTGGTCAGAGGTCTTTTGGTAGTTGCTATTGTCAGTATAGTGCTAGTAGGTTTTTCTTGGTACATTGTGATCTGTGCTCTTTTAGATATATTTATTTTTCTTGTCTGGTAACCGTTAGATAAATAATTGTACTTGTTGCATTATTAATAATTTTTATATTCCAGACAACACCTCTGACTAGGAAGGATAAAAGTCTCCAGGCAGCGATGTCTTGTCTGGAGCCAATATGAACAGTTAACTTGGACAGAAGAGAATAATGCACAGATTCAGACTATAAATTTCCCTTTGTTTTATAATTCTTCAGCTTTGTCTACAAGTAACTTTTTTTCAATAGTGTGCCGTTTTTGATTTCGGTCTTGTATCCCTGAGTGATGACTACAGTTTTGACAGATGCAGATGAATCCTCAGGTCAGGGTTGTACACTATAAAGATTAAAATAAAATGGATAACATTTAAAGAAAGCATCAATCTCTCTGTAGCTCTCAGTGTAACATATGGAGAATACTAATGAAAGATGGCACAGGGTGAACTATTTACTATCACAGACTTGTATCATGGCTCTGCTTGTGTTCTTATCCTTCAAAATGTATTGTGCCCACACGTGTTGGTGGGGAAAATGCCTGCTGTGTATAGGGAAACTACCAAATATCTATTTTATTTATTAATAATAAAACTAAAGTTGTATAACGCCATCATAAAATACAGCACTTTACAGATCATGGGGGACATATACAAACAATCTGACATTAGAGTAAAAACTGTTGAAACAATGGGAGGGGAGGGCCCTACTTCCAAGAACTTACTATCTATCTGTAGGAACGTGTTAATTCTTGAGTTTTTCACTTTTTATGAAATATTTATTATAAATATTGGACTCTGACATGTAGATCTTATGGAATAATGGACCTTTATTTAGACACCATTTTGTTTTGCATGTACAAAATAAAATTTGGTATAATACATAGAGAAATTCTCTAAATTTCCGTTGTCTACTAATGAGGACCTGGATAAACTACAGCATAGGAAAATAATACAGTATTGGGCCCTGTTATTACCTTTATATTTTGTATAAATCTTTATCTAGTGGGAAAGACCAGTATACCTTTTGTAGAAGTCCCAACAGAAGCTACCTGCCAATGAGTACACTGCTGCTAGTCCATCTTGTGTATCATCCCCAGGCGTTCCTGTACCTGACCATATATTTGTATACATTTGGCTTTAAGATCCAGTCAAATGAAGTACTTTGTCTGTAACTTCTGAGTGATGGGGAAGGGTGGTGAGTGGACCAGCCTTTGATGTCCATATGCTCTGGTAGACAATTGCTGGAATTCCCTTGGTGGTATTATAATGCCCCTTACTTCTGGCTATTGCCCTCTTGTTATTGTTATAGAGCCATGATGGGTTATAATGGCTTGAACAGAAATGTATTTAATGAATTCTGATAAAACCCCTTCATTGATAAAGGAAATCTTACATCAAAATCAAGCATGATAAACCCAGGATACTTACAAAAAGATCCAGACACTTTGTGACCGTGGTACTCTTCTTAAATTTGTCATGTATGACTTTCTTCCTTCGAAACTCGGCTTTTGAAATTATGCTAATAAGCCAGAAGCGTTCTGGGGGCTTTACCAGAGTTCCTCCATGCTGTAGCTTCACATGCTTTTTAGTGTCTCGTCCACCCTCTTCCCCCTCAGTGAGATTACAGAAGGCAGAAGGACGGGAAGTGTAAGGAGAGCAGGCCTTGGTAAACCCATATAACCTTTAGTGCATCTTGGTTCACATTGTGCGATTAGTACGATATACATTCTGCGCTACATGTGCCTCACATATTTATTCATATGTAAACTAAGCCAAAGATCCCCTGTGGATCATAAATTCTGTGAGGTACCTGTGCCTTTGCTTTCCTAAAGTTTTATGGCTTTGTTTTATCTCGATTTGTTGCTCCACAGTAGCCATTCCATACACTGTAACATGTTTGCAAACTTGCCCTGATTTTCTTTCCTGGGCATTCTTTGCTACACAGCTTCTTCTGTGTGAACTCTTGCTATTAGAAACACAGTGGGAGCAAAAGTCTTTGCTAATTTCCCTGGCTATAAATGTACAATTAAAACTGTGCATCAGCAGGGGTCAGGACAATCACTGAGTTCTTCTAGAATTGCTGCTGCTGTTCACATAGATAATTAGTGTCATTCTAAACCTATTTCCAGCGCCGACCAGTGACTGGTTCTTCCTACGCCATTGCTAACGCCAGATCCACAACTCTCAAAGAAAACATATCAGAATACGTGATCTGTCATCTTTCCATGGAATGCTATGGACAAATCCAGCTGCATGTTACCCAAAAGCAAATCTGGAATAGAAAGTGAAACCTATCCAGATAGTGAGTAGAGATCAACATAAACGGCCTGATAGTATATAAGAAATCCTGGGTATGGCAGGATCTGTGTTCAGCTTAGACTACATCTCTATGAGCTGTAAAGAAATCACTTTTCAATTTTCCATTTCCTCATCCATGATTTCTGGTCCCCTGTGCTGGACACATCACACTGGCAGGCAATTAGGCAGCTCCACTCTCTCCTTAACTCCTGTTAATTAGGTTAATAATTCTTCAATATTCCCTTATGTGCAGGGAACTACCTGCTAGTGATAATCGTATTTGCCTCTGTCATTGAGTTATTCTGGGAATTTACCTGGAATTCTCCAATGTCACCAGCTCTGCTGAAGCAAAGCTTGGTCCGATTACCTGTTGTTTGATGTTTTCTCAGATTGCAAAGCTCAATGCTCCATCAAAGAAGCAACTTACGACTATTCAGTCCTCCGTTGGCAACATCAAATAATGTTTTAATGCAAGTTTAAAAATGAGCCCTGCTACCGCCCCCCCCCCCCAAAAAAAAATTTTAAAATGTGTCTTTACACCTTCCTCGTACTTTGTATTGACATTTATTGTTGGTTGTACAAGGCATTTCTCTTACATGTCAAAATCTAAATATTTAAAATATTTTTACCCAGATCACCCTATAGCTTAGGTTAAATGGATTTAAGAAACCTAAAACTTTTTTTTGTGTGTGTGTGCTTTACCTAAATGCACATTTAGCTTTTACAAGTTTGTCAACTTGGCATAAACTTTATAGATCAGTCAAGCTGGTGACCACATGAATATTTCAAGGGGACCTGTGCTGAGGATTTAGACCTACAAACCCTACCAGCCTGTTATCCACAGTAGTGACAGGATCACAGTTTGTCTTTTTTTTGGTTTCTGGGGGATTTGTAATTGTGAACACTCTACTTTTAGGAGTAATGAGGCATAATGTAAGTAGAGTCTTGCTGGCATATCGTGGCCATCACCCATGGCCAAGTATATCACCACAATTCAGGCTGATGAATACACAAGGTAACTCATGTAGACTGCTCTAAGCTCTTTGGGACCGTGTGACACTTCTCCACCCCCATGACTCTTAACTTGAGGACTGCATGCAAATGATATGTAATCTTTCAGCATAAAGCAGATGTCTCCTAGAATATAGGACATCATTGTAATGATGGATAACTGCTTTAAAGCCCATGATTTGTTACCTTTCAAGGTGTTATTTTGACCAAGCAGATTTGAGTTGAAGAGGTTGTTTAAAGGGGTATTCCCGTTTTGCAAAGTAATGTTGTTTGTATTATTAAAAATTGCACAAATTTCCAATGTACTTTTTGTATCAATTCCACAGTTTTGTTTTTTTTTTCTCTCTGCTTTCTGTCATTCTATAGAAAGATTCTGTTTACTTGCAGTGGACAGAAATCTGCAAAGCTCGTTAGTATCAGAGAGTATCTGGAGCCATGTGTTATAACGAGCCGTACAGCTGTGTGACCAAGGTCAAATTTCTCTCCACTGGAAATAAACAATGAAGCTTTCTATAGAATGACAGCAAGCAGAGATCTAGAGAATCATACAATTTTCTAATATCTTTTACATCAATTCCTCATAACTTTTCATTATTCAAACAATTACTTTTTTTGCTGAAATGAGAACACCCCTTTAAGGTTACAAAAACCAGGCTCCTTTTTTGTAGAAAAAAAAAACTCAACTCGATTTTAGTTAGTGGCTGAACTATAATTGCTTACACAACCTATCCACTGGAGTAACACTGTTTTGGGTGAAACACTAATTTTTTTTCCTAATCCTTTAAAATTCTTCAAAATTGACTTCAAACAAACCTTCATTAGACCGCCTATACATGGATATATCAGAGATCCATACATTCTTATGCCGATGCACACCACCATGTGCAATATCTGGGCTGCAAACGACGCACTGCAAATCCGAGCACGAATAGGTCCTGGTCCATATTTAGCTTTCTCACCTCATTGTGAGCCTGCATGATAGAAGTCATTGGGTGCCCTGAAGTATGGTTGTGTGCAGGAGTCCTAATACCTCCTTTATGTCTGATTCTGATGCTGTTAAATAAAAGAAAATTGTTCCATCTTGGACAAACCATTGGAAACCATACTGAGGCTGCATTCACACTACCGCAAGGGGGACATATATATACGGTCGACGTATATACGGCCGATATACGTCCCCCATAGACAGCAATGGGCGCGCGGCGCCCTACGGGAGCGGTACGGTGCCGCACCCGTCCTATTTTTTCAGGGCATACAGCGCCGTGCGCCATGTATCCTTATGGAGAGGGGCGGGGTGAGCAGCGCTCTCCCCCTCCTCCTCTCCCCGCGCACTGCTGTATGCCCGCCGTGCTATGGTACGGCGTGCACCGGCCGTGTGAATCCAGCCTGAGGCACAGAAAGTTAATACTGCAGCACCGGCAGCCTGTGTGCCTCCACTCACTATCCCACATTTGGCCGTGGCTACAGTCAAGCTATCCAGCCTCTTTTCTGTCGCCAAGTGTAACCTTTTTCAGCCATTGTAAACCAAAGATTGCAAAACCCAGCCCCATGTAGGACGTCTGAAGTGCAGCGATAAGAGACAAATCTGCTTTTTCATCATTTTCTCAAAAATGTGGCTTGTATGCCTGGTGATACATTATGCAAGAGTTCAGCAGGGGGACAGAAGAAGGCAGGTTACTTCATGGACCAGTTGTTTAATTTTATGCATTTATTAGAAGTCTAAACATGTTGTTATCTTTTGTATTCTAGGGATTCTATTTTCCATAAAAGGTTTAACATAAAGTAGAGTATTTAATTTAAAAAAACAAACAAAAAAACACCCCTCTGAGCTTGTTCTAAAGTAACAAGTGCCGTCCTCTCCTCACTGATGTTTCCTGTGTCCCCTACTTCCCCTCCACACAACCCAATGACTGGCTATATCAGGTCAGCAGCGTTGCAAGGGATTGGCTTATGTAGTCACATGACTGTGTCTGGAGCACACACGAGGTACAGTGGGGTGCTCTTGGAGGATCAGAACTACAGGGGTGGTTTCATAGTTAGTTTCATAGTTAATACGGTTAAAAAAAGACTCCTGTCCATCAAGTTCAACCAAGGAAGAGAAGGGATTGGATGAGCTGGTGGGTCAGCTTTTTTTTTTTCATAAATATGTTCCTTAGATTGATCACTCCTACACCAATAGAGGTAATTCTGCATTCAACCACAAAAGATAAGCCGAGTACGTGAATGTGTCTAAGAAATGTTTCATAGCAGAAGATTAACTTGTGACTGTGTGCACATTACTTACTATTTAGCATGCCTAATCCATTCTCTTTACCACTTCTGGTAAACACACTAAAACTCTTGCTTTTCTTATCAAATTGCATTGTCCGGCTTCAGGACACAGGGGATACAAGTAATAGCCTTCACAAGGGACTCTCCAGGGACAGACAGACATTTGTAATAATAAATGAATGAGCGGGGCTCACGGTACCGATCAATAGTGATCACTTTACATCAAATAAAGCATGTCTTGTTTAGACGCCTCATCTTATGTCCGCTGAGGTTATGGATGACGGCGGCTCTCCGGTGATTCTACTGAATACAATTCTCTCTGTATACAAATAAACCCTGTCGGCGGATACAGTGCACGCTGCCAATGTGTGGATCACTAGCTTCCAGTTGTGAGAAGACTACATGGCTGTTCTGTTTGTTTGTGGTCATAGATGGAGGGAGGATTATATTGCACTTGTTTTCTAATTATTTGCTTCCTCTTACCATAAAATGGTAAATATTTTAACAGACCTTGTATCAATGAATAGAATGAGCAAATTCATGTTTTTAAAATTTCTTATTAGTGAAGCTGTGGTTTTTTTTTCTCCATGCTCCAGCCTACAGTAATCGTAAAGGCCCGGTAAGGGGGTTAGCCTTCGCTTCAGGAATTTACCTCTATTTTTTTTTTTCAGTTCTATCTTAACATGTACAATATGTTCTGGAGAGCTGATTTAAAAGAACCTTTTTTTCTAAAGTGTGTTTTTTATTTTTTTTCTTACAGGAGGAACAAAATAGAGGAAAACCAAACTGGGAGCATCTGAACGAAGACCTTCATGTACTGATCACAGTGGAAGATTCCCAAAACCGAGCAGAAATTAAATTAAGAAGAGCAGTGGAAGAAGTGAAAAAATTGCTGGTCCCAGCAGTAAGTAGGCAATAGTTTTTATTATACACATGTATAACAAAGCAGCCCCCTTTTTCAGCATTATTGGTGCCCAGTCTGTGCATGTGTGGCCTTTGATATTTTGGCTTTAGATGGGGTTCTGATTAGGTTGGCTCACTGGATAGGACTGCTGGTGTTCTGTAAAAATACAATGCAGAATGGATCTTCTGTTCACCTAGAACTCTCTTCTTGTTTCTGTGGCTTATTAAAAGGTGTTACAATATTGTATTTTGGAAATTGTTGCTGTTTTTCAGTACTATAGGCTTTTCTTTATAACATAAAGGTGTATGGGAATTACTATATCCTGTGCATAGCCCATTCTTCTGGACGTACATTGTTTTCTCTCTATATACCTTTGCTACCCTTTCATACATAATCGGGGTTATAGAATTAAGTAACGGCTGTGTTACTGGAATACAAAGGTCATGTTATGTGGCGAGCCACTACAGAGCAGCTCGCAAGTCAGATTTTATTGATTGTCCATTCAGCCTCTGTCTGTGTGTGTACGTTCCTGCAGCCTTTTGCAAACTAAACACCCTTTAAAGAGCGGTGTGAAGGATGATGGAGAAATTCCAAGGGGCCTGGAGCAAGCCGTTAAAGTAATGCTACATTTTTGAAGCAGCATGTTCAGGTTCAGTGGATATATATCAGCTAACAGGAGCTTCAGGTGCTATTTTTTCCTACAGTGTGGTGTAAAGTGTCTCATGGGCCCCAGGCCTATCAACCAATTCTGTGTAATGTTTATGTAAGCAGTTCTGTCTTCAAAAACTGTACACTTGGCACTATCACTTAACATGGAATCCTAAGAGTTTTTTTTATCTCTTTTCAGATTTTTTGCGGAAATTGTCAAATGTAAAATAAAAAATTAAAAAAAAAAAAAAAAAAAAAAAAAAAGCTGCGCTTAATCAAAACAAGATACTGAAACTTGTTTTTCAGTTTTTATTCTATCTGTTCTTTATTATACTATTATACAGCTGGCCATATTACCCGACCTGTTCTGCCTCCCACCTCCATAGAAGTAAATGTAATCTGACACCTCAGTGACCTTCTGTCCTCTTGCTAGCAGGATAGAACTCTGTTTGATCTATTAAAAAGCAGATTAGGAGGGGGATAAGATTAAGTGGGCAAGGAAGCACTTCACTCTAGTAGATTACAAAGGCTATTAATATGATTCTTAAAGGAAATCTACAACTAACTAGAAGTAAAATTACACTGAACATACTCGCCCACTGTCCTCTTCATCTTGATCTCTGCTCTTGTCATCGAGCTTTACTCGATGGAATTTCCTGGAAAAAAAAAACATTTATAAAAAGCGGCCTAGAGCACAGGGACACACTGAATATTTAGCAGCCCGGAGCGCTGGACATTGCGGCCCTTGCTTCGGGCTGTTTTCTTCAGTTGGTCCTGGCGTGTCATGTTTGAAGTGCTAGAATCAAGATGAATGGGACAATAGGAGAGTGTGTTCAGTGTAATTATACTTATAGTTAGTGGTAATTTCCATTTAGGGCCATTTCCCCCATATGTTAGTCCTCCCCCCCCCCCCTTTTTTTTCTTTTTTTTTTTTTAAGCTTTTCCTTCGGTTAACTTTGTGTTTTGGACCTTCCCACTTACCCCACAAATGATAATTTGGCAGACTATCTTCTGTGAGAGTAGGTAGAGTAGAGCACACAAATGGCACCTCATGAGTCCACGGGTTGTATGCAGTACTACAGCTTTGTCATGTTTATTTGGTTGTTAAAGATCTTCAACCATGTTTTTCTATTCCCAACCTCCCCCTGACCACCACCTGAAATTGTACATTGCAAAAGATCTAAGCTGCCACTGGATGTGCAGTAGATTTACTTCTGAGAATTTCTACGAGGATCAGGATTATGCACTCAATGTCATCTTTTACTATATATACTTTTATCAAACTTTGCTACGTTTTTAGGGTTTTGAAATCCGTGTTTTTTTTGTTTTTTTTACCACATATTTTTTAATATTACTTATGTACATGTGCTTCAGTTAATTTTTTTATTGATTTTTATATTTTCCCCCTTTTTAGAAGGCTTTAGCGTCTTTGTTATAGGGTGTACCAGAAAAACCTAAAAGCCACTTTTATGGAGAAACTATGTAGACGTTTCAAATGACAGCCATTTTCATTGCAACGTATATTCAATCTCACAGGTTCTAATGCTATACTTTGTCCATAAGCCCAAGACGGTGACATCTGCTAAATTGTTTTTTTCTTTTCAGCTTTTCTTTTTCAGAGTGTGAGAAAGAAAGGCAATTTCTTTTTCTATCCCAGCAATATAGACATGACACTGTGGTATTTCACCGATAGTAGAAATGTGAAATTAGAGCTCACACACCTACAGATTAATGTATCAACACAGTGAGATTGAGCCGCTGCTTTGCCGGGCTGAAAGAGTATTCTTTGAAGAGATTTAGGCTGCAAAAATATCAAGGATAATGGCATAGTATTTCCTTTGCCGTTGCTCAAATGTAGTTAACTGTTCGTGGTGCCCGTTATCTCATCACACAGAGCGGCACAAAGTATTAATTTCTGTGCGTTTCGACTATGATTTTGTGTTGATTTTGGATTCTTGGCAGACATAGTTGTCATGTTGTGAGATATAATGGGTATAATTGTATAGTTTTCTATAGCAGTGTGTTTGTATATTATGCATATACTATGTGTAGGTGTTTCTAACTAGGATAACATATTGGTAATATAATGGGGGTGGAGGGAAGTGATTGACCCCCTCCCCGTCTTGTGATTTACCTTGATCATGACTTATCTCATCCCCCTGGTCCTGGTGAAGGGTGATTAGAAGCTGAATGCTTTGCTGTTTACCCTAAGCTGAAGCATATGATTTTCTGTCTAGGAGCGCCACCGCTCAAACGCTTGGGCATATTGTGTGCCTGCCAGCAAAATATATACGTGGGAGGGAATGCAGGAGTTTATACTCTGGCATTTTCTGCACTGTTGGACTGTTCTACATTTAGTCTGATCGGATCACTTTACTGGATTACATTAAACGTTGTGCGTGATCAGCGCACTATTCATTAGGTATTTTTTAACACTTGGGTTACCACAGCCCATCTTCTTACCCATTACTTTCCTATTATAACCGTTACTTCAGGAGGAGCAAGAAGACACTAAAATTGCAAATCACCATGAAATGAATGTTCTCAAATTTAAGAAGAAATGGACGCCAGATCCCTAATCTGATGAACCAAGGACAATGGCAATGCTGGGGCCAGATCACAAGGGCAGTATTATTAATAAATTGTTTGTGTAATGAAAAGTTGTACAAATTTACATTCTGTATCAATTCATCACTGTGTTCTAGATCTCTCGCTTGCCGGTTTTCACACATTTCTGATATTCAACAGGAATCTTCTATGTTTACTTCCTCTGGACGTATATCTGTCCATGGTCATTTGATATCGCCCAAAAATAATGTTTTCCAGCTCATGACTCTTTGACTGGCATTTACACCCCAACAGGGGGGTTTCAGTGCTGAATGAGAACCAGGCATTTGAGAGCATGCATGAGCTGGCTTTTTAGTTTAATTCATGTGATGTCACACAGGTGCACGGCTCATTATAGTAATCAGAGCTGTGTGTTGTAACGAGCCATGCTCCTGTGTGCTCCACATGACATGGAAGTAAACAATTAAGCTTCCTGCTGAAGCAAGTAGAGATCCATGGGGCATTGATACAGAAAGTAGATTGGAAAATTGTATAACTTTTCATTCAGCACATAATTGATATTAGTTGTGTAAAGTGGAGAACTCCTTTTTAACTGAAATTGACCATTTTAGCAATAAAAAAGTAGTTAGTGGGAAAATATTTAGTATAATTTTATTTAGATCTATTATTTAGGCTATGTTAGTTGTAGTTATTGTCTATTACTTCCTTACATCAATGTGCATACAGAGTTTGTTGTCAGTTATTAAGTAGGACCACCTTTCTGGACTCCCAACAGACAAGTTAAACTTAATCATATCCCCTAAATATGTAGCTCCTCCTATTCTCTACCTTTTTAAAGTGTCTATATGTAGTTTAACATCTTCCCAACTCCCCCCATGTTCGTTCAGTGCATGATGAAGGACCAGGTGTGTGGAAATATTATGCGGGATCTTTTTGTTTCCTGGGCTGCCAGTATCTGTCACACATATCTGTTTGGCAACTATTGAAAGGCTTTTTGTAATGCTATATATGGATTACTACTGATCATTGATCACATTTTTATTGGAACCTGTAAACCTCTTCGTACCACGTCCATACACATTCCTCTAGACTGCTACAAGTTTGGGCTTGTATGATGGCTGGAGCCTTCTTTTTATAGAGGTAAATAGTGTATGTCTATAAATATAAAAAGCTTCAATTGCCCCTGGAGCTGGAATCTGGGAAGTGGGCGTCTGCTCTGCTTTTGGCTAAAACAGGATACGTCTGCCATAGTTTTCGGAAGGAAATAAGCTGGTATATTTTGTTGTGTAGGGAATTGGTTGCGTCTTTAATACAGATGACAACACGTCTAAATGATGTTTTATCTGGAAGTCTACAGAAGTCTTGTATTTCATCTTGTCAATGCGTTTGCTTCATACCTCCAGTGAAGATACGAGATTCCTCCTGGCACAAGTAAATCCTGAGTGTGGGAAATGGCCTCTTATATTCTAATTTTCTTTACTTAAATGGCATTATGCTAAAAATGTACAAGATCGACATCACCCGAACACAGCATGAAGCAGGCTGAGGTGCATCATGAGCACAGCAGGGTGGCACTCTTGATTTATAGGACAACCTTAGTGTAACCTTCGCTCATTTGGTCTTTTCTATGTTTTGTAGCGTAGATAAATCTTTCTTTTATCATCTTCCTCTACATACAGATTACTCATACAGTCATATTATATAATATAATATGATATATTTATTTATTTATTTGTATGTGTGTCTAGGCCTTATAGAATTCCGAATGAGGTCGTCAGAATTCTGGGAATCCATCACCTGCTGACTATTTTGCACGGCCCCCACCCCTTCACACATCTAGAATCTGCTTCTTTTTGACAGGGTTGAATAGCATTTGCTCTGTACAATGCAGACAAGACTGGTTATAAATTAATTGGTCAAAATGTGAATTTTGAAGACACCTTTTATTATTATTATTATTATTATTATTATTATTGTTCTGGTCTACTCTTGTTAATTTTTCTCGTTGTCTGCTCTTGTGTCCCCAGTGTTACCTGCTCTGCGGACTTCACTCTGCAGTCTTTGGTTACTGGGGTGATATTTGTTAATGTACTGTGGTATTTATCATTTCTGTGGTGACATTTTGTGATTATACTGTGGTTGTTTGTGCATCTAAGGTGCTAGTTGTGTGGACCCCTTTAAAATTTGAGCTCTATGACAATATGACCCTCGGACCAATAAAAGATGTTCCCCCAGACTTAAATCCTTAGATCAGGAATAGAATAAACATTTAAAGAAAATTTCATATTTTTCACAAATTCTTATGAAAAATTATTATTTAGCAATTCTGTATTGATCAAACTTTACCAATTTATGATCTATTTTTGCCAGTTTAGAGGTTGTACAAGCCCTATGCATGTGATATTTCCAGAGCAACTATCACGGGACAACAAGGACACAGCTGTCTGACCTGTAGTGTAGAAAAAATGGCTTCAGCTCTGCTTTCACTCAGCTATGACTGCTTGGAGAAAGGTTTGTTCACTCATAAATACACTTGACCTTGAAGGTGCTGCCTTGCAATGTTGAGCGGACTGGTAAATATCAGTCTGGGTGTTGGATGTGCTGGGATTAGTAAGAGGCGGTTACTATAACGGCAGCACATTCTGCAGCGCAGTACAAGGTCCCCTCTGTCACAATCCTGGGCACATTGATAACACAGCTAGACTGTAGCATGGCATGGTCATCTGCATTTCTCGGAAATGTTACATGATGTTCTTTACAGCTCGACACTGCACCTTCTGTGCTGACATAGTGGAATAGTCTCGCAGGTCAGCAGTGTGTGAGGCGACCCTGTCCATCAGGAAACCAACAGAAACTAAGCATGAAAATGAGATTTCTGGATGGAATTGATTTTTGACAGTAAATTTGTTGCCGGTGCTCTGACTTATTTATAACATTATTCAATTTAACACGGATTAATTCTGGAAGGGACATGTTTTGCATGTTCCAGCTTGCTCCTCCAGGAGCAGCACTGATTTACATGGATGCTGTGCAGCTGAAGCATGGAGGAGAATGGAAGACCCAGTCTCTAGCCCCTCAGGGCCTTATTGTCAAGAGCGGTGAAGTCAGCTGAAGTGAAATCCACTGCTCCAGGCACTTTAATACAAAAGGCCTAAGGCAAAAGAGTTAGGAAGCCAAGATCCACTTCCTCCCTGTAGTGAATTGACTTCATCTGCAGATATTGTGTGGTCCTTACTGGAGGCTGGGCATGAAGTCTTATCAGCCTTCTGGTTTGGAGTACCAGTGCTGCGTTCTCTAAAATCATATTTTTGTCTTTTAAAAGAACATTCTGTTAAAATATTGTCCTGTTTATTGCTGTCGTATGGATGGATAATATAATCCATTAAGACAAAACTGCACATGACTTCTCCACTTCAGTGCAAGCTGCTGTTCCCTATCTTCAGCCTTATCAGTCTTGAAGACTTTTTATAGCCGCTGCCATTTCTTCTAAGGATTTTTAATGCAGCTTGTTTTCTTTTTTTGCATCATATTTTGTAGGAGAAAATGTTTCTTTTTATATGCTTGTTAATTTTCATATCATGTTTTGCACTGATATATCCTGGGGTTTCCTCTTAGGCCTTACGTCCCCAGTTATGGTGATTGTGACAGGAGTTTATGAACTTCATTTCCTTACCTGCCTGCGATCAGATGTTCCCTTTAAGGGGTAACCCCTGAAAGATTGTCCTTTAAAGGGTTACTCTGGTCCTAAAGTGAAACTAATATTGCTTCTCGATGCACGCTAATCTAGAGACTTGCTTGCACTGTTCTCAGAATTGAAACCAGGCCTTTATGGCATAACCGTTCCTGCTTGTCCATGAGTTGATATTTCCGATGGCTTCAGAGCAAAATCAAGTCATTGTCCTGCCGTCCACTGGCCCAGAGGGCGGTGTCTACTGATGTGTCATTGTACCTGAGACCTCCCATAAATCTTCTCTCTCAAACTAGCCAATCATATAAGGGCTCAGGGTTGTACATACTCCACTACAATGTCCTTGCAAACAACTTCCGGGTCAGTGCTCCTTGTAGGGCGTACATGTAAAGTGAATGCCCTTAATCTCCATTACCCCCATTGTGATTACATGTGGTCCGCCCAGTTTTGCTCCCCAGAGAACTATAAGGATGCAGCTAAAATCAAAGTAATTTGATATGTCGAGGTAAATTGAATATTGAAACGTTATTTTTTTGGTAATTGTTGTGGTAATGTGGCCAGATATAAGCCTCATTTCATGAGTACCTACTACCTGCCCGGAGTGATCCTTTAAATCATTCTGTGCCCAGATTTAAAGTGGGAAGCACATTGGGCCACCTAATAAATTACTTGGACTTTTGTGTAAATGTATGGAAGGGTCTTTGGCCTGTTTACCATGTGTTTTATGTGCAGAGGCGCTAAATACATACTGTCGCTGAAGCTATTAGATTGTACAAATACTTACCTCAGAAGTCACTGTTTGAGTTTGGGAAGTACTTTAAAATACAATACTAAGCAAATAAGCCCAAACTTTGAGGATTTGTGTAAAAGGGAACATTGAATCCTTAGATGATTGTAATCTTCCCAAGTTCAATAATTATTTTACACACTGTCTTTCAAATGCCTGTGGCAGTCGTCCTAATCCAGTCAAACACAAGACTGAGACTATAACAGGCATTTGGACTTCTGCTTCCTATAATCTGTTCTAAGTGTCATAATGAGAATTTAGTGCAATATAAGAGCGGCATGTAGAGGTGGGGAGAGGGAAGCGGAGCTATCTCCAGGGTAGGCTTCCATGGATTGTAGGAAGACTGGCAGCCTCTCTGTGTCTGCTCTTATTGGGCCCTATTAATAACCCTGGCAGTGAGGCTTGACACTGGTGACCGCTTTACCTCTACAATGATGAACATAGCCTGCCCTATTTAAGCTAGTCTGATCTGGACTGTGGTCACATATATATGTATATGAGCAGTTTCTGGCCTCTAGAGAAGGTTGGCAGCTCCTCTCTCTCTCTCTCTCTCTCGGATACAGCAATACGGTCATCTTTTTTTTAATTAAGCTTGTGTGTGTTCAGCAGGTCTAATGGCACAGGGCTCGTAAAATAGATTGATGCCGAATTGTCAGCTAAATTACCATGTAGAGAGAGGCTATGGATTAAGCCATGGGTAGGAATAGTCTGGACCAGCTATATGGAAAGCTGTTACTTCCAGGTTTAGCTACAAATTTTGAGCTTTTGTTTATAGTAATATGTAATTACGATCTAGATGGCAATGGCCAATCTGGCACAGATTTACAATCTTACAGCAATCTGCTGCATGCTATAAGCATTTGTATTGCACCATGAAACACATTGCCAGTGCATTAGGCTGAATCTCTTTTCCTAGTCTCCCTCCAGCATATCCTATGCGTATGCCCAGGGCTCCAAGAATTACTTCTCCTAATTCCAGTATCTTCTCCTAAGCTAAGAATAGAGCAAACTGTTAGTTGTACCTTTTTATAAAGGGATCACAATAGTGTATAAGCCGCTTGCTTCTGTCTTGTAATGACATTGTGAATAGTCTGAACTATGTATTTAACAGAAGTCTCCTGAAGTTATGTCATTTTTTCTTATACAATCTAATGTTTTGTTTTGTTTTTTTGTTAAAAGGTTGTTCCAGCAAAAGGTAAAAATGATTTGGTACCATCTTTCCCTGCACGGTCTTCTGTTCTGTCTTGTTCTAGCCTCACAAGTCACAGTAAATGGTGTTATAGTGGGTGCACTGGTGTGCGGAGTACATTACTGGGAGCCATAAGTATACACATGGTGTTGGTTAAACCATTTGTAAAGTATTACGAGTAAAGACTGTATGTTTGGTTCTCAGATTCCTTCATTATCCGCAGTAATGAAGTGCGCTATAAGAACGCAGGAAGGTGTTGCCTGCGTTTTCCCTCATGAAGGAGCAATCTGTCTGGGGACTAAGACTCGAGTAATTAGCGATCTCTCCTGACTGTCAGAGCAGAATTGTCATTATGATGCTTTAGCCGTAGGATAAGAAGCCTTGCTATAGACCTGCCTGTCTTCCACGCTAAATGAGTTACCAAGGGAATTTCTAAACCTAAGAGGCGTTTCTTGAAAGCAGTTTGGTGAGTTTGCATAAAGCTATAAATTACGGGTCTGAAAGGTAAGATTCCTTCTTCATGTGGCCCAGGCTGAGCAGCCAGGAAGCTGCTTCCATTCCTAATGAGGAGGAGTTCATCCATGCTCCCGCTTATTAAGGCTAAGTATAGTACAGTAAGCACATTTCAGGAGACAGTTTGCATGAAATCTCCAGAGTTTGAGAAGATGAAATAACAAGGGCATTGTTCCGAGCACAGATTGAATACCCTTTTGGTAGATTAGATCTGTTTTGGAGTAATCCTGCTAAACATGGTTGCCTTGTTTTGTCTCTGTATACATTATGCTGGTATTGATTTGGAACTCGTGTGTATGCAATGTTAAGCGCTATGCTTGACGGAGCAGAGTGCTACGCGCACAATGTGCCAGGAATCAGCTTAAATAAAACAAGAATTTGTGAGGTTGGTGGCTTCCGGACTTGGGTTCAGTTAGGTCATGCAGTAATATGGTATCAATTGAAACACACGTTGGATTTTGAGGAGTCAGAGCACTGACCTGCTGACTTGTTCTCCGACTCGGATGCTGATGAAATGTGAGAAAATGGACTCTGTGCTTTCACAAATGCCTAAAGTGATGAACATCACTTATGCTTGTTTAACCTTCAAGGAGTACAATGTAGCGATCCATACCGATGTTCTGGTGCTTTCTACATGGCGACTATCACATGTTTATTAGGTGATAGCTCCTCATATGCACACATGAAAGATGTGTTGTGATGCAGCACTTCATAATTGTAACAAATCTAATAACTTGGTTCTACTTTTATTACTAGAACCCCCTCCTTACAAGAACCCCTCCCGTGACCAATCAAGTGAGCAAAGCACCAGCTGGCACTTTTGGTGGCATTGTTTTTATTGTAAAAATGCAGTTTAGTTGAGTGTTGGCCTACCATCTAATGTATCCAGATATAGATAGATGGATAGATAGAGATATATAGATATATCTATCTGTCTATCAATCTAGAGCTTACCCTAATGGCAGATAATGGGTAACCTCATATCCTCACCGAAACCTTGTGTTGTAGAAGGAGTTAAGCCACTGTTGGAGAACCTTATCCTCTCTCCTTGTTGAGAGTAGGTGCAGAACCTACTTTATGATTTTCAAATGTTTTTACGTTCAAGTTTGTTTTTATATTTTAACGTTCTAGTGTCTTCAGCTCTTCTTTTTACAACTGGTCCGGTCTGTTGTTTAGTTCTTTTTTTTCACTTGCATTCAAGATTTGAGAGGTTGGAGCATGTGGGAACAGCTGGTGGAAAAGATTCCATTAAAATGTGATAAAGCTCAGTGGTAAGCGGCCAGCTGTAATGGACGGGGTGGACAAAACCCAACAACTGAAGCCACAAGACACTGCCCAAACTAGCAGTCTCCTGTAATGCCCTGTCTTATCTTTAGTGTAAAAGCCATTCACTTCCTAGCAGGTGTCTCCGATGATAGAAGCCAATGTAGGAACAATGAATTAGAAAATATGTTGTACAGGAAAGGATGTAAATTGATGTTTGATCTTAATAAGAGCGTAATTGCTAGCCTGTAAGGTTGGTGCTATGTGTTTCAGATATATGGAAACGGTCACATCTTGGCTTTGGCCCTATTTACTTACAGTAGACGCTGCATTCCCACAGCTCAAAGAGGAAGTGTGATTCCTTCTTCTCATTCCACTTTCATTTGTTTTTCTCTCCCAAAATTACAGATTTCCTGTCGGCTCTCAATAAGTGGTTTTATTTTCTGCTGAGAATGAAGTACTGTATTTTGCAGACAACTTATTTAGTTACATGAGTTGTCACACAGTGTAAGTAGCTGTAGACGTTTGTGTAGGCCTGTCAGCTTGTTCGTTTTCGTGGAGCATTTGGCTAGGTTAAGTTATTGTACACTAGAATGTTTCAACGTCCCGCAATAGGAATTGTATTGCACTGATATTGGTATGAAATCCATGTTCCTTATGGGTGTTTTTTTTACCACTTTCTGGGCCTTCTTAAAAACTATCAGTTTGTACTGCACATAGTTACTGCCAGGCAGTGGCCGCCCTCGTCAGAATTGTCCATGAAGATAAGTTTTGGTCTGTACCAAACAAAACTAAAAAGGTCACCAGCTACTTACTTTCACCCCCTCTTCCCGTCTAAAATAATATTGCGGAAAAGGCTCCTCTGCTACTAAAATGATAAATTTTGCCCTTAGGGTAATATAAGAATGACTGGAAACAACTGTTATCAGTCCAGTAACTGGATATGGATACGGTTACCTGGATGAGAGTGAGAATCTTTAGGTCATTATTCCCCCTATGGAAGCGGTGTATAGTCGGAAGGAGGTGCGGATAATTGTTCCTTTAGAAGCACAGCAAGGATATATTGTCATTGCATTCCTCTGTGGTTAGGGCTCGTCTTCCTTTCATACATTATCGGTATTTAATTGCTTTTTGCTGAATTACTAATGCCATATCTCCAAACAGGTTTTGGTTTGCCCCTGAAGCATTAATCTTTGAAACCACATATCTATTCACACATAAGTGGCAGCGAGGATGTCTGATGCCTTCAGATGGTCATGCCCTTGCTTCCTAAAATATACAGTTTCTACAAGTCAGTTTAGTTATTTCAGATCAGTCCTGTGTTATGGTCTTGTGTGCCCCATTTTATATTTGTTTATTTACCGTTGAGTTTTTTAAGGCACACGTTTTAACTATATGGATTTAACTATAGATATGCTATGGTACCATTCTGAACCTAAATTCTGACTGCCAGCATAGGTGCTGTAGCTACTGTACGTGTCACTTTGATGCTGGTAATGATCTTAAGGTAGTGATCAATATGAATGGAAATGTGGCGATTATTGGCAACATACAAAAAAAAAATTAGCAATGGTTGATCCACTTGATATGTCTACATTTAGTGGTCTTCCTCTGCGTACAGCAAGTCAATGGTTATTAAGCAGAGATGTAGTCTCGTATTAGAAAGTTAATTGCAATGAGTTGTCGTATAGCAAATCTTTAACTGGCTTGTAAATATGTGCATGTAACAATCTATCCTAATGTAGCTGAGTATTAGGTAGCCGCTCACATGTTCTGCAGTCATTTTCAAAGACGTCTCAGTCAAAGGCTTTTTGTTTGCCGTCTCAGCCTAGCAGCTCCATGCTCCACACTAAAGTACTTCTCAGTGATATGAAAAATAACCACTGGCTGGAGAGAAGGGGCCTAGAAGCGAGCACAGTAAACAGTAGAGCTTTCTCCCAGGCAACGCTGTGCCTCCGGCTTCTAAATAGGTCATGTGATTGACACATTTGTCCCCATAGAGGGCTCTTTCAATTCATTCCAGTCTTTCAAGAATGAATGCAGGGCTGAGCTGGCTGTAAGACAAGCTGTGACTGGCTAGCCTAAACAGTCCTATTTCTAAATGGGCTCTCTTCACATTTGTTTCTATCAAGCAGAAAAATTTATTGTAGTGCCAATGTCACAAGATTCACAACCGAAATAAATGTGGGGGAAAATGCATTTAAAAATTAACTGGAAACTGCATTTTTTCCCCCCCTGTAAATTGCGTAAAAATCAATTGTAATTATATTCTTACTGATAAAATGTGTGTGATAAAAAAACCTCTTTGCTTGCACCAAGGTTTCCCCTTGCTACCCTCTCGCCCAGTTTGATGCCAGGTGGTAGATCCATGTTTGGAAGCTAATCTTGCAGTCTTGGAACAGCAACACAGCCAGAAGCTACAAAATGTACTCAAGCCACAAGACACACTGGAATAGACAAGCTTGCTCTTGCATCAAAATTCACTACTAATTCCCCACCAAGTTATACGAATGATATTTTAGGTAGACGCTGGGACAAAACAATATTAAAGACCTTTCTCCCTCCATCCCCTTATTTGCCTTGGTTTTATTTTTTCTCTTATTCTAATAAACCTAAGCTGATCACCATGCATGTCCTGTGGATAGGTCATCCGTTTCAATAAATGTACAGTCCACCCCTTGTAATGTTCTGTGTCTAGCTGTAAGATAACCAGCTGGAGCAGGGGCCTCACTCTGTGTAGTGTCTGCAGTAGGACAATGCATTAAGCCTCACCCTCTTCTAGTCAGCCAGAATCAGAAAACAAAAGGATCCACAAAATAAAAAAGTAAGGGTTCACTTGCCTCTGGAAGGGCCACACGATTGCGCTACCTAGCAACTGCTCCACAAATATGGACGGCATCCTTGTGGCATCTGTATTTTTCACAATCCCATACAATTTTATGGATAGACTCGAGCCGCAAATTTGGGCAGAAAATAAGCGTCTCTCCACGTGGATCTCCAAAAAACATGTTCATGGGTCCATTGTAATGAAGGTGTCGTTGAGCCACTGGTTAAATAAACAGCGCGCGTTGAGGAAAATGGCATTTGTGTGCATGTAGCCTAACAGTGGGGGAACTATGTTCCTTTACTCCAACCTCCAGCACATTCTTCCCAGTGTCTTGTGTGTTTCTCACTGAAGACCGCTCCGCTCAGTATTTTTCCTCTCGCCTCGGTACCGCATGACAGAAATAAAGCAAACACCTGAATGTAAAAGGCGCTACTTGGAGAGTATCATGATTAAATGGGATCATGTCGGATAGGGTGATGGGCAATGTAAAAAGATAATGCCAAGATGTTTCCCCAGTGTATCTTTAACATTATGACCCACAAATTTGTCAAGTGAAATAGCAGAGTCATCTTTGCATATCATTTGAACCGCGGCTGTACTTTGAAGAAGATAAGCAGGCTATGTTGCTCCAGAGAAATAATGATGCTAATTTATCTTTGCCAGTCCACCTAGGAGAGGAAAAAGCACGGCAAGGCATTCGGAAAGGAAATTGAGAAATAACTGAGCCATGCTGTGCAATTTCTTTCACTTTATTTTTCCGTTATGGTTTTCAAAACTCTAAAATGGCTGTCAGCTGGGACCGTTGCTTGCTTTTTAGGATCAACATTGATGGGGTCGTCGAGGGAAAAAAAAAAATAGTTCTGTAAATATTGTACAAATTGGATATAAAGCCTTCTAGGCTGTACCTCCATGAGACCTAGTTCCATAAGCTCAGCCTGATCTATGACTATATAGCACAGCAGGTATGAGAGGCGGGCCCCTTTTTAGACTTGACATGTTTTAGGTGGGAAAAGAAATAATACCTCCTGTAAATATTCTAGTCATGAGCTGATGTGTATTGCTGCACAATCCCTGGGCACGGGTGGATCTCATGCTATCACCTTTTAATGCATTATTCTTGTATAATTGGCTGTGATTGTTACTACAGTTTGCTGTATAGAGCTCTCTGCAGGTTATTAGTCTGCTATCTTCTGAGCAGTCATGTGAAGCAGTCACAGGAATTAGAACGTTTCCTGTTTCTGAGGCCTCTCGTATAGAAATCCTGGGTAAATACAGTTCATGGTTTTCATCTAGGACCAATACGTGTCTAGTTTTGCAACATTGTGCATATCAGGGCAAGGGCCGCCTTCTGCTGTGGAGAGAACTATTGTAAATTGGCCCTCAAGGCGATTTACAGCCAAGTGGTGTCCTGTTTTCGCGGCCTCTATCATTTTTCCATACATATTCCACATAGTTTCTTTCATGTTATGTCTAGCATTCTGCCTTTGGACGTTTGCTGGAAGTGTCATGTAGATGTTTCTATACATCTTGTTAGCTTGTGGATATAAATACCATTCTCTTGAAGGTTTCTGGATGAACGCCTGGTCTCCGTGCAGGTCACATCCTGTTTTCTTGTCCAGTATGGCGTCTGGAGTGCAGGATTCTTAAAGTGAAAGGGCTTTCTTTAATCTGAATAGTGAATCAAGAGAATGATTGACTAGGTCTTTCCTGCTAAGTGGTGGTCACATGTTTCATGTATGTATAGAAAATGGCACAGAGTAACCACACATTGCTATGTCAGTAATTGGTAAAACCTCACACACTCTGCTTAATGGGAGACCAGGGCTGGGTGGTGATGGCGCCTGGTGACTACTGCAGAGCCCTTCAGTCTGCATGAAGTGCTTCCCATCCCTACGTGGGTGTCTAGGAATCTGTGCTTGCAGTGAGGACATTTCTCCATTAGTTATGAATGAGAGCTTCCCGGCAGTGAATAGGGACATTCATGTGTAAAGGATATGTGACTGGCGCATAGTATATGTGGAATGGGGAAGGTTTCTTCATTGTCTGCAGGATAAAAGCATTCCACAGCATGCTCTGTCAGGGCAGAGCCTGGAGGTTGCAGCTGTTGCCATGCATGACATCCTTTGGGGGCCTTAGAGGGAGGAAGAAAAGTCGGCTGTGCATTGAATGTGCGGGCCTATGCATCCCTCAGGGCCCTCAGGCCTGGCTGGTGTGCACTGATTGTGTCAGCAGTAGATATTTTGGCTCCTGTTTGCTTCTACAAAGAGGAACTAGCATGATGTGAACATTGCATTTTCTGCTTCTCCTCTAAGACCATGCGCTCTCCGTGGTGTAACGTCACATTTGTCTAGGCACTTGTTACAGCACAGGGTTTTCTTTTTATTAATCTGTTTTTTATAGTGTACATACAGAATACAAGGGGAACGTTGAAGAATTAAGAGGATGAAAGGCTTGAGTCAATCGCTCGGGCTTAAACTAAGCAATGCAAATCCGGCTTTAAGTGACCCTATTGATGTTTGCTTAAAGCAGCTTCCTCCTAGTACAAATGACGGAGCTTTGTTGCAGTTCTGTACAGGTAGTGATGTGTCCCGCTGCAGATTGCCTATGTATCCCATGTGCATCCGCACTTAGACAGCAAAAGCCTCCAGAAATGCCTGCAGCTAGGCGAGATTCCCTGAACGGCACCTGTTTTATGTGCTGTCAGCCAGCCAGAGGACAGGCCACATAACAAAACCTGTCCAAAATGGCTTCCTACATCTAAATGGGTCAGTGGCATGGATGGCTACTTTTACAGTCTTCTGCTGGTTGTAGTTGGCATCTTGTAATAGAAGATAAGGAGCTGCACAACAATTCTCTCTCATTTATCCTGCTGTGAGAGTAGCACCATCTTCTGGTCAGACGTAGAATAGCTCATCTCCTGAACGCTGGACCTTTCACAAACCTTGTTGTGAAACCATAGAGTATGAATTTGTTGATACTAAGTATATGCTGCGCTCAGGCTAAGAATCAAAAGAATTTTTATCACTTGGAAGAAATGTTGCTGAATTGATGCTCTTTGCCAGTGTTTTCCTACCTTGTTGCTTCAGGTATCTCAAAGCAGTGATGGCTAAGTGCATGGAGTAGTACCAATTACTGGGCACCAGCAGCACTCTTATTAAAGAACCACTCCATGGTATCGAGCCATCTTCCAGGATCCTAGACTCGGCAGTGCTAGCAATTTCCTCAGATGAAAAACCCCTCACTGAGGAGTCTATAGGACAGGGGATTATTATATTTCCGAGCACAATCTTAGTTGCTAGGTTACTTTTCAGATCCATCCTACTACTTCCTAAACAATAAAGCATAGCTCTATGTGCAATAATTACACATTTATCATGTGCAAAAGGAGCGCTCTGCTCATGCTTTGTGTCTCTTTATCAACTTGATATTAACATTGACCTTTTTTATTGGTAATCTCTGGCCATCATTCCAGATCATCTCTCATTGTCCATCAGCCATTGCATGCTGACAGTGGTGTTATTCACTCACTACCCAAAAGCCGTGTAGTCTAAACTTCTCTACTTGACAATCATAGATGAGGACTTGGAAATGGTTGGTTGTCTTGTTTCTTACGGTATTGCTTCCTAGACCTGACATAACCCTTTGTTTATCCTTTCAAGTACATACAAATATGTAAAAATAAACTTACACATATTAGCTTCTGGTTCGTACCCAAAGCCGGGCCGTGATATTGTGCTCATCTCTAAGTGGCATGTTACTTCTACGGTTAGTCGGCAATGGGCCACGCACTGTGAGTTAATGAGTCATGACTCAAGTGAGTCGATGATCTCCCATTTTCCAGCTTTAAAAAAAAAAAACTGAACTTACAGCTCCTGTTCTGGTTGTGAGCGGATAGACCAAATATAAAATATAACCTTTAATAAATACTATTAAAATGCGTAGTCAAAGGCCAACTACAAATTCTATAAAAAGCGGCATACCGTCGCCAGGAGACTACATTCATACCAAAGGGCGCCCTAAGCGTCCTACACCCTCATGGGAAATGTCGCAAGTCCACATAAGCAGAGGCCGTGTACCTGACCGGATGATCAGAAAGTCGTGATGGTAGGTAACTGCAATGCATCAAGTGGACATTGTGAACCGTTTCTTCCAATATTCTGGGTGTAGAGAAGTCCTCTCGGTGGGCTTGGCAGATGTGCAAGGAGAGGAATGAGCAGGAGGGAGAGGTATATAGCACTCTGAGGGGTGGAGTACAGGAGTCCCTATTGCGCCCTGTCAGGGCTGGGATAGGGCACTATTTCACCCTATAGAGCCTTTACTCAGGGCCGCAACCCTACATGACCCCGACTGGAACCTTTCCCTACTGTAGGGCAGCTGGCCCTGTGCTATGCAGGAATGGGGAGAGGGAAACGCTGGTGGGACCACTAACAGTGTTCATTTGTCCAAGGAACAGATATTGTGTGCCATGCAGACAGTCCCCACAACGTAGAAAGTATCAGGTATGTATCCCTAACTCAAGTTATGCAAGGTAAAGCTAGGTCAGATGTCCCTACATGACGTCTTTCGCCCTTGAGAATAAGGGCTCATCAGGGGAGAAGTTTAGACCATTGGGGTCCTGCAATCCCATTGTGGATGCTGAATGACTGCAAGAGCAAGTAAAATAGCACCTCAATGGATTCTGAGTTATTGCCCAAAGTTTAAAGCCAATCTGTGACCAACTTCGACCAGAAGGTTGCGGTCAGTAGGCGTTTGAGAAGTCCCAAGGTGCTTACTACCATTATAAACCTCAGCAGTAGGTGCTGTAATGCTGGTGCTGATACAAGGTTGCTGAGTACCAGATTGTCGGTGGACTTGGCTCCGGAAGTGTCTGTCCTGTTCTGGTTGCGTCATTTGACCAATGTAATGGTGAACCAACACCCCTCAATTCTAGACATAACATAAAATACAAGGGTTAATGAAAAAGTGACAACGCCATGGCAGTGCGTCATGTAAATACTGTCATCTCGCAGTGCAGATTTTTACACACTTAATGTACAGCTCATGACTTGCTGGGACTTGACTGCAATTGATTAAAATAATGAAGCGGGTGTTAAGACAAGTGCGTGGAAAAAACCACAAGTGAACAACTGGTCCAGCAGTGTATTATCGTCAGTGATTTATAGACAGAGCACAGCGCTCGGCACTGCATTTAGGAGAATAATAGTGCACTCCAAGTAAGCCATCTGCTTACCATTTCACGTTCCCTGAAGGGAAATAACAGCACTTTTTAGAAATTATATTCCATTTCATATTCTTGTAGCTTCTGTGAGATAAATGTCACTTTATTGTGGTAACTTTTAAGCTGTATAATTTGTTTACATGTTTGCTGGGAATACAATATTTTAGTTGAACCATTGTACTTCTAATTGAAACTTCATGTTCGCTATTGTTTTCACTTTCCAGCATGTTGAAAAGGAGTCTTCTGTTGGTACATTTGCTTAAAATTTTCTTATACACAATGGGGGGGGATCTGCTTTTAGAACTTTTTGTCATGTGTATGTATCTATCTGGGAATAGTTGATTTATTACAATTTAAAGGGGTTGTGCAGTTTTCACAAATAATGTCTGTATATTGAAAACGGTACAGTTTTTCATTATACTATTGCTATCCATTCCTTATGGTTTTCTAAATCAGTGATGTCACACAGGTGCACAGCTCATTATAACACACGGCTCTGATTACTGCTTGTGCACCTGTGTGACATCACATGACCAGCAACAGATTTCTACCCACTGGACAACAAGCAGAAATCTAGAAAACCGTGAGGAACTTATAGTTTTCCAATGTACTGTACTTTCTGTATAACTTTTCACTATTCCAACCAAAACATTTAATAACATTTTAGTCTTTTAAAGCCATAAATGCTGGTCAAACCAAATTATTCAGATACTATATAACATTTGTGTGAAATTCTGCAGCTGCTAGGCCAACAACACCCAGACAGTCCTTCCTATTCTACTTAATAGAACCTCTTTATAACAGGCCTTTACACTTTAGCATGCCCCCTGCGGATTTTGACACTTGGTCCAAGATCAGACTGCAGGCTGTTATGTGATTAGACCTCTCCTTACCACATGCTTAAACTTGCATATGGACACTGTGAAAGGAAGGAAACAGGACATCCTCCTAATAGGGAAACCAGCTGTGAAGGTGTAAATCTATCTGAATGTTATAGCTTGGATCTACCCTTCCTAACGCTGCTTGATCATCCAGAAGAACCATCATGTTGAAGGAACTTTACTAGCCTTAGCCTCTTAATCCAAGCACTTAATGGGGAAACCCCCTCAATATCTGATACTTTTTTGTACATATCTTATGTTCTGCTTGTTAGAAATTGTGATTTAATGCTTTTTCTTCTTTCAGGCTGAAGGAGAAGACAGTTTAAAAAAAATGCAGTTGATGGAACTGGCCATCCTGAACGGCACGTACAGAGACGCCAACTTAAAATCACGTAAGCTTCTAGTCTTCATTTTTGCTTTGTATTTATGATGCTTGTTTGAGGTGGACATATACTAAAATCACTCTGTTTTAGAGGCTCTATACAAATACAGGCAGTGCCCAACTTAAGGACACCCGACTTAACAGGCACCATTGATAACTGTTAAAGCTGTTTATTGTAGCCTAGGACTAAAGTACAGTAAATTACCCAAATCCAGAGGTCCGTTTGTAACCAGGGGTCGCATGCAAGTCAGGTGTTCTTAAGTAGGGGACCACCTGTACTTTAGTCCCAGGCTGTAATGTGTCTGTAATGAAGTTTTGATAATCCTTGTTGCCCATTTTGAAAATCCATTTGTTGCTGGGAAAATATTTTTTTTTCTAAAGTAAGGCTACATTCACACGAACGTATGGGGCCGATGTATATACGGCCGATGTATATACGGCCGATGTATATACGGCGTATATACGTCCCCCATACACTTCTATGGCCTCACGGCTACCGTTCTGTAGCGTGTAGAAAGATAGGACATGTCTTTCTATGGAATACAGCGCTCTCCCCCACCTCCTCTCCCCGGCGCCAATGTATGCCCGCCGTACTGAGGGCATACATTGTGTGAATGTAGCCTTACAAATATAAAGTATACCTGTTCTGATTTGCATACACATTTAGCTTCAGAACACCTGAAGAACCTATCTTGTATGTAACCCGGGGACTGCGTGTATATGTCACTGCTTGGTTCATCCTACAACCTATTGAATAAATCTCCATAGTTGCAGCCCTAGAAGAATTGCAATTTTCACTCATTTTAATATACATTTTAATATACATTTTAAAATGTTTATAGAAAAAAAACCTGACAAGGACTCAACAGTTCCCTTGCTGGTGCCTCTCACTCATACCCCTATAAAATGACATACCCCTGTTGGATAGGACTGGCACTGCTAGTGATGTCAGCACATGCAGACATTCTTCTGGGCATACAGTTAAAAGGACTCCATAATCAATCAATACATTAGATTTGTTTTTCCTGGGGTTTTCTTTTAACCCTCCAGGTCCAAGCATTGTCAGATATTTGCAGGTCATGTGAATGTTAGGTTTTCCATCATTTATGTCCCTCATGCTTTTACATGTAATATACCATGCTGTTTCTCCATCTTTTTGTTGCATGCTTTGTATTCATTGTGTAATCTGTGTTCAAGCCGCCTACTATAGTATACAGCTCACCAATAGGATAATTAATGATTTGCTTGTGCTGCAGGATTCTATATGTACCACACACATTGGCGCATGCATGTCACTTTCCACATATAACATCACAATGTTCATTTGAGATTTGTAAGTTGTCCTTACAGCTATTTCACATTGACACAACTGCAGAGTTCCTACAGAATGGGTCCTTGAGCAGAACAATAGGAATTGAGAACTGAAAATCTTGCTAGTTAGTGGCAGTATAAGCCTTTCTTCAGGCCACACATTCAGCTATAGTATACTGCACTGCTCCTCCTTATGCTTGTTCACTGTTTTTGTTTCTTTGTGACAATTACAAGAAATAAAAATGCTGCTTTGTCCTGTGCATTTGGACATTTACTTTTTAAAAATCAGTCTATGCTCTCATTTATTTTCTTTGTGAAGCTTTGATTTGAGTAATGTACTGCCCTCCTCTTAGGGTGTTTGCTTTGATTTGAAGCATGTTGGCATTTAATCACACTAGTACTTGGGGGTAGCTTCTGATTGGTGTGCTTTGGCACTTTACGTGATTAGCGCATGAACTAATGATTCTCCTTTTTTCCCCTTTCCTTCCTTCCTTCCTGCTTTTTTCTACTCCTCCATCCTTTCCTTTTATCTGTTCCTTATCCTATTTTCATACTGCCACCTCTACACTTCTTTCTAATTTTTCTTTGCTTACTGTAGCAGCCCTTGCCTTTTCTCTTGCAGCAACAGCTCAGGCCCCACGGATTATAACCGGGCCTGCGCCTGTACTGCCACCAGCTGCTCTGCGTACACCTACGCCAGCTGGCCCTACCTTAATGCCTTTGATCAGACAAATACAGACAGCTGCTGTCATGCCAAATGGAACCCCTCATCCGACTGCTACACTAGTCCAACAGGCACCGGAAGCTGGCTTGATCTACACACCGTATGAATACCCTTATGCACTGGCCCCAGCAACGTCAATTCTTGAGTATCCTATTGAAACAAGCGGGGTATTAGGTAAGCTTGAAGCATGTTCGAAACATTTGGATTATGCTCACTTTGTATTTCCTTAAAATGTTTGTTGCTTCTTTATAGGAACTTTGGTAAGGATAAAGTTATGTTAGTTAGTGAACCAAACCTACTAAGTGACACACTTCAAACAACCATATCTCCTGAACCCTGGCACATAGAAACATACTTTTATGTTATTTTAAACAAAAGAATCTCCCTTTTATACCCTTTAATAGGATGTAAGGGTTGTGTCTGGATGCTTAACAGAACCGGAGATATCCACCCTTAAAGCTGTACTACAAAAAATTATTTTTTTGTACAGCTTTGTAGTCCCGACTGTAACTTGAAGAGTGAATATCTCTTAAGCATCCATACATCATATGATACTCTCCTATTTAATATTACACAAGAATTGTCTACGAGCAAGGGTTCAGGAGATATAGGCGTTTGAAGTGAACCCCCTTCAGCCTATCAGCTGAAGGCAGAATATAGAAGAAGCTGCTGGAGAATCACTTTGCAGAAGTACATGCACCCTCTGCATCTGTAGCTGAAGCTGGGAAAGGTTAATGGAATAATGCTGTACATATTTATAACCTCTTTTAGTAAAAGTTACTACTTATTTAAAAGCTTGGAAAAATGACAAGCTTTTTCACATTTGTAGTAGAAATATTGAATTTAGTCATGAAAAAAAAACTGTAAAGTAAAAATTGTTATGATATGTAAAGCTTTTCCAGAGAGAGTATCATTTGAAGAAGCGCATAGCAGAACGTCAGAAATTGACTTGGATATTCAGGCACCAATGACCATCTGTCATGAAGGGGTTAAAAAAAGGTTTTCCTTTATTTAAATCCATGAAGATTATTTACAGGAATGTACCCTAAGAATACCAGTGGAATAATATCTGTGTCCATACCTCTACTGTGCCGCATACTTTACCTTGTTGTTACAAAGTATGATCTCTATGCTGATTGGACAGTGTTGAACTCTGTAAGGAGACCTGCTCAATTGGTAACATCAATTTGTCAGAAATAACAGAGGAACAGCACAAGGTGGAACTCTGAACAGTGGGCCTCAATATCTCAATCAATCTGATTAGAATTTAAAATTTTATTGCAAAATTTGTCTATGCAGAATAAATAAAATACATAACACCACTAGATTTAATAACTCTGGTTGCCATGCACACCCAACTCTGGCACTGGCCTTGTATAGAAGTTATGTTGCCTGCAATGACCTTCAATTATTAAAAAGAAATCTGCTCCATTTGTAATGCAGTGTAAACGCTGGTCTAAGATTTAAGACTCTCAATCTTAATTATTTATATGAAGTCTAGAAAATATTGAAGACCATCCAAAAGATACTTGCAAAAAAATCATTTATATGTAATATAATATTGGTACATCGCCAATCTTCATTTGGACATGAAGGAGGAGTTAACTCCAAAACGTCACACAGCTTGAGCATTCGTGGTTTCAGTGAAGCCGATAATGCACTGCGATTATGAGCTATGGACTACTACTTTCCAAACAAAGATTGGTATTATGACATAAATTTTTGTTAAGTATCTTTTGGTTGATAAGTATCTATTTATATGAATGACCTTGGCAGTAGATGCTCTTTCATATAAAAACCAACCTGATGTCCATGCAGCCTACCCAAAACATTTGGATCCTCTTTTAAACTGTGTAACCATGGAAGGTTACATATTAATAGTTTCCATGTGAACTGAATTGTTGTCCTCTCATAAAGGCATATGCACCTTTCACCATTCCTTCTGCTCACAGTTACTAAACTGAAGCGGCAGTGGAGCTTTAAAACATTGTGCCAACTGCACTAAAGGCAGTTTCCCTGTGTAGCATGGGAATGAAGGAAATAAAGTGGAAGACTTGTACTTCTCCATCCTCCTGATTAACCTTCCAACTTTCCTTCAAAAATCTGCAACAAAACTGTTAACCCCTAACCTAAATTGGGGGCACAGCCGCCCCCCAATCAGACCTTATACATAAGACCTTTTGCAGATTTTTAAGGTGAAAGATGGGGCCCTGAAATGAAGTCAAACTGTAAAATCGCACAAAGTAGTAAATATGCTAATTACTTTTCAATTCCCTTCCTTTTATCTTCAGGTATGGCTTTCCCCACGAAAGGCTAAGAATACAAGAAAATCTTATATGACCCTTCACTGATCATCAGATTGAAATGTAGCCATTGCCTAGTTTCAGCATTCTTGAACATTAGATATATAAGGAAATACAGTTTGCCTAGCAGTCAGTGACTTACTTGCACTTATTTTTTATTTTGCACATAGATAAAATAAACTTTTTTTTTTAATGTTGATCAATATTTGATTTAGTCTAAACGTTTTACGTAGCAGTGAGTGAGTGTGTAGTAGAATGCTGACTGCTAAGTTACCTACTCTGTGCGCTTTACTAATCACCTAATTCATGTGGTTTCTACCTAGAATGGATACTCAATACCCTGACAACTGGATTTTTATAATACAACTCATATCAGTATTAAAGGCAAATAAAACTATTACGTTAAAGCACTTCAATAATTACGTGACTAGTAAAGCTTTGTTATTCTTGGGTCTAACAGATTTCAAGATCCACTGGAAGTAAATGCATTATGATGCCCTTCAGTGTCACGGGTGCTTGCAGACACCAAGTGAACTCACAGGGCTGAGCAGGTTAAGGCCAGGCGTGTGATGATATTAAATGCAATATTAATCTGCACATGTATCTTTTATATAGCAATGACTCCAAACTACTGTGCCTTAACGTGTTGCTTTCTTAATTATAAGTCTTTTTTTGTAGCAAACCCTCCTGTAAAATCCCGTTTTGATGAAGCCTGTTAATGTATTGTGTGTACTTTTACATGAATGTTGTGTTTCTAACGTTGTTTTGGTAATTGCAATTTAACTAGGTGCGGTGGCAACTAAAGTTCGAAGGCATGATATGCGAGTCCATCCTTACCAAAGGATTGTGACCGCAGACAGAGGTTAGTTTAGCTGTGTAGCTTGTTTTTTCTTTTTTTTTGTTTTTTTTTTTCCTCTTGTTACGATGTCTGTAGATTTGCTTTTCAACACCACACCTAATATGCAGCCCAACTACGTACAGCAGATGGTTAGAACATGCTGGTCTCCCATTGGTTGTTTATCACTTCCTTCAAAGGGGTCCAGAAAACTTTTTTTTTTATACTGTACTTTATCAGTAAGCTTACAAGGGGGATGCCCTGCTCTATGTTGGTATGCAGAATTTATGTTGGTGTTGCAAAGCAGGACAAATGAATGCTTAAATATAAAAGTAGAATATACAGGCTTTTTAACTCTTACTGTGACTCATTTTTGCAGATGCCATTTTTGGTGATTGAATCATTGTAACATCTCTAGCATGATGTGCTAAATTCATGGTTTTATAAATGAACCTTTCTATTTATATCCTAGAGTTTCTCTATCCTGAATGGTGGTATTACCAAGATCCCCCTTGGGGAGGGGGGGGGGGATAATAAAGACACTGGTACAACTTATAGTGTAGATTCAAAGACAGCTTAAAAACAACCATAAGGCTAAGGCCAATTGGTCCATAGTAAAGAAAAAAGACCTTCGGGGCCTTAAATCTCTGAATCAGTATATGATCATTTTATTTCCAAGAAAGGTTTTTAGATCCCTCTAGAATTTGTACAATATCTTGTGGCAGAAAATTCCATAGAATCCCCTTGTCTTTGGGATGGTAAAACCTTCTGCTAGGCATAATGGATTCCCTCTTGGCACAGAAACTGGGCTCTGTAGGCAAATTAAAAGGCATCAGTAATGGGGCTAGTTTTTAGGTGTTTTTTTTTTTGTCTTCAGGTTCTATGTCTGCATCTTCTGTCACTTTCACATTTTCACAACAGTCTGAGGCTAAGATGTATGCATGTTCAATGTTCGGCTGACCCAAATTCTACTTTGCTGAGATGACAGGAACACAAAACCTTTAACTTGTAAAAACGGGGAACAAGCTTAATAGAGATCAGATGGCATTTCCTACAGTAGAAATTATTTTTTTAAAAGTTGTCAATAGCAGTGGGCGGGACATAACTTGTGTTTAGGGACCAGGAATGCACACGTTCATGAAAGGGGAAATATGCAGTATTCTGCCTCATTTACTCTCCATTGCACAGGGTATTCTCCTAACATTGGAACTACCAGAAGGGAAACTTGGTCTTTAGGGCCTGTTGTCTCTAGTTGACTCTGATTTAGCACAACACCTTGTTGTAGTATATCAAGAATGCTAGATTTTTATCCCAAAGATGTTTGGATAATGGACAAAACATTAGTAACCATCCTGGCATCAGCAAAAATGGTCTTTATACGGTTTAGACAAGACAAAAAGTGAATTTCAGATTTTCCAGATTCCTCTCTGGCTGGAGTTACAAATGTGACTTGTTTCAGTCCTGAAAAGATCTCTTTTGTGGTTAAGCATTCTTGACTTGAAGGGCAGTCATTTCAATGATTTTTCCATGGCTACATTTGTATCCTATATAATGTTCTTTCATTGTTGTAACAGAGCGCCTGAAATACTTGTTATAATCTGTTAATAATGTTGCACAGTTATTAAACCTGTGTGTACTGCATTTGGCCATAGACTTGGCAGAGGATGTGTCCCAACTATGCCAGTAAGTCGCACCGACTGATATCACAGTATAACTTCGTAACCACGTCTCTTGATCAATGTACAAATCTGCTTTAAGGACATCTACCACCATGATCAAATACTGTATGCAAATGAGCCTAGGGGCCCCAGGCTCCATTAACACCTATGGAGCCTGGAACCCTTCAGGCTTATTTGCATACCGTCCTTCATCCTGATGGTAGATGTCCTTTAATAGAAACAACTTTTTAAGTAAGCGCCATAGTTGAGAACACGGTTAGGTTTTAATTTCCCTAAGCAATGGGGAATCTCCTAAACACCAAATCTTATGTATTTCCATTTCTGAAGTTGACCAAGCGATATATCGTCTTTATGGCTAAGCTATCTGTGAATCTACTGGATTTCATTTTACGAAATGCCACAAATCTGACTTTGCACTGAAAACTTCTCATCAACATCTCCTCTGCTTTAGTCATGATGGTAGCAGTACAGTATACGCATATGGAACCTCATAATATATAGTAAAGCTGTTGAAAGAGTCTTAAAACATACTACTGTTAAGTGGACCAAGTTTAGTGAAGGAGATTGTGAGTTACTGAGGAAGGAAGAGCTCAAGAACATTGGGAATGTTAACTTTCCACTTGAGAACTTTTTATGTTTTACTGTATTTTTATTTTAATTTTTTTCTGAAAAAAAAAGAAAATAGTATTTACAGATGGCGTAAGAAATATAAAAATATAATGCAGGAATGTATATGAAATGTCAGAATTTATTGTATTTGCAGAGTATTAGCTTTGAAAGTAGAGGGCGGTTTGTAGTTATAAATGCTTTATTGGCATATTAGATTATATTGTTTTGGTTTTTTTATGTACTTCAAAATTTTTGAGTCTAGATATAAAAAAGCCAGGACTTTTACAGTGTTTACATACAAATGCATTTTATATGTGTCCTATATTGTGTAAATTAGTATTTTCAACTGGAAATGCTGCCAGTAGCTATAGTGTTAGCCATTCCTGGTTCACATGATGACGCTTACTGTGCTAGACCAGAGTTTATTATTGCTTTGTATTATGAGGCCAAGATATTTTGTGTTTGTAAATAGAAATGAGCAATAAAATTTTATTGAACAAAAACGATCTTGTTTGGCCCATAGTTTATATTAAAACATTGATGTTTTTTTTTCCACTCCAATTTTTGCTTTAAAAAAAATTCCAAACCTTTAGATCCATTACTCTAATCCAAGTTAATAATCACATCATCATTAATATTAGATGCTTCAATGCTTGCACCATTGGGGAGTACTAATGCTTAATAGCAGTCAGATACTGATTGTGTGCACTGACTGTGAGAATTTCTTCCTGAGTTCTAAGCTGATTCATTATTGTCTTCAATTTCCGACTGCTACTAACCATTAGCCCTTAGTCGTGTTTTATTTCCATTTTTTTCTATTTGTTAACCAGTTTTTTGGGCGTGGGTTCCTCCTTCACACATTCGAATCATGATACTTGGTGTCATGATTTTGTTGCATTCTGTAGATGGTGTCAATCAGTATGTCAGTATTAAACATGCTTGTTTTTTTTATTAGTTGTGATTAGTTTTTCATGTTGTCATTAAGCAGTCACTAGCTGAAACTAATCTCTTCTCTATCTTTTCTTTCTTTTTTTTTTTTTCATTTTTTTTTTTTTTTTTTGTTTCTAACCACCCAGCCGCCACCGGCAACTAACCTATGACCTTCTGACCTCTGAATTCTTCACCCAATGATGACCTGACCATGCCTGCCTGCTGATCAGTTAACTGGTAAACGCCTCTGCTTGCCTGTCTTCAGTGCAGCGAGCTGAGGCACTTGTC
This sequence comes from Engystomops pustulosus, assembly GCA_019512145.1. NCBI lineage: Eukaryota > Metazoa > Chordata > Amphibia > Anura > Leptodactylidae > Engystomops > Engystomops pustulosus. The sequence continues at coordinate 150,481,514 of CM033643.1, forward strand.
CGTTCGTCTTACCATCTAACAAAAGACACAGAGAAATGGTTATCTTCCAACTCAACATTTTTTGCATTTGTTTTTCTTTCCCTGACTGGGTGAAAGTGATTTTAGTATCTGCACTGAATTGTAGTAAAGCAATAAGGTCCAATTCAACCCTTCGCACTGATCATATTCTAGTGTCCTAACCAAACGAACGGTATAAAGGCTTCACCTACAGTACTGGCAAGACAGCTGATCCTCAACTACCAATGACAGAGGCAGTTACTGTGAGAGACTTCTAGGGAACTCTATTTTGTTTTTTGTTTTTTCCTCTCGTATAGTGAAGTAAAAAGCTTGAATGTACTGTGTTGTGATGATGCATCATGCATGAACCTGATCAGTCAGGGATTTCACTGGTGAAGTGAGTTTATATATTGAAACGAACAAATATTAAAATTAGAATTGACTTTAGTCACTACAGTACCCTCCCAGGGTCCACGTCAACAATCTGTTTTATTTGTGATTTCTCCTGCCAAATTGGTTACATTGATAAGGGTGCCATGACATTCTGAGTATTAATCCTTTACCCTGCTACACAAATTGTTACTGCAACAGCGTTCTCTGCACACAGATATTGTGACGCAGATAGTAAAATGGTAGACGCAAAGCCTCACGTATTGAAATATTGGAACAAGGTACATGCATTATGTATCACATTACTGGGCAAACTGTTCAAATATGTTTTAGACCTCCCTGTATAGAAAAAAAAACATTTAAGGATGTAAAAGCCATGCTTGCCTATTTGCTGTATAATTGTATTGAAATTGTAGATACAAGTGTAGTGCATTGAAAACATGAACAAAAAGTAGAAACTTTTACTATACAAGGGTGCTGGTGCAGAAAAAAAATATATTTTTGGAAATGTAGCATTTTATACTTTCAAGTGTTATAAAAAAAAAAAGGAAAATCAAAAAAAAAAAACCCTTCTTTCATTGAATTGCTTTTGTTTTGGTGGTAGTCAAGGAATAAGACCAAAAAAGAGCCTTTTTGTCTTCTTTTTTTCCCCTTTCACCTGTTTTCTTTCTTTAGTTTCAATATCGGTGTAAGTCTAAAGAAAAGAAAGTGCCTTATTTTTCTCCACGATCATTAGTCCCCCGTGGTTTTGTATAAGTTTGTTCCTTTTATGTATGTCAAGGTCACATGGCCTGCAGCATGTTGCCAAGCAAGTTTTGATAGGCCTCAAGTTTCTTAGCAGTACGAGAAATTCTAGTATCCGTTAAGCTCTAGAAGTCAGTCGCCCAGCCCAGTATTATCATGTGTGGTTGCCACTAAAATAGCTTTAGTAGGAGTCACGACTTTTTCCCTGAACATTGTTACATCATGCCAACTATCTTTTGCCAGCATATTGCCAACTTGTGTGTACAATGAGCAGTTTTATTATAAATTTGCTGCGTATAGAACCTTTGTTTTTCTTGTGGCGATGTCCTGGGCTCTCTTGCCAGTCTAGTCTGCCCAGTGTGCAGCGTGTTACGTAGGCCTGGTCAGAGCTCTTGGAGTGTAAGCACCTTTATGGTGAGCTTGTCTGCCATCCCGACTCACTGGAACAAATTATCAGTTGATTTACTATGCAACAGACATTCATGCTTTCCTAGTCAGCATCCCATGCCACCAGCTTTGTCTTCCTGGTTTATACAGTAGAGAAGTTTAGTTTTAGTTTCCTCCCTTTATAGGGTTGGGGTTTTGAATCATTTTAAAACACTTTTGCATTTAGAGAGATCAAACCGTTTAGAAAAAAACAGTATTTGATCCAGATTCATCTCAGTTGTGATAAACCTGGACCTTTTTATTTTTCAATGATTTTTTTTTTTCTCCTGATGTGGTGGATGAAATGCAGGTCTATTGAATAGACATATGTAAGATATGATTTGCTATGAACAAACTTAGAACAAATGGGTCAACTTTAAGAGAAAAGCATGACTTTGAAATCTCTGAATGCCTTTGATCTCAGTATTATGATTTTTATGTTTTTATTCTTTATAATTAGGTAGGTTTTTTTTCTTTGACAGTATTATATATTTTATTTTTTAGAATGTTTTAGATGGGAGTGTCGCTGATATGTAACCGTACAGATGAAACGTATTTGTCTATTCTTTATAACCTTAGTAGTTTCATGCTATGTATGTATCATAACCAACCTATTGCCTAAAAAAATGTAAAATAATGTATTTACAGCCATTGTTACAAGTTTATAATGTATTTTTCTATCTTGTTTTATATGTATGTTATATAACATTCAAATGGATTTTTTCCTGATTGAGAAAAAGGATACAAAATGCAAAACCCACATTTTGATAACGAAAATTGCCAATTGTTTTGCAGTACTTTATTATATTGGGAGTGTTGTCTCTTTTGGCTTCTAGTTAGCGACTGGATGACATTAGACATCTTGGGTTTTAGTTGGGTTTTTACATGGCTTGCATTTTAATTCTTTGGTTCTTTGCTGTTTCTATTAACCTCATAGCATTATTTTAATAAATGTTATAATACCAAGATACTAACTCTGGACTTTGTCTGTTTATTAACATTGTATGTTTTATTATAAGATCTAGAAACAACAAGAATGTAAAGTCTTGAGTTAAACACTAACACTGAAGAGCGTGACCACACATAACTCTGCGTTACTTGTTTTAATATTGTTTGTCGGCTGAAATTCTGCACATTACTTTAAATTTTAGCTTTTTCAACATGGCCTTAAGCCTTATGTGCCAGTAGAGATGGGAACAAAATGTTTGTCACTGGGCATAGTGTCTTGCCACTTGCCTTTCCAGCCTCTGCATTACTAATGCCACACTCTCCTTCCTTGTTCTCTAAATACTCAGCTCTCTGCCAGTATACAGTAAGGATTTGTGTTTCCTTCCAAATAACACACTCACTGTAGTACTTTCTAGCTCCTGAAACTAGGTTTTATTTTTCATATAAGTGATAGCTGACACTGGAATCATTCTGCTTGGCCCTAATATATTGCACACTTCCAGTCACTGAAGACTTGTCTTTCCATACGTATTCATATGTTTTATTTTAGCTAATGATTATTGTGGTACTTGACCTGAATACTTTTACTAACTGGAATCTTTAATGGTGATAAAAACATGTAAACTCTCAAAGTCCATGAAAAAAATGATTTTAAAGGTCAAGGATAACTTTTACTGTACACTACATATAAAAATTTCTCTCCATGGCATAAACATGGTTGTCACATCCCTGTTGTATTCGGTAATCATTTGGGTTTTGTCATCTGTATGCACTTACATGTATGTTCTCTCAAAAACATATACCTGAAATATTGTTCTCTCCCTAGATCACAACTAGGGAATTAATCATAATTTTCATGTACAACCATTTGTCCATATCTGCAAAATATAAAGTGACCTTGTGTTTCCACAAATTCAGGTTTGCTCAGGATAGTTTTCTTAAATTATTGGGAAAAAAACTGGAATATGATATAAAGAAGAAATTGTGGTTGCATTTATCATTATTAAAATATTTAAGCTTTATTATTTCAATTTACAATTCTGTACTACGATAACTGCAAAATTTGGAGGGACTCTTAACTACTTGGTCCTTAGACAATTCTTCAAGGTTTTACAGTGCAATTGTGAGAAGACATAAATTACATGGATCACTCATTATTTCCTTCATGAAGAAGTCCACAAGCTGTTTCTGGTATTGGAGCCCTGGTCTTTTCACATGACTAGAAATAAGCTGCTAGTTCAAACACTGTCCATGGATATGGGTGTTGCTATTCCTGGTTAGATCCTAGAGCACCATCCTTACGTTCCTATATAGGAGCAGCACAATGGAAAGGCAATCTGATGCATTGTGAAAACTTTCAATTTCAAACCTAGATCTGTTAAAAATCACACTAATATGTCAAACACTTCCCTCTCTCTTGCTTTCATTGTCTCTTCACCTCCTCTGCTGTGAGTTTGCTCTATCAAGGTACATGGAAACCTCTTCTTCCTAACACTGCTCATGAAGGCTACCTAGCTGATGACATCTTCTCGCTTCTACTTTTCATCTTGCTGCTAAGATGGCTCTGTCACTATAGTCTACTCCTCTGAGCTCGGAGAGAAGAGGCAGCAGCTGCAAGAAAAGTCTTTGGCTGGGAAATGAAAGGGGTTTCTACTGGATCCAACTACAGAGACCTTTTGTATCCACAGGATTCTATACCCTAATAGCAAATACATCAGGGATGTAGCTGGGCTAAAAATACGAAGTTGTTTCCAACTTTGTCTAAATGAGAAAAGGGAGCTAACTTCCTTTTCGGGAGGGGGGGGGGGGGGCCCTTTTTGGGGAACACCTTTACCCCAAAAAGAAAAAACAACCCTGTGGCGCATGCTGCTTTATTTTTCTCTGCTTTATTTGTACTCTGTGCTATCCACCTGCACCATATACATTAATAGAGCAGCTGACGCATACACATTTGGCTGCTCCGGTTAGCGTAGACATCTGGATAAATGTAGCATTGGAGTTGTTAATGTCTGCATTGAGTTGGAGACTTTTTGGCTACGATATGGATGTCACAAAACTAATTCCTATATTTCTTATAGCAGGAGAGGACTAAATCACTTGATGAATCAAATTTAAATGGGCTGACAATCAAGTCAATGCATCAGCAGTGTCAGCATATTAAACTGAGCTGGGGAACTTTAGCAGCAGCAGTCCCACAATGCTTCAGACAGTTCCAATAAATAAAAAAAATCTGATAGTTTTGCCATGTATTTGAGATCCAAGATGTCAGAGTGAAGACTACCATATTTATGTATTGGCACTTGATAAATCTGGCATAAGTAGGATAAGGTAGAAAGTGGAGTAGGTTGGGAAATGTTGCAAAGAAAGCAGCACATTTTTGGGCAAATCAGCAGGAGACAATTTAAGTGTTTTCTAGTGTACAAATGTGACACAGATCCTCATTTGTTTCAAATGTTTGTCCATCGTTTACCTTTGATCAATGTATAAAAATTGAGCACCATGCAAATCCCAGCACTTTTGTGTATTCTGACATTTGCCAGCTTTATAACGTGCAGTTCCCCCCTAAATACCGCTCTAACTTTATCCAGTAATAACCACCATTAGAGGTCTCCTAGGCTGTAACTCTAAGAAAGCACCCACATATACAACCTGCTATATGGCTCCCTAGCTGCCTCAGAAGAGGAGCCATAATATTCATTTCCCTACCAAGCAGCAAGTATGAACTAATATAATGTGCTCCTTATTTGCGTGTACTGTAAGTATTACATAAATTGTATGGTTTCCTTTTGTGTAATGCACACATTTTTCAAGAGGGGAAAGTGTTTTACATGGTCATGAGCCTGCTGTTACTGGACTATATTGTATGAAAATGGTCAAAAATAAAACAAAAATGTCGCCTTGTTTCATTACCAAAATGTTGATGTGATGCTGAGTTTTGTTAATAAAAAAAGAGTTAAGGAAACAAAGGAATAAAAGCTTTTCCATCCAGCTGGTAAACACCTTTTGCAATGGGCCAAATACCCAAACCGGTACAAGGGTTTTCAAAATGACATTGGGTTATAAAACCTGTTTTTACGCTGTTTTAATCACATTTTCAATTGCCATTTTAACATATACATATATACGTATATATTATACTTTCAAAAGCATTCTCCTCTAAAAACTAAAAGCTCTATTTAGGAGTTGATGCTAAGATTTCATTTCACATTTTAGGATATAAGGTACACTTTTGTCCATGTGGAGCATCAATATATTTGGCAGTTGTATGGCTTGTATGTAGTTTCCCCGCTCTGATTTATCTGACTTTCCGTTTTCTCTGACCTAGTTGTTGAAGGTTACCTGCACAAGAAGAGGTTATGTTGCCATGATTCTCCCTAATCAATTATCAAAGGGTATCATTTACTATTAACAAAAAGTGGAAGGAAGCCCTTTCATATATCTTCCAACATACTTTGAGGATATTTGATGAACAGAATATATCTTATAGGTTGGATTTAATGGACCTACGTCTTTTTCCAATCTTATCTACTGTGAGATTAAACACAATTGTTACCATTTGTTCTCTAGAAAGTCACCCAGGCCTCTCTTGAACATGTACATAGAGTCCGCCATAACAACCTCCTGCGGCAGAGTTCCACAGTCTCACTGCTCATACAGTAAAGAGCCTTTGTCTATGTTGATGGTAGAATCGCCTCTCCTCTAGGCATAGAGGATGCACCCTTGTCCTGGTCACAGGCCTAGGTATAAAAAGATCTTTGGAGAGATCCTTGTTAGCTGTCTTTTGTTCTTAGATGAGTAACCCCAAATTTTGTAATCTATAGTAGAATGGGAGTGAAGGAACCAAAAGGCAGTTTTTATAGAAGCTGGTGCAGGTTAGAGACCAGTAACATAACAAATGGGTTATTGGATGCAACACAATTTCTAAAGTGCTCAAGAACACATGTTTTGAAACCTTGTTGGCATCTGCATCAAACCAAAGAGTATACACCAAAAAAGCTAGTTACATCCGGAGCGTCTCTTATCATATACCAGTAGCACATTTCATTTGTGAAAATTGGAGTACTGCTGAAAATAAAGGAAGCTTGAAAATAGTTTCATGTGAAAAGATGCAATAGGACTTTCAAGTCCTTCATGTGTACCAATAAGGTGATGTGACTAGTTCTACTCGGTGATTAGAGTCTTCCCTGTATCAGTCAGTATGCAATGGTAAAGGACAAGACCTATAAAGAATAAGAAAGCAAAAATAAGTTGTATTGACACATTTCTCATAATGTTAAGTATCAGTTTAGCCTTCATGTTCTGTGAGATGCTGCCTACAGAGTACACCACATTTAAGATGTGATAGCTGCATTTTAACATTTCTGTCATTGTAGTTACATTTCTACAAAGTAATAGCATTGTAAAATTATACACCATCAATACTGCATGTCATGTATGCAGAGTGTTTGTAATTCCATTTGTGGATATATCTTTACTCTCATCAAGTTACTACAGGACATTCTGGCTTCATTCTGGTTTAATCATAAATTGTCAGAGCCCAGTATGTAATTTTTTTGTATTTATTACTATAAATGTAAGGAAAGAAAGTACATCCACTACAACCTGTATAGGTGTGCTATTTGCAGCTGTAAAATGGCAAATGCTGTGATTTTATAATGGATACGCTATGGCTTATTTCTTTGTAGTGTTTTTGGGGAAGGGATTCAAATAGAAAATTGAGAATAAACAATCACACCTGAAAAAAATAATAGTATTTTAAATAATTTTTCAATTGAGTTGTTTGAAATACTTCTATTAAACCACATCAACCTCACCACCCCTCCCACTGTCTATGCCTCAGATCTCCAATGTATAGATCAAGAGCCACATGTGCCCTCCCACCAAAGAAGCATAACATTCTCCAGCACTATTACAAATACATAGGACACTGGAAATATAGTGTAATGGTACAATTCTACTGTCAACTAACACACTGACGTTTCAGATAATGTTTGCAAATTTATGCTTGAGGTTTTTATATATTTAATAGTTTCTATTTTTGAGTTTAAAGTATGAAAGGTTGGGAACCTCTGCTTTTTGCTAAATGCCACGGTCTCAGCTGTTACAATAGTTTTGTAATAAGACATCTGCAAACCAGGTGAAGAAAAAATTAGAGCAAAATTCTATCATTTCACAAAGTTTTTATTTAGCTGACACTGACACCCCAAAGACTTTTGAGAAACATGGACACATTTTTTTAAAGAAATATCTTTTGAACTTTTATTTTCTTTTAGTGTAACAAAGAATAAAGCATCCTTTTCAGAAACAGGTTGGTTTGTACTTTATTTCATTTTGCGGCCCATTGTGTGTCTTGAGCATTTGACTTAAACTGCCTAATTATCAGTCTACAAATAATCTTCCCTCATCCATAATGGCTCTCGTGTGGACAATGTGACTGGACACAGGTTGTTTGACTGTTTCCCCATGAAACTGTTGACCTGGAATGTATGGGATAAATACAGGTCATTGCCTTTTTTTTTTTTTTTTGGAACAATTTGACACCCAAAATTCTCCACACTACTTTCTTTAGAAGCACACTGTGCCCCCAAAAATACTAGTCACAGTTCAATGTTCCTTGCACAGAATTTTCCATTCTATGCCTCATTTCAACACAATGACCATGCTGTTCCCTCTGCATATAAAGCATGCACTGTGACCCCCGGTATAACATATACAGTAGTCCTTGATTAAAATATAAAATACATTATGCCCCTAAATAAGTAAAATATATCAGACATTGCAAATGGTGCTGCTGGGAACTGCAGTGCTCCATACATCTGGACTTGCTGGAGCTTACAGCCAGTTGTATCTATAGAAAACTGGCTAAGGTGAGTGTTGGTTGAGGTAGAGTTCCCTGCTACTAGAGTCCAACAGCTACCTAATGTTATGAAATAACCGGCACCTGGGTCAATGGAGCAGATATCGATTTACACTTTTTAAATTTTTTTTTAATTTATACAAGTGGTGACATTTTACAAATTGTTGAGTTTAACACGGATTCTTTTTATTGAATTCATTTGATTAGGAATGAGGGTTTGGTGTGGCATCTATAATATTTTCTTGCTCACTTTCTACCACAAAGTATAGCATTCCTAATATTTCTTGATCAAAAGTCAAATCTACCAAAGCATTGCATAAATGAATCTGTATCAGGATCACCTTTACACTACATAGAAGACGCCACTACTGTTTCCCAAACACTCAATGAATTAAATCTAATGTTACCATCTACACGGGGATCCTAAAGCCCTTCCTGGGCATCTGAAAAAAACTTCGGAGGGTGTGAACACAGGGATATCTTCTGTTTCCACTATTCCCTACATTTCTTATTCTTTGGAAAATTAAGGAGTTAAGCACAGACTGTATTTGAATGAATTGCTGGACTTTCTCCTGTTGGGCGATGTTCCTCTTATAAGTATACAGTCATCAGTTTTAAAGGAACAATCCATTCAAAGCTGATTCGTTGAGTTATACCTTCCTCTGAAGGGAGGAGCATGACTCTAGGTTCTAGGAATACAATTAAAATAACCCATGCTCCTCCCTTCAGGCACCATGTATTATTGAATGAATTAACTTGGACTGGAGTAATCCTTTTAATATTAAAATATGTAAAATATATTGGGACTCAAAAGGTAGTTACATAAAATCAAAATGTTATACAACTTGTGTATTTTGAATCACTGAAATTTTAGTGACATATAGACAAATGGTAATATGGGTAATTTTTGTAACAACATTTAAAACACAAAAACAGTAAAAAAAAATCGCCTTTTCTGTCCCCAAAGAGGGGACAAACCAAACCACTGACATGCTGGTGTGTGCCCCCTCTGGCAAAATCTGCTCCACTTTAAACTTCCTATGCCCTTGTTTTTAAGAAGCATAGGCTTCAAAAATTATGCGAATGAGCCTGAGGGACACCAGGCTCCATTAACATCTATAAAACCCCTAAAGCTCATTCGCATAATTTAAAAGTCCTTTTTTTGTAAAATCCAGGGCATAAGAAGCTAAGAGAAGAGCAGATCCTGCCAGAGCGGGCACACACCAGAATATCAGTGTGCTTGGTTTACAATCCTTCATCCTGGTGGTACATGCCCTTTAACTGGTCCATCAAAAAGAAAAAAAAAAAATCCCTCATGCAGTGATGGCAACGATAAAGTGTAAGTTATGTTGAGATGGTGACATTGAAAAAAATGTAAAATAAAAATGCTTTTCCCAAAACTAGGCTGGTCGTGAAACATTTGATCTCATTTTGTACCAATGAATAAAGAAATCTGCCCCACCAAAGATCTAGAATTCAAAAAAATGTTCACCGTTATTTATTTAGGACAACAAGTGATAGTCTGTGTAGCCATTGAAATTCATTCATGTTCAGTCCTCAGCTCAAAAAGAGGAATGTGAGTACAGCGATTGTAATTCATACATAATATATCCATTTGCAGTCCACTTTCTTTCTCTAGGAATTTGTTGAGTGCTTGTTTCACAGGCCTATTGTGTTGATTTCTTTGACACGCCTTTGATTTGTCACCACATGTCCAGTTTTATAGATGGATGATCCTGCTAGGAAAGGGCAAGCTGGGAGCCCTAGATGCCATACAGCTAGATTGCTGCAGTACAATGAAGCATCTGAGAACCTCAACCTTTGAAATGTCAAAAACTGTACATAATGAAAAATAGCCTAAATTACATATTTGTAAAGGAGGCATTTATCCTGTTACAGTTAATTACCTTTTATGTAAATAATTTGGTTAACACTCATTAGCTACTATGAGAAAAGGGGTTACATTATATACTTACTTTATAAAAGTAAAACTGAATTTCAAGGAAAATTCTGGGTACATTTTATGTATTTCCTCTAAAGGCTAATGTATTCCTCTCCAAATATAATATATGCACAGTTAATATTTGTAAGAATGTCATTAAGAGACTGAAGCTACAGAAGTACTGCAGTGTGTTACATGAGGAATCATGGTATTGCAGGTATACAGTGGAAAAGTATTCAGACCTCTTTACATTTGTTTCATTGCAGTCAATTGGTAAGATCAAAAATGTTTTTGTTTTTTTTTGCTCATTTATGAACACGTGAGGAAAACAGAAATGTGGATATGTTTGCTAATTTATTAAGCGAGAAAACCTGAAATATCACATGGTCATAAGTATTTAGACCCTTTGCTCAGTATTGAGTAGAAGCACCTTTTGAGCTAGTAGAGCCATGAGTCGTCAACAAGTTTTTCATACCTGGGGGATCCTCTGCCAATACTTATGACCATGTTATATTTCAGTTTTTCTTGTTCAATAAATTAGAAAAATATCTACATGCAGAAAGATGATCTTACCTATTGGCTGTAATGAAACAAAGAGTAAAAAATTTGAATTGGTCTGTATACTTTCGGTTTCCAGAGTACATCCCACAGTGTGGGAAGAAGCCAGGGTGACCTGGCGAAATACGTGTCGGGACACTCTTCACTAATCAATGCTCACAGAATAGGGACAATTAACTGAGGGACAGTGCTAGCATACATACCAATAGTGATCCAGTGCAGCGCTGGGTTCCTGCGGCTGATACAATTCATACCGTGTGTGTGCACGGAGACTAGCTACAGCAAGCTGCTGCCGCACTGTGTCTTGACACATGCGGCACAGCGCATCGATACCAGCAAGGAATCTGACACAGCGCGGCACTGTGTCTCTATTCACACATAGAAGCATTGTGCTCTCAGGCGGCCTGCAGAATATTGGCAACTGCCGCTGGATGATGCAAACAATATACCACTGTCTCCTCTTGTCCTCTTATTAAGAGGACGTGACATTGGACTACAGGAGGACTGTTCAAACTAACGGGACCTCCTCCTGTATTACTCTCCCAGGCTTACAGTATATAGCCAAGGTGACATTGATTAAGTGTGGTTTGTATTGCCACACAGAACCTCATGGTGTATGTAGACGCACACGAGTCTTGGTTATTTTAATATAAGAACAAATAAAAGTTACATTTTAAAGTGATACACTCACAACTTTTCCCTCTTCCCCTAAAATCCCCCTTCATATACACTTTAATCCTTTGGTGGTGCACATCGTGGGTGTTTGCTCTGTATAGTGTGAACACGCTTCTACCCATTCTCTACATCCCACAGTGTGACAGTAAAACAGAGTTAAACGTTAAAAAAAAATAATAAAGTAGCCTTTTTCCTCACAAGTATACATATATTCTGAAAAAACAATATGGATATTCCTGTGTCTATTGTGACCTTGTCTAAGTATATATTATGTCATTATACCCATACAGTGAAGGGTATAAACAATGAAACTAAAAAACTTTAAAAATTGCAATTTTAGTTCTTTTTACCTCCACAAAGATCTAATAAAACTGGATGTACCTCAAAACATTATCAATTAAACTGTTATGTTACAACTTTTACTGCAAAAAACAAGCCTTCATATGCCTGTCCAGAAGGCCATTTTAGGCTGTATCCTAAAGGTGTGATCCAATATTTTGTTTTTCATGAATCAATAACTCTTTGGAGGTAGATTAACCCCTTAGCGTCCGGTGGCGGATATATCTGGATCGGAGCCGAACCGGCATCGGGAAACACAGGGTGCCGGCTGTAACAAATAGCCGACACGCCAGTGCAACACCCGCGGTCGGAGTGGGCTCTGATCGTGGGTGTTTAACCCATTAAATGCCGCGGTCAACGCAAGCACGGCATTTAATCTTCCTTTGGGAGGTCTTTCCCCTACGATCAAGTGCATAGGCTGACACTGCTAATGCCCTGCAATACATAAGTATTGCAGAGTATTATCATGAACAAGCAATCAGATGATTGCTTCTTCATGTCCCATGGTGGAAAAAGTAAGAAAAAAAAAGTTATTCAATAAAAAAATGAAGTAATAAATCAATAAAAATGCCCATAAGCCCCAGAACATATAAAGAGACATATAACACAAAAAAGGTCTAAATCATAACACAAACCCCACATATATAGCATCACCGCGTCCGTAACAATCCGTAGAATAAAAGTCAATAATTATTGGACCCTCATGATAAATGCTGTAAAAAAACTGTTAAAAAACGCCCAAAAATTATGATTTTTACCTATTCAATCCCACAAAAAATGCAATAAAAAGTGATAAAAAATATGTACTCCAAAATGAAGTACAACATGTCCCGCAAAAAACAAGCCATCAACCAGCTCCATAGCCAAAAAATTAAAAATGTTATGCCAATTGGAAGACGGCAATGCAAAAATTATAGATTTTTCCCACATTAGGGTTTTATTTGAGAAATTTAGTAAAACGTAAGAAAAAATATTCATGTATGGTATCCCTGTAATCGTATTGACCCATAGAATAAATTATCAGGCTATACGGTGAACAACAAAAAAAAGTAAAAAATCCAGTAAAGAATTGATGCTTTTCTACTCTTGCCCTCAAAAAAAGGGCAAAATTTTCATCAATAGGGGATACCAACCCCAAAATGGTAACACTAGAAAAAGCATCTCATCCCCTAAAAAAATGCCATATCATGGCCCCAAATAACGAAAAAATTAAAATGTTATAGCCTACAAAAGGGGCCAATAAGGAAACTAAAATCCTGGCAGATGCAGGTCCCTCCTTCCCTTTTGCGCCTCGCTGTGCGCCCATAAAACAAGTAACAGCCACATGTGGGGGGGTCCGCTTTGGTACAAGGATGAAATTGCAGAACAATTGTATGGTGGGTTCTCTTTTTATCTTTTGGAAATGTGTACATTTTAGGAATAATAAACGTATAACTATATAATGTTCACCCTCATTTTGATATCATTACTATGAAGATCTCAAGGGTTAACAATCTTCCTAAAAGCTGTTTCGATTCAGAAACTGTCATCATATCTGCAAAATAGCAAGTTCTGAATATACGGAAAAATCAATATTCGATTGAACTCAACTGAAACTTCCAATAATCCCACAAAAATCTCTTAGATAAGAAGTTAAAAACAATGTATTGTTCTCCTAGTAAAAATAGAACTGGTGAGTAACTTTTTTTAAAATCATGCTCTGGAACTTGTAGGAGTGAGCACTAGCTTTTATCTTGTTGTACATGGTTTTGGTTCTTTGAGAGCAGACCTTGCATTAGGTGCTCCTCCACAATACACAGGTTTAGCACTATACTTCATGAATCTGTTTCACTGCTGTTTTCTACTACTTATTACATGCCGTCATGTGATGAAACTGGCTAGTCACCTCCAACATATAGATCCATATGTACACCACGCAGTGTTCAGTGGATTTTCCTGTAAAATCTCACCTAACTGCTAATTGCTTAATGAGAAAATACAAGGCATGAAACTTTGGCAACCTAAAAGAAACATGTCAGTTTTCCACCTACTTCACGGCTGCTGAAAAATAGCAACAATATAGGTATCATTGTGTTTGAGGGACTCACTATTACATATCACTTTGGTAAAATCATTATAATATAATACTTTAATGTAAAAATACTATAAATTTTGTTATTGGACAATTATAAAGTGTTTGTAGAAATGGTACTTTATCAAATTAATCTGTTGTGTTATGTAAATACTCTCTGTTTCTGAAAGAAATTATTCTCCTGGCAGTTTCAGTAATAGTTTAGGCAAACATGCGTTTCATATTTAGAGCAAACAAGGAGGCTAGCACCTTGTGAAGGAAAACTTTTAATATGTGTGAATACACAAGGAAAAACAAATAAATTGTGTTTGACAGGGTGACCTTACCTCTGGCTACTGTGGAACAATACAACACTCACATGCTGGTAATGTACAGCATAATAATCCTCGCTTTGCCTATAAAATCAAATAGGCAAAAGTGTTGACTTCTCCTTTAATATGTTATTCAGCAAGCTCTGCTGTAGTTGGTATGTGATGAATTTCCACCCAGCTATGTGCATGTTCAATAACAACACACACGCACATAAAATTTTTGCAGCCAATTACAGCTTCATTTCCAGAAGCGTAACTCTCCATACTTCATTTGTAATTAAAATGTTATGGACTTAGATATACGAGAAATAAACTGTACGTGCGATATGAAATATAACTATGATTTCATAAGTAATAGGAACACATAATATTATTTATGCTTCATGCACTGGTAAATATTGTAGCAATGATACTAAATTCAATGTAAGGTGTGGTATACTGATAAGCTATGCTGCAGCTAAAGGCAGTCGAAATACTGTTGTGTGTTTTCAGTTTTTATTTTATTAATAGTTTGAAATATATCTAATAATGTTAATTAAATAGCCTAAAATGTTTATTTGGTACCAAATGAGGAAATAGAAATTAATTTATATAAGTTTGAAAATACCCCAATGACTCCAAAGGATATAAAGAAGATGCAATTTCTCCCCTTATCACATTAAATACAAAGCTCTTGGAGCAAACATTAGTATTACAGTACGGTATAAGTTATATACATATATCTATACCTACATGCAATTATTGCATACCTTCCGACATGTATTTCATGGGTTTCAAGGTCATCTGTAACTTACTTTTTGTACAGGGAATAACTGCCCTGGAGCCTAGCGCTAACCATTAATATTCTCCCATCTGGCACTAACACCCAGTATTGGAACAGTTCGATCCTGGGTTTTTCAACCCCTTAGACCAACAGTTAAACATGGACCGCATGTGTAAGTAGGAACAAGGGAATGCGCTCTCTCTGACCAGCTCACCCCCACTGATTGCATCACAGGCATTCTAGGCTGCCTGTAGTATCTATGAATTCAAATAAATGAACAATTATTTCCAAATTTGACATTTTTAATTAATCCACAAAAAAGTATATTAACACGCTATTAAAAATTTTGTGAAACTCCAAATGTGAACAAAAATACGTCTTTATGCAAAAATTAAGTTCTCTCCATAAGCCACTTGACAACAAATTTCAAAAGTAATGGCACTTGGAAGGCGATGATGGTAAAGATTTGTGGGTACGGGGGGGTAGTTTGGAGTAAGCATACCCCACTTCCTGCTGGCTTAAGGAGTACGCAACACCTAAAGCCTCTAAGACTCTAATACTTCTACAACTTGAGAGGACTATAGATTCGTAAAGTACCTGGGACGGCTACGTAATCATGGGCTAGGTAGTTAGGCGCTGTAAACCTTCGGCGATCTTCCGTTAATTGATGATGCGATATTGGGGAGTGGGTCACGTACAACTTGCGATGTCGCTATAGTTACTCAGCGTGGATTAAAAAGTCCATTGGATCTGGAAGGTACAACAGCCGAGAGTTAGGTTGCCTGAACCGTTGGGGTCTTTGGGCTGAGGTTCGCCTGCTAAATTGGACTGCATACTTCTAACGTACCACTAGGGGTCGCTAGACTGGAGCACGGAATCGGTAAAAAACAATGTAGGTAGTATTGGTGGGAGAAGGGCTCGAAGGTTAGCGAATAGGCTTATTATGAAGTAAACTGCTGTGGCTGAAAAACTGCGGCTTGCCCTCAATAGTGAATGACTCAGGCGGGCTGATTGAGCTCTAGAACGGCCTCCTTGATTAATATTCTGGGCACGGCTAGAACGTAGCGGCTCTACAGTGGAACTAGGGAGCAGGGACGGCTATGCTTCCGCCCGTAGATGCACTAGAAGGGATACTTGACTGAGGGTCGGGGGGTATTGCAGTGTTGTGGGGGAGAGGTCGGGGGGACAACGGAGTGAGTGGTTCGGTACGAAGTAGTGCTGCACGAAGGATTGGGTGCAGGGACGATGGGGTAGTGGACTAGGAAGTAAAAGGCTTAAGGATCGTTATTTTTTTGATATTTACCTTTATTTTACTTTGTCCCTTGCCAAATGGGGGGGAGTTTTTTTCAGGGATATAAGACTTGTCTGAACAATTCACTCACTGTAACGTTTTCAAGAAAAAGGGGATAGGAATCGAGAAGAGGGGAAGATGTGGAAGAGACAACTTTGACGTTTTTCAATTGCTGGTCTTTATATGTATTACATGCTGCATGGTCCTCCATGTGATAGAAACTACCAGGCTTGTCCATTTAAATCCTTCATGTACACATGCAGTGTTCAGAGGATTTACCTGTTAGGAATCTCACTGATTAACTTCTAAATGCCTTAATGAGAAAACACAAGGCATGGAAATGTGGGCAACCTAATGCACTTGAAAGGCGAAGATGGAAAGTATTCATTATGCAAAAACCCTATAAATTATCTCTGTATGAAAAAAGTTTTATGTTATGTAGGTTCCACAATAAATGCAGAAAATATTTATTAGAAAAGCAATGTCAATTTTTATAGACAGTATTTTTGTGTGGACTGGTACTATAAGGTGACCACAATAAATGCCTGCTAAAACGTCTAGGATCACATATAAGGCCCACACGGATTATAAGGCCACCTGGTTATAAGGACATATGACCCAGGTTATGAATGCCAGCAGTGTGGCAGACCTGTGCACAGTTCAAGGCAGCTGTTGTCTGTAAGTATCGGTTTATATATAAGGCCACTAGCTATAGCGCACCTTGATTTCTGAGAAAAATAAAAGGATTTTATGCGCCTTATAGTCCGAAAAATACTGTACTGCACAGAAAGAAGACTACATTTCATCCCGAAAAAAAAAAACACCATGCATCTATGGTGATCGCAAAAAATCAATAAGTTGTAGCTTGTAGAATGCATGATGGAAAAACATGAAAAATGGCCTGGGCATATAAGTGGAAAATAGGTTCAGTCATTGCAAAGCTGCAGAGTTTCCTGCCATTAATCATCCCTGATACTCCACTAACATCAGAGCTGCAGTCTTACCTTGATAATCCAGTCATCTTAAAAGCAATAGATTTATCCTTGCTATCAGATCATTTTTGATACTACAGTCATATCATATTTCTATTGTTATATCATCTCAGATGACTGCAGTTCAGGATGTGACTGGCTATACGATCTATCATTAATCATGTCTGATACTATAGTCACATCTCCAAGTACTTGTTGAATTCTTTCCCACAATTCCTTGCTAAAGAATGAGAAGTTGATAGGGAGTATTTATTCCAAGCTTAGTAATTTATAAATAGATATCAGAACTGCAGTGAGGGCAGACACAGTCAACATCATGGGTGGCACAACAGTCATGGCACTCCTCTGCATGGTGATGTTTGTACAGTAGGACTACAGCTATAGTAAATATTCCCAAGTAGCCTTCTGATCCTAAGTATAATAGAGAGTTTGTTGACAGCAGTAACCTAATCAGCTCATTATGATATATGTATTCATCTATTGTTTAAATATGTTCGGTTGTATTGTGCAGGTGTTCAGTTAACCCCATAAGGGCAGAGGGTTTTTTCTCTCATTTCTCGCTCTCACCTTCAAAAAGCACATAACTTTAATTGTCTTATATGAGCTGTGTGAGGTCTTATTTGTGCGTAAAAATTTTTTATCTGCTCAGTGACATTATTATTATTCCATGCCGTGTACTGGGGAAGCTGAAAAAAAATTCCAAATGTGGTGAAATTGGCAAAAAATATGCATTGTCGTCACTTCTTGTGGGCTCAGTTTTACGACTTTTACTGAGTGCTCCAAATAACACTCCAAATAACTGCTTTATCTTTGGTTCAATCGGTTACAGTTATACCAAATTTATTTGTTATAAAACACAAGTTTTATGTGTTTAAATACATTTTCAAAAATTAAACTTCTGGAGCTAATAACTTTTTCATACTATGGTGTATGGTCTATGGGTAATTTTTTGCAAATGAGCTGAAATTTTCATTGCTACCATTTGAGACAGTGCAACATTTTGATCACTTTTTATTATTTTTATGTGATGTAAAATGGTGTAAATGTTGAGTTTCCGACATTTGAGCGCTATTTTCTGTTATGGGGTTCACCGCTGGCAATAATCATTTTACATTTGATAGTATCAGGCCTTTTGAGACGCGCCAATACTTAACGTGTTCATGATTTGTACTGTTATTATGTTTTATATCTGTTCTAGGGAAAGCGGGATGATTTGAACTTTTATCATTTTTTACCTTTTTTTTCCTTTTTTTTTTTTATTTCTTAGACCCTCTAGGGTACATTAACCTAGAGGGTCTGACTGTTACCATATACTGCAATACTACAACAACCTGACAACCAATCACCACATGCCACCATCTTTTAAATGCACCGGGTATTAGCACATACCGCGGGTATTAGCACATACCGCGGTATTAGCGGGGTGTTTGCTGCAATATGCAGCGAAACCCACCTGTGTTAAGCAAACAAAATCAACCTTTTTAATATACGTTCTCAATTTAATGTATTCTGTAATAAGTAATAATGTATTCAAGAAACAGGAAAAAGAATGATGCACACAAAAAAACAAAGAGATGGATGTAAAATACTTAATCTGAATCTTTATTAAAGCCACAATGCTACAAAAATGCACCAAACAATAAAACGCTTAAGAGAGTGCTCTGTTATCATTGGGCACTTAAAGTCATGTGGCCAGAGTGATGTTATCTAAGGTCCTGTTGGATTTGCAATATCTACCCCATTTATGTATCTGATCACATGAAATCGCAGCATGCATTCATGTATTTATACTCCTCTCCATGCCTCCATGGGCCTCTACACCACCCCATGCCTCCTGGAGGTATGCTGTGATTTCATGTGATCAGATACACACATGGGGTAGATGTTGCAGATTAAACAGGACCTTAACCCCATATGTAATAGTACGCGACCGTTGGGTGCCGGTGAAAGGGGGTTCACCGGCACCCTCTCCATAGCCAGTAAGTATTTGCTGCATATTGCAGCAAAGACTTACCGGTAACAACCGGTGTTATCTATTCAATCGCCAGCCGGCAAAGCTACCGACACTTGCTAAAAAAGATGGCACGCCATCTTGCCAAAGGTCACCACTTCCCGGGATGTCGCGGGGAGCTGCGATCCATTGCTATGAAAGCCTCGGTCTTCTGAAGACCCGAAGCTGTCTCATTTTAACCCACTGTAATGTTATGAGGGTGAAAATTCCCATGTACCGCCATACTATGTCTGGCAGTATATGGGTAGGATCACGATAATTAGCCCTAGATTTTCGAGTTACATTTTTTTGGGGATAATTTTGTTTTTAACTCCTTACTTCATGCGTGGCTACAGGAGTTTAAAGAGGGCTCACGACCTGAGGCCTCCCATAGCCGGTGGGCGTTTGCTGCATATTACAGCAAGCATCCACTGGTAACACCGCAATCGGTGCTATCTTCGTGACAAACTTTGTTTGCGTGAAGCATAGTGCAGCCTGCAACAAAACATTTGCAATCGACACAAATGTAGTGCAGGCACTTCTTAAATAAAAAAGCAGTTTGCAAAGTCCGCCAGAAAAATGCACGGACTTAGTAAATGTGCCCGTGTCTTAAAAGGCATTTCAAGCACATCGATAGTAATTGCATTTAACCCTATATAATAGTTTTCTGGACGTAGCAAACATCTATTTAGTGTGTTAAATGGTTAACTTCTTGAAGGAAGCTTTAGGTTAGAGACATATACAGTTGGAGGCGTTATTGCTGATGCATTTGAAATGCTATTTAAGTTTAATGGCTAGGCTATGTTCACACTTCCGTTTACATTGCATTTTTAAATGGCTCCATGGAGGATGAAAACATTGTATGTCTCTCTTGGTGAATAAACCATTTATACTTCAGTGGAGTGCGCTTCCTTGGATCCTTCATTTGTGAACTTACACACACCTTGGAGAAGAGGAGATTTCCTAATTACATTGCTGTTAAACATTACATATGCTGCAGCTTCACAGGCTGTACTTCTCTGTCTCCCATCCCTCCTGTTCCTTGGACTCTCCCCCACCCTCTTTGATTAATCTCACAGCACAGAGGAGCACACAGTGGGAGGGCAAAGTGTTCTTGCACATGGTAACAGCCAGTGAAGTTACAGCATGCATGGCTCTGGGAGAAAATTGTGATTAATCTTTTCTCTTCAGGAAGTGAGCAGATAAGACAGTTTAAAAAAAATGCAACGTTGATGGAAACGTGGCGTCCTGAACGGCACGTAAAGAGACGCCAACTTAAATCACGTAAGCTTCTAGTCCTCATTTTTGCTTTGATATTTATGAGACTTGTTTTGAGGGAATGACTATAATATCACTCCGTTGTTAGAGGCCTAATCAAATACAGGCAGTGCCCACTTAAGGACACCCGACGTAACAGGCACATTGTACTGTTAAAGCTGTTATTGTAGCCTATGCTGAAAGTACAGTAAAATTACCCAAATCAGAGGGTCGTTGTAAACCAGGTGTCGCATGCAATGTCAGGTGGTTCTAAGTAGGGGACCACTTCTTAATCCAGGCTGTAATGTGTCTGTAATTGAAGTTTTGTAATCCTGTTGCCCATTTTGAATCCACTTGTTGCTGGGAAAAATATTCTTTTTTCTAAAGTAGGCTACATTCCACGAACGTATGGGGCCGATGTTATATACGGCCGATTATTACGGCCGATTTATACGGCGATATACGCACCCCCATACACCTTCTATGGCCTCACGGCTACGTTCTGTAGCGTGTAGAAAGATGAGGTACATTCTTTCATGGAATACAGCGCTCCCCACCTCCCTCCCCGGCGCCAATGTATGCCGCCTGACTGAGGGCATACATTGTTTGAATGGTAGCCATACAATCTAAGTATACCTGTTCTGATTGGCATTACACATTAGGTTCAGAAACACCTGAAGAACCTATCTGTGTATGTACCCGGGACTGCGCTGTATATGTCACTGTCTTGGTTCATCCTACAACCTATTGAATAAATCTCCATAGTTGCAGCCTAGAAGAATTGCAATTCACTCATTTTAATATACATTTTAATATACATTTAAATGTTATAGACAAAAAACCTGACAAGGGACTCAACAGTTCCTTGTCTGGTGACCTCACTCATACCCAGGTTAAATGACAACCCTGTTGGATAGGACTGGCACTGACTAGTGGATGTCAGCAACATCTTTTCTGTTATTTTTTTTTTTTAACGGAATGTGAAACCCCCTATAGGGAAGGGAGAAAAACAAGGGTAGATGAGGATTTTGGCTAGTGCAAAGAATCCACCATAACGTTAATTTGGGATCTCCTGTAATATACTCAAGGGGCGCTGTTGGAAAAAACAATATACAAAACTATCTATTCCACCCCCGAACAAAAAGGATGAAAAGACCACATGACAGCCGAAAAACATTGATAGTCATGACAAAGGTATAAATTGATTGTGGTCAAATAACAAACAAAAGTGGTAAAAAGTGAACCCTATGAGAGGGGACACCAAGCAGAGTGCATCGCAGCAATGATCATAAACCCTAGAAAATGTATGTAAAGACAACCCAATGGCCAAATGAGGGTGAAAACAGTCATAATGGCGAAGTGGAAAAAAAGATTCGTTACCTACTAGCAATACATAGAGACCTTGTAACGAGCTTACCCATATTGTGAATCGTTGCCAGCCAGGATAGCAGCAACCCGACGCGCGTTTTCGGCTGAGGAAACAGCCTTCGTCTGGGGGTGTTCCATCAGCCGAAACCGCAGTCGGGGGTTGCGCTATCCTGGGCAACGATCACAATAGGGTACGATAGTTACAAGGTTCTTATGTATTTGACTATTAGGTAACTAATCTTATTTTCCACGCTTCCATTATACTGTTTATACACCCTCATTTGGCCATTGTTTTTTACAATACCATTTTTCAGGGTATGGATCAGGCCTGCGATGCAACTCTTGCTTGTGTCCCTCTCATAGTGGGTTCACTGTTTTACACCACTTTGTTGTATTTTTGACCCAATAAAATTTATACTTTGTATGACTATCAATGTTTTCGCTGGTCAGTTGGTTCTTTTTTCATCCCTTTTGTTCGGGGTTGAAATAGGTTTTGATGTAGCACCATGCAGACATTATTCTGGGCATGACAGTTTAAAAGGACGTCATAATCAATCATAACATCTAGATTGTTTTTCCTGGGGTTTTCTTTTAACCCTCAGGTCCAGCATTCAGATATTTCGTATGTGAATGTTATGGTTTTCATAATTTTAGTCCCTCATGCTTGTACATAGTAATAACCATGCTGTTTTCGTCCATCTTTTTGTTGCATGCTTTGTATTCATTGTGTAATCCTGTGTTCAAGGCCCCCTACTATAGTATACAGCTCACCAAATAGAATTAATGATTTGCTTTTGCGCAGGATTCTATATGTACACACACAATTGTCGCTGCATGTCATTTCAACAATTAACATCACAATGGTTCATTATGAGATTGTAAGTTTGTCTCTACAGCTATTCACATTGACCACACTGCAGAGTCCTCGATGGGTCCTTGAGGCAGAAAAATAGGAATGAAGAACTGAAAATCTTGCTAGTTATGCGTATAAGGCTTTCTTTCGGACCACACATGTCAGCTATAGTATACTGCATGCTCTTCCTTATCTGTTTCACTGTTTTGGTTTCTTGTGACAATACAAAATAAAAATGCTGCTGTGGTCCTGTGCATTGGACATTTACTTTTTAAAAATCAGTCTATGCCTCATTTATTTTCTTTGGTGAAGCTTGATTGAGTAAGTGTACTGTCGCCCTCCTCTTGAGGTGGTTTGCTGTTGATTTGAAGCTCATGGTGGCATTTACTCACACTAGTACTGGGGGTAGCTTCTGATTGGTGTGCTTTGGCACTTACGGTTGATTAGCGCCATGAACTAGATTCTCACTTTTTTCCCCTTTCCGTATCCTCCTTCCTGCTTTTTTATACTCCTCCAATCCTTTCCTTTTATCTGTTCCTATACTATTTATCATACTGCCAACCTCGTACACTTTTTCTAATGTTCTTTGTATATGTATCGCCTTGCCCGTTTCTTTCTTGCAAGCACAGCCTCAGGCCCAGGATTATAACCGGGCATCGCCTGTACGGCCACAGCTGCTGCGTCCACCTACGCGAGGCCCACTTAATGCCTTTGGATCAAGACAACTAAAGACAGCTGTCGTCATGCCAAATGGACCCCTCATCCGACTGCTACACTAGTCCAACGGCCGGAAGGACTGGCTGATCACACACCATGAATACCCTTATGCATGCCCCAGGCAACGTCAATTCTTGAGTTATCCATTTGAAACAAGCGGGGTAGTAGGTGAGCTTGAAGCATGTTCGAAACATGTGGATTATGCTCACTTTGTATTTCCTTAAAATGGTTTGTTGCTTCTTATAGAACTTTGGTAAGGTAAAGTTGTTAGTTATTGAACCAAACTACTATGTAACTATATGTAGGATTTTTGGAGGCCCCACTTTTAAAGAATATAAATTGAAAATGCATCAAACTCCTCTTCAACACTTGCATATGGCTATTATCATTATTTGGACCATGCCGTACAGAAGGGACGTCTTGACAGGTGACACACTCAAACAACCATATCTCTGAACCCGGCACAAGAAACACTTTTTTTATTTAAACAAAAGAATCTCCCTTTTATACCTTTAATACGATAAGAGTTGTGCCTTGATTCTTAACAAACGGGAGATATCCACCCTTAAAGACTGTACTACAAAAATTTATTTTATGTACAGCTTTGTAGGTCCGCAATTGTAATGAAGAGTGAATATCTCTTAAGCATCCATACATCATATGACTCTCCTATTTATATTAACAGCAACAATTGTCCTACGAGTCAGGTTCAGTGAGATATAGGCGTTGGAAGTGAACCCCCTTCAGCCTGTCAGCTGAAAGCGAATATAGAAGAAGCTGTGAGAGACTAACTTTTGCAAGTACTGCACCCTCTGCATCTGGTACTGAATCTGGTAAGGTTGTTGGAATAATGCTGTTACATATTTAGTAACCTCTTTTAGTAACAGTTACTACTTATTAAAGACTTGGATAATGGACAAGCTTTTTCACATTTGTAGTAGAAAAATTGTCATTAACAAAACTATCCTATCAATTTAGTCATGAAAAAAAAAACTAAAGTAAAAAAGCTTTTCCAGAGTGTCATTTATAGAAGCGCATAGCAGAACGTCAGAAATGGACTTGGATATTCAGGCACCAATGACCATCTGTCATGAAGGGGTTAAAAAAAAGGTTTTCCTTCATTTAATTCCATGAAGATTATTTACAGGAAATTTCTCTTTAAATCTAAATTCACGATTTGCGTTAATCTAATAGTTGTTTTTGTGTAAGGCGTACCTGCCAACTCCACCGGTAAATACTATATTCCCATAAGGGCTTATTCACATGGCTGTCTGCGGGGACGTACATGCGGGCGCAAATTTGTGGCCGCATGTACGTCCCATAGAAGCAGTAGCGGCAATGCGCAGATCCGGTTGCCACAGTGTTGGCACCGATCGCCGGGCCGCACCACCGCAAAAGATAGAGCATGCTCTATCTTTCGACGTGTGTGCGCCGTGCACCGCCTATTTCAATGGAGTGAGGACGGGGCACCTCCTTCCTCATCTCCAGGCAACACGGCGGGATACCGCGTGGTAATACCTAAAAATACCAGGGGAATAATATCTGTGTCCATACCTCTACTGTGCCGCATACTTACCTGTGTTACAAAGTATGATCTCTATGCATTGGACAGTGTTGAAACTGTAAGGAGACCGCTTCAATGGGAACCTCAATTTGTCAGAAACAGAGGAAACGGCACAAGGTGGAACTCTGAACAGTGGGCCTCAATATCTCAATCAACTGATTAGAATTTAAAATTTTATGCAAAATTTGTCTATGCAGAATAAATAAAACATAACACCACTGATTTAATAACTCTGGTTGCCATGCACACCAACTCTGGCACTGGCCTTGTATAGAAGTTATGTTGCCTGCAATGACTTCAATTTATTAAAAAGAAATCTGCTCCATTGTATGAGGTGTAAACGCTGGTCTAAGATTTAAGACTCTCAATCTTAAATTATTTATATGAAGTCTAGAAAAATATGAAGACCATCCAAAAGATACTTGCAAAAAAATCATTATATGTGTATAATATGGTACATCGCCAATCTTCATTTGGACATGAAGGAGGAGTTAACTCCAAAACGTACACAGTTGAGCATTCGTGGTTTCAGTGAAGCCGATAATGCAATGCATAATGAGCATGGACTACTACTTTCCAACAAAGATTGTATTATGACATAAATTTTTGTTAAGTATCTTTTGGTTGATAAGTATCTATTTTATGATGACCTTGGCAGTAGATGCGCTTTTCATATAAAACAACCTGATGTCCATGCAGCCTACCCAAAACATGGACTCCTCTTTTAAACTGTGTAACCATGAAGGTTACATATTAATAGTTTCCATGTGAACTGAATTGTTGTCCTCTCATAAAGGCATATGCACCTTTCACCATTCCTCTGCTCACAGTTACTAAACTGAACGGCAGTGGAGCTTTAAACATTGTGCCAACTGACTAAAGGCAGTTTCCTGTGTAGCATGGGAATGAAGGAATAAGTGAAGACTTGTACTTCTCCATCCTCCTGATTAAACTTCCACTTCTTCAAAAATCTGCAACAAAAAACTGTTAACACCCTAACCTAAATTGGGGGCACAGCCGCCCCCCAATCGACCTTATACATAAAACACCTTTTGCAGACTTCCCTATTTTTTTAATTAAACCCCTTTTAAGGTGAAAGATGGGGGCCCTGAAATGAAGTCAAACTGTAAAATCGCACAAAGTAGTAATATGCTAATTACTTTTCAATTCCCTTCCTTTATCTTCAGGTATGGCTTTCCCACGAAAGGCTAGATACAAGAAATCTTATATGACCCTCACTGATACTCAGATTGAAATGTAGCCATTGCCTAGTTTCAGCTTCTTGAACATTAGAATATTAAGGAATACAGTTTGGCTAGCAGTCAGTGAACTTATGCACTTATTTTTTTTTGCACTAGATAAATAAACTTTTTTTTAATGTTGATCATATTTGATTTAGTCTAAACGTTTTACGTAGCAGTGAGTGGTGTGTAGTAGAATGCTAGATGATAGTTACCTACTCTGTGCGCTTTACTAATCACCTATTCATGGGTTTCTACCTAGAATGGATACTCAATACCCTGACAACTGGATTTTTATAATACAACTCATATCAGTATTAAAGGCAATAAAAACTATTACGTAAACACTCAATAATTACAGGTGACTAGTAAAGCTTTTGTTATTGGGTCTACAGATTCAAGATCCATGGAGTAAATGCATTATGATGCCTTCAGTGTCACGGGTGCTTGCGACACCAAGTGAACTCACAGGGCTGAGCAGGTTAAGGCGGCGGTGTGATGATATTAAATGCATATTAATCTGCACTGTATCTTTATATAGCAATGACTCCAAACTACTGTGCCTTACGTGTTGCTTTTTAATTATAGACTTTTTTTGTAGAAAACCCTCCTGTAAAATCCCGTTTGATGAAGCCTGTTAATGTATGTGTGTACTTTACATGATGTTGTGTTTTAACGTTGTTTTGGTATTGCAATTTAACTAGGTGCCGGTGGCAACTAAAGTCGAAGGCATGATATGCGAGTCCATCCTACCAAAGGATTGTGAACGCAGAACAGAGGTTAGTTTAGCTGTGTAGCTTGTTTTTTTCTTTTTTTTTGTTTTTTTTCCTGTTACGATGTCTGTAGATTTGCTTTTCACAACACACAAATATGCAGCCAACTAGTACAGCAGATGTTAGAACATCTGGGTCCCCATGGTTGTTATCCATTCCTTCAAAGGGGTCGAAAATCATTTTTTTACTGTACTTTATCATAAGCTTACAAGGGGGATGCCCTGCTCTATGTTGTATGCAGAATTTATGTTGGTGTTGCAAAGCAGAGGACAATGAATGCTTAAAATAAAAGTAGAATTACAGGCTTTTTAACTTTACTGGACTCATTTGCAGATGCATTTTGGTGATTGAATCATTGTAACATCTCTAGCATGATGTGCTAAATTCATGGTTTATTATAGATGAACATTCTATTTATATCCTAGAGCTTCTCTATCCTGAATGGTGTATTACCAAGAGCCCCCTGGGCGGGGGGGGGGGGGGGGGTTAATAAAGACACTGGGTACAAACTTATAGTGTAGATTCAAAGACAGCTTAAAAACAACCATAAGGCTAAGGCAATTGGTCCATAGTAAAGAAAAAAGACCTTCGGGCCTTAAATCTCTGAATCATATAGATCATTATTTCCAAGAAAGTTTAGATCCTCTAAGAATTTGGACAATATCTTGTGCAGAAAAATCCATAGAATCCCTTGTCTTGGATGGTAAAACCTTCTTGCTAGGCATAATGGATTCCCTTGGACACGAAACTGGGCTCTGTAGGCAAATTAAAGGCATCGAATGGGCTAGTTTTAGGTGTTTTTTTTTTTTGTCTTCAGGTTCTATGTCTGCATTCTTCTGTCACTTTCATATTTCACAAACAGCTTGAGGCTAAGATGTATGCAGTTCAATGTTCGGCTGACCCAAATTACTTTGCTGAGATGACAGGAACACAAAACCTTTAACTTGTAACAAACGGGGAAAAAGCTTAATAGAGATCAGATGGCATTCCTCAGTGAAATTATTTTTTAAAGTTGTCAATGCATGGGCGGGAATAACTTGTGTTAGGGAGGCAAGGAATGCACACGTTCATGAAAGGGAACTATGAAGTATTCTGCCATCTTTAATCCCTTCTGGTAGTTCCCATGTAGGAGAAACCTGTGCAATGGAACTTGGTCTTTAGGGCGCTGTGTGTCTCTAGTTGACTCTGATTTAGCAAACACCTGATTTGTAGTATATCAAGAATGCTAGAATTTTTATCCAAAGATGTTTGGATAATGGACAACATTTAGTAACCATCCTGGCATCAGCAAAAATGGTCTTTATACGGTGTTTAGACAAGACAAAAGTGAATTTCAGATTTTAATTCCTCTCGGCTGGAGTTACAAAAGTGACTGTTTCAGTCGAAAAGATCTCTTTTGTGGTTAAGCATCTTGACTTGAGGGCAGTCATTTCAATGATTTCCCGGTACATTTGTATCTATATAATGTTCTTCATGTTGTAACAGAGCGCCGGAATACTTGTTATAATCTGTTAATAATGTTGCACAGTTATTAAAACTGTGTGTACTGCATTTGGCATAGACTTGGCAGAGGATGGTCCCAACTATGCCAGTAAGTCGCACCGAGATATCACCGTATAAACTTCGAAACCGTCTCTTGATCAAGTACAAATGCTTAAGGACATCTACCACCATGATCAAATAATGTATGCAAATGAGCCTAGGAGCGGCTCATTAACACCTATGGAGCCTGGAACCCTTCAGGCTTATTTGCATACCGTCCTCATCCTGATGGTAGATGTCTTAATAGAAACAACTTTTTAAGTAGCGCCATAGTGAGAACACGGTTAGGTTTAATTTCCCTAAGCAAATGGGAATCTCCTAAACACCAAATCTTAGTATTTCCATTTTCTGAAGTGACCAAGCGATATAGCTCGTTTAGGCTAACTATCTGTGAATCTATGGATTTCATTTTACGAATGCCACAAATCTGACTTTGCATGAAAACTTCTCATCAACATATCCTCTGCTTTAGTCATGATGGTAGCCGTACAGTATACGCATAGGAACCCATAATATATAGTAAAGCTGTTGAAAGAGTCTTAAAACATATCTAGTTAAGTGGACCAAGTTAGTGAAGGAGATTGTGAGTTACTGAGGAAGGAAGAGCTCAAGAACATTGGGAATTTAAATTTCCATTGAGAACTTTTTATGTTTTACTGTATTTTATTTTAATTTTTCGAAAAAAAAAAAGAAAATAGTATTACAGATGGCGTAACGAAATATAAAATATATGCAGGATGTATAGAAATGTCAGAATTTATTGTATTGCAGAGTATTAGCTTTGAAGTAGAGGGCGGTTTGTAGTTATAATGTTTATTGGCTATAGATTATATTGTTTGGGTTTTTATGTACTTCAAATTTTTGAGTCTAGATATAAAAAAGCAGGACTTTTACAGTTTACCATACAATGCATTTTATATGTGTCCTATATTGTGTTAAATTAGTTTTCAACTGGAAATGCTTGCCAGGGCTATAGTGTTAGCCATTCTGGTTCACATGATGACGCTACTGTGCTAGACCAGAGTTTATTATGCTTTGTATTAGAGGCAAGATATTTTGGTTTGTAAATAGAAATGAAGCATAAAATTTTATTGAACAAAAACGATCTGTTTGGCCCATAGTTTATATTAAAACATTGATGTTTTTTTTTCCACTCCAATTTTGCTTTAAAAAAATTCCAACCTTTGATCCATACTCTAATCCAAGTAATAATCACACATCATTATATTAGATGCTTCAAGCTGGCACAGGGGAGTACTAATGCTTAATAGCAGTCAGATACGATGTGTGCACTGACTGTGAGATTTCTTCCTGAGTTCTAAGCTGATTCATTATTGTCTTCAATTTCCGACTGCTACTAACCATTAGCCCTTAGTCGTGTTATTTCCATTTTTTTCTATTGTTAACCAGTTTTGGGCGTGGGTTCCTCCTTCACACATTCGAATCATGATACCTTGGTTCATGATTTTGTTTGCATTCTGTAGATGGTGTCAATCAGTATGTCAGTATAAACATGCTTGTTTTGTTTATTAGTTGTGATTAGTTTTTCCATGTTGTCATTAAGCAGTCCATAGCTGAAACTAATCTCTCTCTATATTTCTTTCTTTTTTTTTTTTCATTTTTTTTTTTTTTTTGTTCTAACCCACCAGCCGCCACCGGCAACTAACCTATGACCTTCTGACCTCTGAATTCTTCACCATGATGACCTGACCATGCCTGCCTGCTGATCAGTTAACTGGTAAACAGCTCTCGCTTGCCTGTCTTCAGTGCAGCGAGCTGAGGCAATTGTCCGTTCGTCTTACCATCTACAAAAGACACAGAGAAATGGTTATCTTCCAACTCAACATTTTTTGCATTGTTTTTCTTTCCCTGACTGGGTGAAAGTGATTTTAGTATCTGCACTGAATTGTAGTAAAGCAATAAGGTGTCCAATTCAAAACCTTCGCATGTCATATTCTGTGTCCTAACCAAACGCGTATAAGGCTTCCCTACAGTACTGGCAAGACAGCTGATCCTCAACACCAATGACAGAGGCAGTACGTGAGAGACTTCTAGGGAACTCTATTTTGTTTTTGTTTTTCCTCTCGTATAGTGAAGTAAAAAGCTTGAATGTACTGTGTTGTTGATGAGCATATGCATGAAACCGATCCGTCAGGATTTCACTGGTGAAAGTGAGTTATATATGGAAACAGAACATATTAAAATTAGAATTGCTTTAGTCACTACAGTACCCTCCCAGGGTCAGTCAACAATCTGTTTTATTTGTGATTCTCTGCCAAATGGTACATTGATAAGGGTGCCACATGAAATTCTGGTATAATCCTTTACCGCGCTACACAAAATTGTTACTGCAACCAGCGTTCCTGCACACAGATATTGTGAAGCAGATAGTAAAATGGTAGACGCAAAGCCTCACGTAGTGAAATTATGGAAAAAGGTACATGCATTAGGATCACATTACGGGCAAACTGTTCAAATTGTTTAGACCTCCCTGTATAGAAAAAAAACATTTAAGGATGTAAAGCATGCTTGCCTATTTGCTGTATAATTGTATTGAAATTGTAGATACAAGTGTAGTGCATTGAAACATGAACAAAAAGTAGAAACTTTTACTATACAAGGGTGCTGGTGCAGAAAAAATATATTTTTGGAAATGTAGCATTTTATACTTTCAAGTGTTAAAAAAAAAAAGGAAATCAAAAAAAAAAACCCTTCTTTACATTGAATTGCTTTTGTTTGGTGGTAGTCAAGGATAGACCAAAAAAGAGCCTTTGTCTTCTTTTTTTTCCCCCGTTCACCTGTTTCTTTCTTTGTTCAATATCGGTGTAAGTCTAAAGAAAAGAAGTGCCTTATTTTTCACACGATCATTAGTCCCCGTGGTTTTGTATAAGTTTGTTCCTTTTATGTATGTCAAGGGTCACATGGCCTGCAGCATGTTGCAAGCAAGTTTTGATAGGCCTCAGTTTCTTAGCAGTACGAGAAATTCTAGTATCCGTTAAGCTCTAGAAGTCCGTCGCCGCCCAGTATTATCATGTGTGGTTGCACTAAAATAGCTTTAGTAGGAGTCACGACTTTTTCCCTGAAATTGTTACATCATCAACTATCTTTTGCCAGATATTGCAAACTTGTGTGTACAATGAGCAGTTATTATAATTGCTGCGTATAGAACCTTTGTTTTTCTTGTGGCGATGCCTGGGCTCTCTTGCCAGTCTAGTCTGCCCGTGTGCAGGTGTTAAGTAGGCCTGGTCAGAGCTCTTGGAGTGTAAGCACCTTTATGGTGAGCTTGTCTGCCATCCCGACTCACTGAACAAATTATTCAGTTGATTTACTATGCAAACAGAAATTCATGTTTCTACAGTCAGCATCCCATGCCACCAGCTTTGTCTTCCTGGTTATACAGTAGAGAAGTTGTAGTTTAGTTTCCTCCCTTTATAGGGTTGGGGTTTTGAATCATTTTAAACACTTTTGCATTTAGAGAGTCAAAACCGTTTAGAAAAAAAACAGTATTTGATCCAGATTCATTCAGTTGTGCTAAACTGGACCTTTTATTTTTCAATGATTTTTTTTTTTCTCCTGATGTGGTGGATGAAAGGCAGGTCTATGAATAGACTATGTAAGATATTGATTGCTATGAACAACTTAGAACAAATGGGTCAACTTTAAGAGAAAAGCATGACTTTGAATCTCTGAATGCCTTGATCTAGTATTATGATTTTTATGTTTTTATTCTTTATAATTAGGTAGGTTTTTTTCTTTGACAAGATTATATATTTTATTTTTTAGAATGTTTTAGATGGGAGTGTCGCTGATATGTAACCGTACAGATGAAACGTATTTGTCTATTTTTATAACCTTAGAGTTTTCATGCTATGTATGTATATAACCAACTATTGCCTAAAAAAATGTAAAATATGTATTTACAGCCATTGTTACAAGTTTATAATGTATTTTCTATCTTGTTTTATATGATGTATTAACATTCAAATGGTTTTTTCCTGATTGAGAAAAAGGATACAAAATGCAAAACCCACATTTTGATAACGAAAATTGCCAATTGTTTTGCGTACTTATTAATTGGAGTGTTGCTTCTTTGGCTTCTAGGTAGCGACTGGATGACATTAGACATCTTGGTTTTAGTTGGGTTTTTACATGGCTTGCATTTTAATTCTTTGGTTTTTGCTGTTTCTATTAACCTCATAGCATATTTTTAATAAATGTTATAATACCAAGATACTAACTCGGACTTTGTCTGTTATTAAATTGTATGTTTTTTAAGATCTAGAAACAACAAGAATGTAAAGTCTTGAGTTAAACACTAACACTGAAGAGCGTGACCACCATAACTCTGCGTTACTTGTTTAATATTGTTGTCGGCGTGAAATTCTGCACATTACTTTAAATTTAGCTTTCAACATGGCCTTAAGCCTTATGTGCCAGTAGAGATGGGAACAAAATGTTTGTCATGGGCATGTGTCTTGCCACTTGCCTTTCCAGCCTCTGCATTACTAATGCCACACTCTCCTTCCTTGTTCTCAAATACTCAGCTCTCTGCAGTATACAGTAGGATTTGTGTTTCCTTCCAAATACAAACACATCACTGTAGTACTTTCTAGCTCCTGAAACTATGTTTATTTTCATATAAGTGATAGCTGACACTGGAATCATTCGCTTGGCCCTAATATATTGCACACTTCCAGTCACTGAAGACTGTCTTTCCATACGTATTCATATGTTTTATTTAGCTAATGTTATTGTGGTACTTGACCTGAATACTTTTACTAACTGGAATCTTTAATGGTGATAAAAAACATGTAAACTCTCAAAGTCCATGAAAAAAATGATTTTAAAGGTCAAGGATAACTTTTAACTGTACACTACATATAAAATTTCTCTCATGGCATAAACATGGTGTCACATCCCTGTTGTATTCGGTATAATTTGGGTTTTGTCATCTGTATGCACTTACATGGTGTTCTCTCAAAAAACATATACCTGAAATATTGTTCTCTCCCTAGATCACAACTAGGGAATTAATCATAATTTCATGTACAACCATTGTCCATATCTGCAAAATATAAAGTGACCTTGTGTTCCACAAATTCAGGTTTGCTCAGGATAGTTTTCTTAAATTATTGGGAAAAAAACTGGAATATGATATAAAGAAGAAATTGTGGTTGCATTTATCATTATTAAATATTTAAGCTTATTATTTCAATTTCAACTTCTGTACTACGATAACTGCAAAATTTGGAGGGACTCTTAACTACTTGGTCCTTAGACAATCTCAAGGTTTTACAGTGCAATTGTGAGAAGACATAATTACATGGATCACTCATTATTCCTTCATGAAGAAGTCCACAAGCGTTTCTGGTATTGGAGCCCTGGTCTTTTCACATGACTAGAAATAAGCTGCTAGTTCACAACACTGTCCTGGATATGGGTGTTGCTATTCTGGTTAGATCCTAGAGCACCATCTTACTCTATATAGGAGCAGCACAATGAGAAAGGCAATCTGATGCATTGTGAACATTTCAATTTCAAACCTAGATCTGTTAAAAATCACACTAATATGTCAAACATTCCCTCTCTCTTGCTTTCATTGTCTCTTCACCTCCTCGCTGTGAGTTGCTCTATCAAGGTACATGGAAACCTCTTCTTCCTAACATGCTCATGAAGGCTACCTAGCTGATGACATCTTCTCGCTTTACTTTTCATCTTGCTGCTAAGATGGCTCTGTCACTATAGTCTACTCCTCTGAGCTCGGAGAGAAGAGGCAGCAGCTGCAAGAAAAGTCTTTGGCTGGGAAATGAAAGGGGTTTCTACTGGATCCAACTACAGAGACCTTTGTATCCACAGGATCTCTACCCTAATAGCAAATACATCAGGGATGTAGTGGGCTAAAAATACGAAGTTGTTCCAACTTGTATAATGAGAAAAGGAGAGTAACTTCCTTTTCCGGGGGGGGGCTCAGTTATGGGATCACACTGTACCCCAAATGAATAAAGCAGCCTGTGGCGCATGCTGCTTTTTGTCGCTGCTTTATTTGTACTCTGTGCTATCCACCTGCACCATATACATTAATAGAGCAGCTGACGCATACACAAATGGCTGAATACCGACCCCGGTTAGCGTGATGCGGGGATCCCACCTCTGTGGATAGAGGCCAAATGGTCTACGGACATCCCTTACAAGCAGGCTTCTTGCCTTGCCTTTAAAGCTTTTTGTATGTCAGATTCATAGTGGCTTAGACATCTGGATAAATGTAGCATTGGAGTTGTTAATGTCTGCATTGAGTTTGAGACTTTTTGGCTACGAATAGGATGTCACAAAACTAATTCCTATATTTCTTATAGCAGGAGAGGACTAAATCAATTGATGAATCAAATTTAAATGGGCTGACAATCAAGTCAATGCATCAGCAGTGTGCAATAAACTGAGCTGGGGAACTTAGCAGCAGCAGTCCACAATGCTTCAGACAGTTCCAATAAATAAAAAAAATCTGATATGTTTGCCAGTATTTGAGATCCAAGATGTCAGAGTGAGCTACCATATTATGTATTGGCACTTGATAAATCTGGCATAAGTAGGATAAGGTAGAAAGTGGAGTAGGTTGGGAAATGTTGCAAAGAAAGCAGCACATTTTTGGGCAAATCAGCAGGAGACAATTGTAAGTGTTTTTTAATGTACAAATGTGACATAAATCCCCCTTATTTGTTTCAAATGTTTGTCCATCGTTTACCTTTGATCAATGTATAAAAATTGAGCACCATGCAAATCCCAGCACTTTTGTGTATTCTGAAATTGCCAGCTTTATAACGTGCAGTTCCCCCCTAAATACCGCTCAACTTTATCCAGTAATAACCACATTAG
Organism: Engystomops pustulosus; assembly: GCA_019512145.1. Classification (NCBI taxonomy): domain Eukaryota; kingdom Metazoa; phylum Chordata; class Amphibia; order Anura; family Leptodactylidae; genus Engystomops; species Engystomops pustulosus. Next base: position 150,516,993 of record CM033643.1, read on the forward strand.
AGGTCTCCTAGGCTGTAACTCTAAGAAAGCACCACACAATACAACTGCATATGGCTCCCTAGCTGCTCAGAAGAGGAGCCATAATTTCATTTCCTACCAAGCAAGCAAGTATGAACTAATATAATGTGCTCCTTATTGCGTTGTACTGTAAGTATTACATATGTATGGTTTCCTTTTGTGTAATGCACACATTTTTCAAGAGGGGAAAGTGTTTTACATGGTCATGAGCCTGCTGTTACTGGACTTATTGTATGAAAATGGTCAAAATAAAAACAAAAATTCGCCTTGTTTCATTACCAAAATGTTGATGTGATGCTGAGTTTTGTTAATAAAAAGAGTTAAGGAAACAAGGAATAAAAGCTTTCCATCCAGTGGTAAACACCTTTGCAATGGGCCAAATACCCAAACCGGTACAAGGTTTCAAATGACATTGGGTTATAAAACCTGTTTTTACGCTGTTTAATCACATTTTCAATTGCCCTTTAACATATACATATATACTATATATTCTTTCAAAAGCTTCTCCTCTAAAAACAAAAGCTCTATTAGAGATTGATGCTAAGATTTCATTCACATTTTAGGATAAAGGTACACTTTTGTCCATGTGGAGCATCACTATATTTGGCCGTTGTATGGCTTGTATGTAGTCCCCGCTCTGATTTATCTCGACTTTCAGTTTCTCTGACCTAGTTGTTGAAGTTACCTGCACAAGAAGAGGTTATGTTGCCATGATTCTCCCTAATCATTATCAAGGGTGATCATTACTATTAACAAAAACTGGAAGGAAACCCTTTCATATATCTTCCAACATACTTTGAGGATATTGATGAACAGATATATTATAGGTGGATTTAATGGACCTACGTCTTTTTCCAATCTTATTACTGTGAGATTAAACACAATTGTACCATTTGTTCTCTAGAAAGTCACCCAGGCCTCTCTTGAACATGCACATAGAGTCCGCATAACCTCTTGCGGCGAGAGTTCCATAGTCTCACTGCTCGTACAGTAAAGAACCTTGTCTATGTGATGGTAGAAGTCGCCTCTCTTAGGCGTAGAGGATGCCCCCTTGTCCTGGTCACAGGCCTAGGTATAAAAAGATCTTTGGAGAGATCCTTGTTAGCTGTCTTTGTTCTTAGATGGTAACCCCAAATTTTGTATCTATAGTTAGAATGGGAGTGAAGGAACCAAAGGCAGTTTTTATAGAAGCTGGTGCAGGTTAGAGACCAGTAACATAACAAAGGGTTATTGGATGCACACAATTTCTAAAGTGTCCAAGAACACATGTTTTGAAACCTGGTGGCATCTGCATCAAACCAAAGAGTATACCAAAAAAGCTAGTTACATCCGGAGCGTCTCATCATATACCAGTAGCACATTTCATTTGTGAAAATTGGAGAGTACTGCTGAAAATAAAGGAAGCTTGAAAATAGTTTCATGTGAAAAGATGCAATAGGACTTTCAAGTCCTTCATCTGTACCAATAAGGTGATGTGACTAGTTCTACTCGGTGATTAGAGTCTTCCCTGTATCAATGAGTATGCAATGATAAAGGACAAGACATATAAAGAATAAGAAAGAAAGCAAGAATAAGTTGTATTGACACATTTCTCATAATGTTAAGTATCCGTTTAGCCTTCATGTTCGTGAGATGCTGCCTACAGAGTACACCACATTTAAGATGTGATAGCTGCATTTTAACATTCTGTCATTGTAGTTACATTTCTACAAAGTAATAGCATTGTAAAATTATACACCATCAATACTGCATGTCATGTATGCAGAGTGTTTGTAATTCCATTTGTGGATATATCTTTCTCTCAGACATATGGCTTCATTCTGGTTAATCATAAATTGTCAGAGCCAGTATGTAATTTTTTTGTATTATTAATATAAAGTAAAGGAAAGAAAGTACATCCATACAACCTGTATATGTGTGCTATTGCAGCTGTAAAATGGCAAATGCTGTGATTTTATAATGGATACGCTATGGCTTATTTCTTTGTAGTGATTTGGGGAAGGGATTCAATAGAAAATTGAGATAAAACAATCACACCTGAAAAAAATAATAGTATTTAAATAATTTTTCAATTGAGTTGTTTGAAATAATTCTATTAAACCACATCAACCTCACCACCCCTCCCACTGTCTATGCCTCAGATCTCCAATGTTAGATCAAGAGCCACAGTGCCCTCCCACCAAAGAAGCATAACATTCTCCAGCACTATTACAAATACATAGGACACTGGAATATAGTGTAATGGTACAATTTACTGTCAACTAACACACTGACGTTTCAGATATGTTTGCAATTATGCTTGAGGTTTTTATATTAATAGTTTCTATTTTTGAGTTTAAAGTATGAAAGGTTGGGACCTCTGCTTTTTGCTAAATGCCACGTCTCAGCTGTTAAATAGTTTTGTAATAAGACACTGCAAACCAGGTGAAGAAAAAATAGAGCAAAATTCTATCATTCACAAAAGTTTTTATTTAGCTGACACGACACCCAAAGACTTTTGAGAAACATGGACACACTTTTTAAAGAAATATCTTTTGAACTTTTATTTCTTTTAGTGTAACAAAGAATAAAGCATCCTTTTCAGAAAAAGGTTGGTTTGTACTTTATTTCATTTTGTGGTCCATTGTGTGTCTTGGCATTTGACTTAAACTGCCTAATATCAGTCTACAAGTAATCTTCCCTCATCCATAATGGCTCTGTGTGGACAATGTGTCTGGCACAGGTTGTTTGACTGTTTCCCCATGAAACTGTTGACCTGGATGTATGGGATAATACAGGTCATTGCTTTTTTTTTTTTTTGGAACAATTTGACACCCAAAATTCTCCACACTACTTTCTTTAGAGCACACTGTGCCCCCAAAAATACTAGGTCACAGGCAATGTCCTTGCACAGAATTTTCCATTCATGCCTCATTTCAACACAATGACCATGCTGTTCCCTCTGCATATAAAGCATGCACTGTGACCCCGGTATAATATACAGTAGTCCTTGATAAAATATAAAATACATATGCCCCTAAATAAGTAAAATATCAGACATTGCAAATGGTGCTGCTGGGAACTGCAGTGCTCCATACATCTGGACTTGCTGGAGCTTACAGCCAGTTGTATCTATAGAAAAATGGCTAAGGTGAGTGTTGGTTGAGGTAGAGTTCCCTGCTACTAGAGTCCAACAGCTACCTAATGTTATGAAATAACCGGACTGGGTCAATGGAGCAGATACGATTTACACTTTTAAATTTTTTTAATTTATACAAGTGGGTGACATTTTACAAATTGTTGAGTTTAACACATTGATGCTTTTTATAGAATTCATTTGATTAGGAATGAGGGTTGGTGTGGCATCTATAATATTTCTTGCTCACTTTCTACCACAAAGGATAGCATTCCTAATATTTCTTGATCAAAAGTCAAATCTACCAAAACATTGCATAAAGAATAATCTGTATAGGATCACCTTTACACTACATAGAAGACGCCACTACTGTTCCCAAACACTCAATGAATTAATCATATGTTACCATCTACACGGGGATCCTAAAGCCCTTCTGGGCATCTGAAAAAACTTCGGAGGGTGTGAACACAGGGATGCTTCTGTTTCCACTATTCCCTACATTTCTATTCTTGGAAAATTAAGGTAGTAAGCACAGACTGTATTTGAATGAATTGCGGACTTTTCCTGTTGGGCGTGTTCCTCTTATAAGTATACGACATCAGTTTTAAAGGAACAACCTTTAAAGCTGATTCGTGGTTGAGTTATACCTTCCTCTGAAGGGAGGAGAAGACTCTAGGTTCTAGGAATACAATTAAAATAACCATGCTCCTCCCTTCAGGACCATGTATTGAATGAATTAACGGACTGGAGTAATCCTTTAATATTAAAATATGTAAATATATTGGCACCACAAAGGTAGTACATAAAATCAAATGTTATACAACTTTGTGATTTTGAATCACTGAAATTTTAGTGACATATAGACAAATGGTAATATGGGTCATTTTTGTAACAACATTTAAACACAAAAACCGTAAAAAAAAAATCGCTTTTCTGTCCCCAAAGAGTGGGACAAACCAAACCACTGACATGTGGTGTGTGCCCCCTCTGGCAAAACTGCTCCGCTTTAAACTTCCTATGCCCTTGTTTTAAGAAGCATAGGCTTCAAAAATTATGCGATGAGCCTGAGGGGACACCAGGCTCCATTAAATCTAAAACCCCTAAAGCTCATTGCATAATTTAAAAGTCCTTTTTTTTAAAATCCAGGGCTAAGAGCTAAGAGAAGAGCAGATCCTGCCAGAGCGGGCACACACAGAATATCAGTGGCTTGGTTTACAATCCTTCATCCGTGGTACATGCCTTTAACTGGTCCATCAAAAAAAAAAAAAAAAAATCCCTCATGCAGTGATGGCACGATAAAGTGTAAGTTATGTTGAGATGGTGACATTGAAAAAAAATGTAAAATAAAAATGCACTTTCCAAAACTAGGCTGGTCGTGAAACATTTGATCTCATTTTGTACCAAAGAATAAAGAAATCTGCCCCACCAAAGATCTAGAATCAAAAAAATGTTCACCGTTATTTTAGGACAACAAGTGATAGTCTGTGAGCCATGAAATTCATTATGTTCAGTCCTCAGCTCAAAAGAGGAATGTGAGTACAGGATTGTAATTCATACATAATATATCCATTGCAGTCCACTTTCTTTCTCTAGGAATTTGTTGGTGCTGTTTCACAGGCCTATTGTGTTGATTTCTTTGACACGCCTTTGATTTGTCAACACATGTCCAGTTTTATAGAGATGATCCTGCTAGGAAAGGGCAAGCTGGGAGCCCTAGATGCCATACAGCTAGATTGCTGCAGTACAATGAAGCATCTGAGAACTCAACCTTTGAAATGTCAAAACTGTACATAATGAAAAAAGCCTAAATTACTATTTGTAAAGGAGGCATTTATCTGTTACAGTTTTACCTTTATGTAAATAATTGGTTAACACTCATTAGCTACTATGAGAAAAGGGGTTACATTATATACCTACTTTATAAAGTAAAACTGAATTTCAAGGAAAATTCTGGGTACATTTTATGTATTTCCTCTAAAGGCTAATGTATTCCTCTCCAAATATAATATATGCACCGTTAATATTTGTAAGAATGTCATTAAGAGACTGAAGCTACAGAAGTACTGCAGTGTGTTACCGAGGAATCATGGTATTGCAGGTATACAGTGGAAAGTATTCAGACTCTACATTTGTTTCTTGCAGTCAATTGGTAAGATCAAAAATGTATTTTTTTTTTTGCTCATTAATGAACACTTGAGAAAAACAGAAATGGGGAATGTTTGCTAATTTATTAAGCGAGAAAACCTGAATATGACATGGTCATAAGTATTTAGACCCTTTGCTCAGTATTGAGTAGAAGCACCTTTTGAGCTAGTATCGCCATGAGTCGTCAACAAGTTTTTCATACCTGGGGGATCCTCTGCCATTATTCCTTGCTGTAGCTAGGGTTCTGAATACTTATGACCATGTTATATTTCAGTTTTTCTTGTTCAATAAATTAGAAAAATCTTACCTATTGGCTGCAATGAAACAAAGAGTAAAAATTTGAATTGGTCTGTATACTTTCGGTTTCCAGAGCATCCACAGTGTGAGTAAAACAGAGTTAACGTTAAAAAAAAATAATAAAGTAGCCTTTTCCTCAACAGTATACATATATTCTGAAAAAACAATATGGATATTCCGTTCTATTGTGACCTGTCTAAGTATATATTATGTCATTAACCCATACAGTGAAGGGTATAAACAATGAAACTAAAAAACTTTAAAAATTGCAATTTTAGTTCTTTTTACCTCACAAAGATCTAATAAAACTGGATGTACCTCAAAACATTATCAATTAAACGTTATGTTACAACTTTTACTGCAAAAAACAAGCTTCATATGCCTGTCCAGAAGGCCATTTTTGGCTGTATCCTAAAGGTGTGTCCAATATTTTGTTTTTCATGAATCAATAACTCTTTGGAGGTAGATTAACCCCTTAGCGTCGGGCCGGTGGGGATATATCTGGATCGGAGCCGAACCGGCCATCGGGAAAACACAGGTGCGGCGCTGTAACAAATAGCCGACACGCCGTGCAACACCGCGGTCGGAGTGGGCTCTGATCGTGGGTGTTACCCATTAAATGCCGCGGTCAACGCAAGCACGGCATTTAATCTTTCCTTGGTAGGTCTTTCCCCTACGATCAAGTGCATAGGCTGACACTGCTAATGCCCTGCAATACATAAGTATTGCGAGTATATCTGAACAAAGCACAGAGATGTCTTTCATGTCCAGGTGAAAAAGTAAGAAAAAAAAGGTATTCAATAAAAAAATGAAGTAATAAATCAATAAAAATGCCCATAAGCCCCAGAACATATAAAGAGACATATAACACAAAAAAGGTCTAAATCATAACACAAACTCCACATATATAGCATACACGCGTCCGTAACAATCTGTAGAATAAAGTCAATTAAATTGGACCCTCATGATAAAGGCTGTAAAAAAAACTGTTAAAAAACGCCCAAAATTATGATTTACCTATTCAATCCACAAAAAATGCAATAAAAAGTGATAAAAATATTGTACTCCAAATGACAGTACAACATGTCCCGCAAAAAACAAGCCATCAACCAGCTCCATAGCCAAAAAATTAAAATGTTATGCCAATTGGAAGACGGCAATGCAAAATTATAGATTTTCCCACATTAGGGTTTTATTGAGGAATTTAGTAAAACGTAAGAAAAAATCATGTATGGTATCCCTGTAATTGTATTGACCCATAGAAAAATTATACAGGCTATACGGTGAACAACAAAAAAAAGTAAAAAATCCAGTAAAGAATTGATGCTTTTTCTACTCTGCCCTCAAAAAAAGGGCAAATTTCATCAATGGGGATACCAACCCCAAAATGGTAACACTGGAAAAAGTATGTCATCCCTCAAAAAAAAGCATATCATGGCCCAAATAACGAAAAAGCGAAAATTTTATAGCCTACAAAAGGGGCCAATAAGGAAACTAAAATCCTAGCAGCTGCAGGTCCCTCCTTCCCTTTTGAGCCTCGCTGTGCCCCCATAAAACAAGTAACAGCCACATGTGGGGGGGTCGCTGTACTAAGGATGAAATTGCAGAACAAATTGTATGGTGGGTTTTCTTTTTTTATCTTTTGGAAATGTGTACATTTTAGGAATAAATAAACGTATAACTATATAAATTTCACGTAAATAACGTATATAAATTACACCTCCTTTTTTATTCAATTACTATGAAGATCTCAAGGGGTTAACAATCTTCCTAAAAGCTGTTTCTGATAGCTTGAGGGGTGCAGATTTGAAAATGGGTTGATTATTTAGGGGGTTTTGATGTTAAATATGTAAAATTTCATTCAAAACTGTATCTATCCGCAAAATAGCAAGTTCTGAATATACGGAAAAATCAACATTCGATTGAACTCAACTGAAACTTCCAATAATCCCACATAGTGCAAAAATCTCTTAGATAAGAAGTTAAAAACAATGTTTTAGTCCTCCTAGTAAAAATAGAACTGGTGAAGTAGACTTTTTTTAAAATCATGCTCTGGAGACTTGTAGGAGTGAGCACTAGCATTTTATCTTGTTTGTACATGGTTTTGGTTCTTTGAGAGCAGACCTTGTATTAGGTGCTCCTCCAGCAATACACAGGTTTAGCACTATACACTTCATGAATCTGTTTCACTGCTGGTTTCTACTACTTATTACATGCCGCATGTTCCTCCATGTGAGGAAACTGGCTAGTCACTTCAACATATAGATCCATTATGTACACCACGCAGTGTTCAGTGGATTTTCCTGTAGAAATCTCACCTAACTCCTAAATTGCTTAATGAGAAAATACAAGGCATGGAAACTGTTGGCAACCTAAAAGAAAGATGTCAGTTTCTACCTACTTCACGGCTGCTGAAAAATAGCACAATATAGGTATCATTGTGTTTGGGGGACTCACATATTACACTTTGGTAAAATCATTATAATATAATACTTTAAGGTGTAAAAATACTATAAATTTTGTTATTGGACAATTATTAAAGTGTTGTAGAAATGGTACTTTATCAAATTAATCTTTGTGTTATGTAAATTACTCCTGTTTCTGAAGAGAAATTATTCTCCTTGCAGTTTCAGTAATAGTTTAGGCAAACATGCGTTTCATTATTTAGAGCAAACAAGAGGCTAGCACCTTGTGAAGGAAAACATTTTAATATGTGTGAATACACAAGGAAGAAACAAATAAATTGTGTTTGACAGGGTGACCTTTACCTCTGGCTATACTGTGGAACAATACAACTACTCACATGCTGGTAATGTACAGCATAATAATCCTCGCTTGCCTATAAAATCAAATAGGCAAAAAGTGTTGACTTCTCCTTTAATATGTTATTCAGCAAGCTCTGCTGTAGTTGGTATGTGATGAATTTCCACCCAGCTATGTGCATTGTTCAATAAACAACACACACGCACATAAAATTTTTGCAGCCAATTACAGCTTCATTTCCAGAAGCGTAACTCTCCATACTTCATTTGTAATTAAAATGTTATGGACTTAGATATACTAGAAATAAAACTGTACTGCAATATGAAATATAACTATGATTTCATAAGTAATAGGAACACATAATATTATTTATGCTTCATGCACTGGTAAATATTGTAGCAATGATACTAAATTCAATGTAAAGGTGTGGTATACTGATAAGCTATGCTGCAGCTAAAGGCAGTCCGAAATACTGTTGTGTGTTTCAGTTTTTATTTTATTAATAGTATTGAAATATATGTAATAATGTTAATTAAATAGCCCTAAAATGTTTATTTTGGTACCAAATGAGGAAAATAGAAATTAATTTATATAAGTTTGAAAATAACCACCAATGACTCCAAAGGATATAAAAGAAGATGCAATTTCTCCCCTTATCACATTAAATACAAAGCTCTTGGAGCAAACATTAGTATATACAGTACTGTATAAGTTATATACATATATCTATACCTACATGCAATTATTGCATACCTTCCGACATGTATTTCATGGGTTTCAAGGTCATCTGTAACTTACTTTTTGTACAGGGAATAACTGCCCTGGAGCCTAGCAGCTAACCATTAATATTCTCCCAGATCTGGCACTAACACCCAGGATTGGAACAGTTTCGATCCTGGGTTTTTAACCCCTTAGACACAACAGTTAAACATGGACCAGCATGTGTAAGTAGGAACAAAGGGAATGAGCTCTCTCTGACCAAGCGTCACACCACTGATTGCATCACAGGCATTCTAGGCTGCCTGTAGTATCTATGAATTCAAATAAATGAACAATTATTTCCAAATTGACATTTTTTAATTAATCACACAAAAAAGTATATTAAACGCTATTAAAAAATTTTGTGAACTCCAAATGTGAACAAAAACTACCGGTCTTTATGCAAAAATTAAGTTCTCTCCATAAGCCACATTGACAACAAATTTCAAAAGTAATGGCACTTGGAAGGCGATGATGGAAAAGGATTTTTTTGAGAGTGGACCTTGTTTTAGTTGCCCTTCCAAATAGTTATTTTCAGGGATATAAAGACTTGTTCAGAACAATTCACTTCATATAACTTTTTCATTGCTGGTCTTTATTATGTATTACATGCTGCATGGTCCTCCATGTGATGAAACTTACCAGGCTTGTCCATTTAAATCCTTCATGTACACCATGCAGTGTTCAGAGGATTTACCTGTAGGAATCTCACCTGATTAACTTCTAAATGCCTTAATGAGAAAACACAAGGCATGGGAACTGTGGGCAACCTAAATGGCACTTGAAAGGCGATGATGGAAAAGTATTTCATTATGCAAAAAACCCTATAAATTATCTCTGTATGAAAAAAGTTTTATGTTATGTAGGTTCCACAATAAATGCAGAAAATATTTATTAGAAAAAGCAATGTCAGATTTTTTTTAATATACAGTATTTTTTGGACTGGACTATAAGGTGCACCATCAATAAATGCCTGCTAAAACGTCTAGGATCACATATAAGGCACACCGGATTATAAGGCGCACCTGGTTATAAGGACATTATGACCAGGTTATAATGAATGACCAGCAGGTGGCAGACCTGTGCACAGTTCAAGGCAGCTGTTGTCTGTAAGTACGGTTTATATATAAGGCACACTAGACTATAAGGCGCACCTTTGATTTCTGAGAAAATAAAAGGATTTTTAGTGCGCCTTATAGTCCGAAAAATACTGTACTGCACAGAAAGAAAGACTACATTTCATCCCGAAAAAAACACACCATGCATCTATGGTGATCGCAAAAATCAATAAGTTGTAGCTTGTAGAATGCATTGATGGAAAAACATGAAAAATGGCCTGGGCATTAAGGTGGAAAATAGGTTCAGTCATATGCAAAGCTGCAGAGTTATCCTTGCCATTATATCATCCCTGATACTCCACTAACATCCAGAGCTGCAGTCTTAACCTTGATAATCCAGTCATCTTAAAAGCAATAGATTTATCCTTGCTATCAGATCATTTTTGATACTACAGTCATATCATATTTCTATTGTTATATCATCTCAGATGACTGCAGTTCAGGATGTGACTGGTGTATCAATCTATCATTATATCATGTCTGATACTATAGTCACATCTCCAAGTACTTGTTGAATTCTTTCCCACAATTCCTTGCTAAAGAATGAGAAGTTGATAGGGAGTATTTATTCCAAGCTTAGTAACTTATAAATAGAATATCAGAACTGCAGTGAGGGCAGACACAGTCAACATCAATGGGTGGCAAACAGACATGGCACCCCTCTGCATGGTGATGTTTACAGTAGGACTACAGCTAATAGTAAATATTCCCAAGTATGCCTTCTTGATCCTAACTATAATAGAGAAGTTGTGTTGGCAAGCAGTAACCTAATCAGCATCATTATGAATATATGTACTCATCTATTGTATTAAAATATGTTGCGGTTGTAGTTGTGTTCAGGTGTTCAGTTAACCCCATAAGGGCAGAGGGTTTTTTCTCTCATTTCTCGCTCTCCACCTTCAAAAAGCAATAACTTTAAAATTTACTCTTATATAGAGCTGTGTGAGGTCTTATTTTGTGCGTAAAAATTTTTTTACTGCTCAGTGACATTATTTATTATTCCATGCCGTGTACTGGGAAGCTGAAAAAAAATTCCAAATGTGGTGAAATTGGCAAAAAAATGCATTGTCGTCACTTTCTTGTGGGCTCAGTTTTACGACTTTTACTGTGTGCTCCAAATAACACTCCAAATAACTGCTTTATTCTTTGGTTCAATACGGTTACAGTGATACCAAATTTATTTTGGTATAAAACATAAGTTTTATTGTGTTTAAATACATTTTCAGAAATTAAACTTCTGGAGCTAATAACTTTTTCATACTATGGTGTATGGTCTATGGGTAATTTTTTGCAAAATGAGCTGAAATTTTCATTGCTACCATTTTGAGAACAGTGCAACATTTTGATCACTTTTTATTAAATTTTTTATGTGATGTAAAATGGTGTAAATGTTGAGTTTCCGACATTTGAGCGCTATTTTCTGTTATGGGGTTCACCGCTGGCAATAATCATTTTTACATTTTGATAGATCAGGCCTTTTGAGACGCGCCAATACCTAACGTGTTCATGATTTGTACTGTTTATTATGTTTTATATCTGTTCTAGGGAAAGCGGGATGATTTGAACTTTTATCATTTTTTTACCTTTTTTTTACCTTTTTTTTTTTTTTATTTCTTAGACCCTCTAGGGTACATTAACCTAGATGGTCTGACTGTTACCATATACTGCAATACTACAACAACCTGACAACCAATCACCACATGCCACCATCTTTTAAATGCCACCGGGTATTAGCACATACCGCGGGTATTAGCACATACCGCGGGTATTAGCGGGGTGTTTGCTGCAATATGCAGCGAAACCCACCTGTGTTAAGCAAACAAAATCAACCTTTTTAATATACGTTCTCAATTTAATGTATTCTGTAATAAGTAATAATGTATTCAAGAAACAGGAAAAAGAATGATGCACACAAAAAAACAAAGAGATGGATGTAAAATACTTAATCTGAATCTTTATTAAAGCCACAATGCTACAAAAATGCACCAAACAATAAAAACGCTTAAGAGAGTGCTCTGTTATATCATTGGGCACTTAAAGTCATGTGGCCAGAGCGATGTCATCTAAGGTCCTGTTGGATTTGCAATATCTACCCCATTTATGTATCTGATCACATGAAATCGCAGCATGCATTCATGTATTTATACTCCTCTCCATGCCTCCATGGGCCTCTACACCACCCCATGCCTCCCTGGAGGTATGCTGTGATTTCATGTGATCAGATACACACATGGGGTAGATGTTGCAGATGTAACAGGACCTTAACCCCATATGTAATAGTACGGCGACCGTTGGGTGCCGGTGAAAGGGGGTTCACCGGCACCCTCTCCATAGCCAGTAAGTTTTTGCTGCATATTGCAGCAAAGACTTACCGGTAACAACCGGTGTTATCTCATCAATCGCCACCGGCAAAGCTACCGACAGCTTAAAAAAGATGGCACCGCCATCTTGCCAAAGGTCACCGCTTCCCGTGATGTCATCGGGGAGCTGCGATCCATTGCTATGAAAGCCTCGGTCTTCTGAAGACCCGAAGCTGTCTCATTTTAACCCACTGTAATGTATGAGGGTGAAAATTCCCATGTACTGCCATACTATGTCTGGCAGTATATGGTAGGATCACGATAAAGTACCCTAGATTTCTGAGTTACATTTTTTTGGGGATAATTTTTGTTTTTAACTCCTTACTTCACGCGTCGGCTACAGGAGTTTAAAGAGGGCTCACGACCTGAGGCCTCTCCATAGCCGGTGGGGTTTGCTGCATATTACAGCAAGCATCCACTGGTAACACACGCAATCGGTGCTATCTTCCGTGACAAACTTTGTTTTGCGTGAAGCATAGTGCAGCCTTGCAACAAAACATTTGCAATCGACACAAATGTAGTGCAGGCACTTCTTAAATAAAAAAGCAGTTTGCAAAGTCCGCCAGAAAACTGGTGCACGGACCAGTAAATGTGCCCGGTGTCTTAAAAGGCATTTCAAGCACATCGATAGTAATTGCATTTAACCCTATATAATAGTTTTCTGGACGTAGCAACATCTATTTAGTCGTGTTAAATGGTAGACTTCTTGAAGGAAAGCATTTAGGTTAGAGCACATATACAGTTGGGAGGCGTTATTGCTGATGCATTTGAAATGCTATTTAAGTTTAATGGCTTAGGCTATGTTCACACTTTCCGTTTACATTGCATTTTTAAAATGGCTCCATGGAGGGACTGAAACATTGTATGTCTCTCTTGGTGAATAAACCATTTATACTTCAGTGGAGTGCTGCTTCCTTGGATCCTTCATTTGTGACTTACACACACCTTGGAGAAGAGGAGATTTCCATAATTACATTGCTGTTAACATTACATATGCTGCAGCTTCACAGGCTGTTACTCTGTCTCCCATCCCTCCTGTTCCCTTGGCACTTCCCCCACCCTCTTTCTGATGTAATCTCACAGCAACAGAGGAGTACACAGTGGGAGGGCAAAGTGTTCTTGCACAGTGTAACAGCCAGTGAAGTTACAGCATGAAGTGGCTCTGGTAACACCCCCAGAAGCCCCTCAGCCTAAATAGAATACATTTAAAAGTTGACTGATGGATAATAAATATGAGAAGATATCCCACAGTCACAGTGCCTGGATCTGTGAGTAAGGGATTGATACTTGATACTAGATTTCCTTTAATCTACCTGTTCTCTCCCTCCTCTGGCTAAACAGGGGGAGTGGGAGGTTCTCACAGCAGCTGGGAACACAGAAACAGGAAGCTGTGAGGACGGGCTCAGTACTGCTCCAGAGGCAGACGAATCACTGAAGAAGGTAACCGTGCTGTAGATAATGGGGCAGATTTATCAAGCAGTCTGAAAGTCAGAATATTTCCAGTTGCCCATGGCAACCAATCACAGCTCAGCTTTCATTTCACCAGTGCTCATGAATATTTTAAAGGGGAGCTGTGATTGGTTGCCATGGGCAATTGGAAATATTCTGACTTTCAGACTGCTTGATAAATCTGCCCCAATATGTGTAAGTGGCTGGCTACATGCAGGGGCTCTGCTGGGCCCCAGTAATGTGCCCTGCATATATATTTACATATGCACATATATTAACTGCCCCACGCTCAGCATCTTCAACTTTAGAAATAAACTAAACTTTGGGAGTTGGTAGTCACAGAACAGCCTGCCGGACGCCTCTCCACCTGGGATCCGTGGCAGCCGCAATGGTTGATATGTCGGTAGTTACGCCACTGATCTAAAAGCAATCAGTTTTGCGGCAATTGTGAGTTATTTCTTTCCCTTCGCACCCACTGCATTATTACAGTAAAATGTTCTATAAAATGCATACACAGAGAAAGTACTCTCAGGTGGGCGTACTTTCCAAGCCTAATGTACAATTTCTTAACATACGTTTTCATAACTAAATAGAAAAATACCAGAATGTATAATGTATTTTTCTCTCTTTCCTGTGTCAGCACCGTTTTTTTTTTTTACCCATATTACATCCCCATGCGAGGTGGGGGATGCACCGGTCTGACCTATTTGCTATAGTGTGTTCCAGGATCCTAGCACAGACTATAACGGATTGCTTCGGCAGGCATTGAATTCAACATACAAGATAGGTTATGTAGGTTTGTTCTTAAGTTGAGTTTGTATGTACGTCGGAACCATATACTTTATTATTGTAACCCCAGTCAAAAAATTTTTGGGATCTGTGACAATTGGATTTAAAAAATGGAACCAGGATAAACAATAAATCTTAATTACAGGCACCATTGAACTGTTATAGCTGTTTATTGTAGCCTAGCACTAAAGTACAGAAATTACCAAAATCCATAGGTCCGTTTGTAACTAGCGGTCGTATGTAAGTCAGGTTTTCTTAAGTAGGGGACAGCCTGTACTGGTGTGGCTTTAATCCCACCATATGTCATTAGGCTTCCTAAAAATCATGCTTGATGGCTAGAGGGCTGCCTTGGAAGGTAGCAAAAAGAGGTGTGGTCTTCCTTGTCCCATCCTGTAAAACTTATTAGCATATTTCCCAAAATCATCTAGTGGAGCATCAATGGCTGTAAGTCTACACACACTAAGAAAAATTTGTCGGACTGACTGCTTCCCTCAACTGTTCATCCTATCATGACTTTGCTCAGTGAAAATAGTGCGAGTTTCATCAGAATGTGTTCAGAGTTTCTTTTTTCTTTTGTAGCACAAGTCATCTTTTACCTGGGTCAGATTCTCTCTGCTCTCAGCTACTTCCTGGAACTTAACAAAGGGACAACTTACAGCACTAGTATGCAAACTAAGACTGTCAATTTTTTTTTCACTCTTCCATAGACTTTACTCAGACTTGCATCAAAGTAGGACATGCTTTACTTTGGACGCAAAGCAAGGCAGATGCACAGCGATAAAAAAAAAGTATGTCTAAAAAAGATCTATTGGGGCACATTTATCAGGGCCTCTGAACCATGTCAGTGAAATGATGTGAAATGACAGGAGCACATTTTTGATTTTGGAGGCTTTTCCTATTGCTGGTTTTCTGGCACTACACTGCCAGTGCACATGTTGTAGTGCAACAAAACATTAGAATCATCCTCAAAGTGACTAATTTCAAAAAGGTTGACACCCAAAGAGGTTCATAGTACTATCCAACTTGTAGTAGTGAACTGTAATGAAGCTCTGAGTTACTAAATCCTTCCATAGACAATAGAGTAGATAATAATAATCTTTATTTATACAGCACTATCAAATTCTGTAGTGCTTTACAAATCACATGTCTGTGAGTTCAAACTGGAGGATTTGAATCCCATCTAAGACAAATTAAATTATAATAAATAACCTTGTTTCAGAGGAAACCCTCACTTACATGGACAGTGACTATATTAGGACTGATGAAGGGTTCCCCTCTGGCTAGAAAACCCCAGCAGCTGACATCGAAGGAGAGGAATTCCTTTAAACAGTTGTAACGGGAATTCTATATCCAAATCACTGAGGAACCCTAGCTCAGTGATTAAGGGAACCTAGCAGCTTGAAGTCAGAACGGGGATTCCCTATAACAGTGATCGCCAACCTTTTAGAGACCAAGTGCCCAAACTGCGAACCAAGACCCATTTATCTTTTGCAAAGTGCCAATGTGGTAAATTAGCCCAAACAATACTGCAGACACCATTGAACTCTATATTTAAGTCTGGAAAGAACAACTGAAGAAGGTTAAACCCACCTATATACATTTTTATGTATCGTAAGGTGGACCTAGACCACCCACAGGTCCTCACGGCAAGTCCCTCCGTGGCTGCAATAAAAAAAATAAAACCCAAAGATGGGTCAGATGAGGCATATCAGACCCATGTCTGGTGCTCCCCATGCCTGTGCAGTAAGCAGTACAATGATGCATGCGCAGGGAAGCCAGGGTGTAGTACACCGGCTTCCATTGCACTACTGCACACACACCAGCTGTACAGCAAGAGGTCCGATGAGACACACTCATTAGGTAAGTATAAAGTCTTTTATTTTCATTGTTTCCATGGTGGGACTTAATAAACGGCAATTTGGGACACTAAAACATTGGTGCATAAGGATCTGTGGGAGGTTTAGTGTCCCAAATCACCCTGACAGGTCCTCTTTAACTAAAGAAACTGCACGTTAGTTGTAAATCCTACATCACAAGACTTTGTTAGAGCAAATATATAAAAAATTAGGGGCACTGTCCCTTGCAGCCAAAACCACTTTTCACCTTCCAGACACAGCCATATTTTTTAGAATCTGACATGTGTCACTATAATTCGTTATAACTTTGGAACGCTTTCACATTTGTAGGTGATTTTAACATTGTTTTATCATGACATATTGTTCTTCAAGTAAAATGAAAAATTTGGGCGATATGTTTTATGATCATTTGTGAAAAAAAAAGAAATTTGGCAAAAAAGTTTTAAAATTGGCCATTTTCAAATTTCAAAGTGTTCTTCTTTCCAAACAGATAGTTATATACCCCAAACAATTTAATAAGAAACATTTAAAAATGTCTGCTTCATGTTGGCATGGTTTTTTAAACATCCTCTCATTTTTCTATGATGTTATGAGCCTTCTAACTTTTGGTGCGATTTTTCACATTTTCATGAAAACGCCAAATCTTAAGTTTTGAAGGTCCTGCTTAGCTTTCAAGTGACTTAAAGATGCTGAAACAATAGTAAAACTTCATTAATTACCCCTTTATAGAACTTTTAAGAAGTTTGTGCGATCTAGGAATTTAATTATTTTTGGAAAATACATTGATTTTGGCCCCAACATTACACATTTACAATGGATTTAATGCCAATATGCACCACAAAGTTTGCCAATATCTCACATGTGGTGGTCAGCTGCTATATGGGCACACGACAGGGTGCGCCATTAAGAGCAGAATTACTTTGTCATGTTGAACAGTATACAATTTTTTTTTATTGTACCATAATTTTTTTTAATCATTATCTCTTGGGTCAATGCGACTATGGGGATGCCTAATTTACATATATTATTTTTATTTTTCCCTATTTTGCTAAAAAGAAATGTATTTGAAAAAATCTTATTTTTTTAGCATTGTCATATTTTTAGAGGCATGACTTTTTAATTTTTTATTTGACAGATGTTTGAGGGGTTATTTTTTGCGAGACAATTTGTTCTTTTTACTGCAATCATTTTGGGGCACATAGGTTTTTTTGGATCACTTTTTATAACAATTTTGGTGAAGGGCGTTGATGAAAAATCTATTTTTTTTTTTTTTTTTTCTACAGCATTCAGTGTGGGGTCAAATAATGCTTCAGTCTTACTGTACTGCTTGCTATGGATGCAGTGATACCAAATATGTGTTTTTTTTAAAAAACTTTATTAAGTTATGTAATGTAAAATGTCATGTTTTGGAGAGGGTTTTATTTATTTATTTAATATTAAAAAATGCTTTTAACTTTATTTTTAACTTTTTTTAAAAAAAAATTAGACTTGGGCATGTACAAGCGTTCATTGGAACACTTGTTCATGCCTCTACACACTGAAGTACACATGTATTACAGAGTGTAATGTAAGTGACTCAACATGCTGACCCATGCTCAGTCACTTACAGCTGGGTCCTGCATTAAGCAGACCCAGCTCACACAGGGACAGAGGCAGCGGCAGCCCTCTGGGAAAGCCACCAGACCCCGGGGCTGCTATAGGAAGCATCGGACATCGGCATCAGTGACCTTCCTTCACCCATACTGACCTTTCTTCACCCATACACAGGAACTGCATGCACTGTTGTATCCCCTGGATAGCTGCTGAATCTCTCTTCCAAGACTGCAAACTGATCTGTGAGACCGAGGGGAAGTGAGCCGAGGGGCTGGCACTGTTTTGCTGCTGCACTCAGAAACTAGTCTGAGTGCAGCTCAGCCTGCAGGGACGCTGATGAATCACGTCCCTGCAGCAGCTACTCCTGCCAGGCTGGAGCTCCTCCAGTAATAAATCTGGACCTCATGGTAGCAACAGCACGCGTTCCCACAGAGAAGGCTCTGCGTGCCCTCTGTGGCACGCGTGCCATAGGTTCGTCACCACTGCCCTATAACATCGGGAGATGTGCAGCCTGAGCTGTTTGTAGACATCACAATCACACTGCAGTTCTCCTTCCTTAGCACATGTGCAGGTCTTAATGAGCTGCCCTATATATATATATAAACAGTGGCTCACAGTTAGATACCTATCACTGTAACATAAAGTTGTACAGTGGTAGGCCAGTGGTTAATGCTGCTTTTGTCACTTAACCCCTTAAGAACGCAGCCACTTTTTGACTTAAGGCTCAGCCTCTTTTTTTTGTAATATGACATGCGAATTTAAAGAGTTTAGCTTTTGAACACTTTAACCCTTTACCGACGTGTACTGTAATAGTACGGCATGCGTCGGGTACATGGAGAGGGCTGACGGGCTGAGCCTTCTCTATAGCCTGTAAGTCTTTGCTGCATATTGCTGCTTTTGCTGCATATTGCTATTATCCCGTCGATCAAAAAGATGGCAGCATATGGGTGCTGCAATCTTGCCGAGGATCGTCACCCCCCACGCCGTCACCGGGGAGCAGCAATCCGTTGCTATGACAGCCTTGGGTCTTCCGAAGACCCGAGACTGTGTCCTTTTAACCCATTCATTACAATGTAGTATGGCAGTATATGGTAAGATCCATCAGACAACCTAGTTTTAAAGTATCGTAGGGAGTCTGAAAAATAGTAAAAATTAAAATAAAAAAAAGTTAAAAAAAATTCTACTATTAAAACATAAAAATTCTAATCACCCCCCTTTCCCCAGAACTGATATAAATAAAAAACACATTAGGTATTGCCGTGTCCAAAAATGCCTGATCTATCAAAATATAATAACGTTTTTTCACTGCATTTAACCCAGTAACGGAAAATAGAGTCCAATGATGAAAATGGCACTTTTTTTGCCATTTTGTAAAATAAAAAAATTCTATACAAAGTGATCAAACAGTCACACAGTTCCAAAAATAATTGCATTGGAAATGTTATCAAAATTCTCAAAAAATGGCACCACCCACAGCTCCGTGCAACGAAGTACGGAAATTTTGGTTATGTTTTGTATTTATTTATAAAAGCACAGAAATTTCTGCAATTTTTTGAACCACAAATTAGCTAAGTAATGTTTCCCATTATTTTTTATGTTTCCCATAATTTTTAAAATGTGCTTTTTAAAAAAATATTACTAGACAGCTTGCAAATCAAAATTTTGTAATATAAGTTTTTGGGGATCATTTTTGTTTTTAATGAGATTAGGAAGATAAACTTCATAGCAATTAAAGCAATTGAGAACTTCATAGCAATTAAAACAAAAATGGAGGTGCAATTTAGAATGGTCTATTTATATGTTCATTTAGCCCTAAAATTTACACATTCAACAAGTTGTTATGCAATTTCTGCCAAGTAGAAAGACAACCCACATATAGATATGTATGGGCGCACATCAAGGTACGGAAGGGCCATTTATTAGCTAGTCTCTCTCCACAAGATTCAGTGGTTTTTAGTTTCTTCAATGGATCATTTTTGTGAGCTATAAAGTATTTGTTTTTTTTTAGTTAATGTTGTCATGTAAGGAAACATTCTGTGGAAAGAAATGCATTTTTTTTAGTATTTTGAGGTGGCTATGCTCTATTGATAAAAGTTTATTAACTTTTTATGGGGGGAGTAGAAAAAACGTTAATTCTCTAATGGATTTTTGACAATTTTTCTTTAGCGTTTACCATATAGCCTAATGAATATACAATTACATAGGACCTCACAGGCACTGTGTCAGTCTATCTGTGACATAATCTTACAGGCATTTACTATGTACAGCCATGGGGTCCTAGATTGGACCATGTCACAGCCCTAAAAAAAACAGACGGCCATTTGCAATCCCGTTATTTCACACTTCATGTGCGGTCTCTAGTGTCTAGCTGCTTGTAATCAGTAGCTGATGGAGTGATTTTTGCTCAAAGTCCAGGGTGTCCATTTTGGGGATCTGTATACCCCAAATTTCAATTATTTTTTTGTTGTTAAAGTTGATATCAAGAAATCCGTTTCAAATCAACATAGTTGCTGGAGTGATTTTTGCTCAAAGTCCAGGGTGTCAGTTTTTGGGGTTCTGTATTCCCCAATTTTCAATTCTTTTTGGTGCTAAAGTAGAAATCAGGAAATCCGTGTCAAATCCACATAGTTGCTGGAGTGATTTTTGCTTGTAGAGAGGGGGGTATTTATATGGACATATCACACAAATACATTACCCCTGAGGAAGCTACTGGCGGGTAGCGATACACATGGGGCCTTCATCCCCAGCTCCCCTTCTTTCTTGGGCCTTTTTTGACAGGTAGAAACATGTAATGTTTTGGCATGGTTATATGGGCTTTTATTTATTTATTTATTTATTTAGTTATTGTGTTAAGTATTTTCACCTGTTTATGCCATTCACACTTTGTGG
The DNA here is from genome assembly GCA_019512145.1 of Engystomops pustulosus. Lineage (NCBI taxonomy): Eukaryota > Metazoa > Chordata > Amphibia > Anura > Leptodactylidae > Engystomops > Engystomops pustulosus. Next base: position 150,538,144 of record CM033643.1, read on the forward strand.
TTCACCTTGTAATATCTAAGTTTGGTCAGTATGGGGAGCTGGAGTATCAGGACAGTGGGTATCATCATGCGCCTTGCACTGCCCTGAGGATTACTGTATTTGTGACATGGGTCACATTTTAAAATGTTTTTATTGTGTGTCTTTTTTGTTGTGATATATATTTTTCCAATAAAGCATTTTGATTATTTTGCCTTGATTGCATGCCTCTGTTCTTTTCATAATATAATGTTGATTGTTTTTGGCATGTTGTGGCCTTTTTCTTGTTATATTGGGTAGTGCTGGTCCGTTCCCCTTGTTTAAACCTTTTAGGGGATCTGCATACCCCAAATTTCAATTTTTTTGTTGCTAAAGTTGATATCAAGAAATCTGTGTCAAATCCATTTAGTTGATGGAGTGATTTTTGCTCAAAGTCTAGGGTGTCAGTTTCTGGGGTTCTGTATTCCCCAAATTTCAAACCTTTTTTGTTGCTAAAGTAGATATCAATAAATCTGTGTCTAATCTTTAATGAGCATCTTCCTTCACCCGCCCAGTGAGGAGGGTAGCTGCCACCAGTAGCAGCAGGACATGGAGCAGACCCTGGAGCAGACCCTGCAGTTATCTGGCGAAGAAGCAGAGAAAGAATTGCTAATTCTTCCGATTCTTGTGAATTTGCAATTCATGGGGGCGCAGAGGGTTGTCGGCTGGCAGAGTGGGCGTTCCGCACCAAGCATGCGCAGGTTAGTAATTTTTATGCAAAACTACATATGGTCGGACCTGGTGTAGTTTTTCCCTGTGGCCACCTGCAAGTTATCGGCCTAAGCCTCTTGTGGTTTCTGGTGGGTCATGGCTATTGTCATACGTTGGCACTTCCCCTATGTGTCACTTCAATTATTTGTATGTGCTACAGGCAGAGGTGTCATGTTATAAATGTGATTAATGTAACCATTGCCACTTAAAAGTGACAGTAACACAGTATTCTACTGTATTATAATAAACAGCATGAAAACAACTTAGAGTATTATCTCATTGGTTTAGTCATTTTTGAGCTGCAAATGATTTCACCAATTTATGCTGTATGTGTTTTGTAGGATCAAGTAACTGAAAAGATGAACTTCCCCTCTTTAATGTAACAATATGGTTTCTTATATCTACGTTACTTTCCTACTTTTACATGTTTTTTTGCTTATTAATGTAAGTCTATAACAAGAACTGATGATATTGATTGTTACATATTCAAACAGATCATCATCCCCCCCTGGTGTAAATTTGTGCTTAGTACAAGTACACACATCTTACTAACAGAGTTCTTTCCCAATTGGACAGTGCTATCTTTACTACAAAGTATACACATGGGAAATGCTTTGCTGCCCTTAAAGTTGTTTTTTGTCAGCTGTGTCTAAATGATGTGCCTTTAAAGGGAAACTTTTAGCAAGTTTTACCCCACTAATCCACCAGCACCCTCAGGTAGGGTATGTCCTCTCTAGAATTCCCTCTTTTATGTGAAATCTCACCAGTTTACCTATAAAAAAAATCTGCTCCACAGCTGAATGGAGAGTGTCCCTTTATATCTTGGGTTTTATTTAAAATAGGATAGTAATCTTGGAAAAAAACACTTTTTTTCAAGAATAAGTACACATCAGGCAGCCACTTACTAGTCTGAAACTGCTGATCACATGTCACATAAATAAATTGCTAACCTCAATGTCTACAGCAACAAATTCTCTTATTTATCAGGTAAGGCATACAACAACACACAACTGCTCTCAAAACAAGGACTAAGTAAGAATTAAAAATAAAAAATATGCATACGACTTACCAAACATGTATTTCAAAGAAGCCAACAATATGAAGGTCTCACAGTCCTTCAGCTAACCCAATAGAATCCAGGACCATGACGACTGCTTGTGACATACATCATGTCTAATATTGGAAGGGAACCTGCCAGCAGAAATTGACCTAATAAATCACTCCCATAATAAAATCACTTCCGTTATGCCCAAACACCTTTAAGATAATGGGGCAGATTTACTTACCATGTCCTGTCGCGATCCCGCCGTGCGTTTTCCGACGAGGATCTGGGTCTGCCGTGATTCACTAAGATTGTGCGCCCGAGTTCCTGCATCTGCCGCTTCTGCGCCAAGGCGCGCCTGAGTTCGCCTTCTTCTTCCTGGTGCTTGTAAGTGCGTGTCTTGCAACGCAGTTCTAAATGTTAAATCCTGCACGTTGTCTGAATCCGTCGGGTTGTCCGGCGGCCACGCCCCCCGATTTCTGTTGCGTGCAAGCCGGTGCAAATGCGCCAAAATCCGATCGTGTGAGCCAAAATCCCGGACCAATTCGGCACAAAATGGAAATCAGCGGGAAACCTGATGAAAATGCGTCCGACGGACCGTTAGTAAATGAGCCCCATTGTTTCTTTCACGGCCAAGCATGGCATTATCCAGAAAATCAACATTGATGTGCACTTTAAATTGGTTTTATAAAGTAGCGAAAATGAAGAGATCAGCACTGAAGGCAAAGGGATTGGCCACTTTAACTCATGTTTTTGTAATGTGTGTGTATTGCCCTTGTGCTGGACGTGTGGTCGCCCAGGCTGTAACCCAGGCGAGCATGCGGCTGGATGAGGAAGAAAAGAGGGGTGTCAATGAGGCATCACATTGCCAAGACCTTAATCTTATATTCATGAATACTGTCATAATGTCCTGGCAAGGCGATTGGACAGTTAGAGATCACATGACCCTCCATCTGCAGCCATTTTATGGACAGGAATGCCTGAATGATGAAGTAAAAGACAAAAGACTTCACTTTACATATCAAAAAAGAGGTGCAAAACTTTTAATAGATGTATAGATGGCTCTTTACTGTGCGAGCAGTGAGACTATAGAACTCTCTGCCACAAGATGTGGTAATGGCTGATAATTTGAACATGTTCAAAAGAGGGGCCTGGATGCCTTTTCGGGAGAGCAATAATATCACATCATATGGGAATAAAAGTTTTTGTTACTAGTGCGCTATTGATCCAGGGAGCTATTCTGACTACCATACTAGGGTTCGGGAAGGAATTTTTCCCTGCTTTTGGCCAGTTGACATCAGCCTTGCAGGGTTTTTACACTATGTAATGTATAGGTTGGACTTGCTGGACTGATGTCTTTTTCTAACTATTTTTACTATGATACTATGATATTACCTGATATCTCAATACATAAAACATGAGGTAAAGTGACCAACCTCTAAGTTTTCTTTGTCGCAGAATGATACAAAGAGTCAGTTAGCGGAGATCCTGAAAATAAAGGTTTTAAATACAGTAGAAAGGAATTTTAAGTGGTGTGAGCTTTACATCAGTGCTAAACACATGCTGAGACATGATCTAAAAGGTGTTAAGCTGCTTGACAAAATACTGCTCAGTCTTCATTAGGTCAATTTCTGCTGGCAGGTTCCCTTTAACAGTAGCTAGAACCTTCCATGGTTTAATGTCTGCTAAAGAAGTGGATCAACATATGTTGGCTGTGCAGTCCACTACGTGGAGTGGATTCCTAATGTCTGAATGTCACCTGAATGTCTGAAATTGGCTTCTACTTTTAAAGATAACAATACTACCATCAAAAAAATCTTTAAGCAGCACATTATCTACTTTCCCTAAGCTCAAGTGAACCAACTTCCTGTTTCCATCATGCTGGTTGTATGATCATTCTGAAAGATTCTATCTGATCTTCTGGATCAGAAGTGTTGACCCCAGTTTCCTGATTCTTCAAGGCAGTGTTTTTTGTTAGTTTGAAAACTTATTCAGTGTCATTCTTCCTTTTACTGAGAGGACATTTCTGATGCCATAACACCAGAGCAGTGATGTCCCTAGCCACTTGTGGGTCCTTATAAAAAATATACACCCACAGTATTTATAGATTACCCTCCAGTGGGATAGTAACAAGACAGATGAGGCTTGGATAATGTTAAATTACCTCAGCTTAATCAGTCTGATGTGATCCATGAACTTTTCAATTTTTTACAAATTCGGGAGGGGCCTAGTTATTTGCCTCATCCATCGATAGTTATGTAATTATAGGTAATTTACATACTGCTGACACAATTACTGGCCTGGAACATATATAAAGGATATAATGGCTATTTTTTATTTTTAGTAGAGTGTTAGTTTCATTTCTGTGTGTCAATATCCATTTTCTATTTCTTCCTAAGCCAGTATTGCTCTGCATCTGCTAATTGTTCAATGTACTAGAAGCTTCTCACCTTGTAAGGTCAGACACTAGACTAAATGTTGGAGGACATGACTATTATTCTTCCTGCTTTCATTATCTGTTATACAATAAAACATAACTTTGTAGTCTTCAAGTGTCTAATATGTCGTATCTATTACTTTTTATTATGTGCATAGCTCATTTGGAAGCATAGAACCATAGAATGCTCGACAGTTCTTCCTTTCACATTCATATTTATTGCATTCACCACATAAACGAAAAATATTCCCAGGAAGATATTTTGCAGGCATTGGAACAGTTGCCAAATCAGAGGTAACCGCAGAACATTTCATTAGATCTTGTTACCATATAAAGTCAAATGTTAGCTTCCAATGTTAAAGAAAAACTGTTAAGTATAAAAACTCTGCAGTAAGCTAATATAAGCAATCTGCAGCCGTTTGCCTCCTAGCAGGGGTTTTGCCTTGTTCCCCGACTGCTCTCCCTGCCTTTGTTTGGATTGGTTGCCATGGGCATCTGTATCCGTACACTGGAGATAAGAGTAGGGTCGGTGGATTTTGGATTTTAGGAGAGATGTACTGCCGATTAGTGCAGGAGAATATCAGTCCTTAGTATCCATCCAATTACAAGGAGGAATCTCTGCATACTTCCTCAGGAATGGTAGCCGAGCTGCTTGTGTGTGAAAGTTTGAATGCATGCACAAATAAAGACAGAGCTCAGGATACCCATCAATTCTAATGCATGGCTACCAGATCATGCACAGGTATATATAGTAAAACCTCTTTGCACAGGAAAGGGGTGGTCTGCAGGTAGGGGGCAGCTTCCAGTGAGTATAATAGCAAAAAAATAAAAATGAAAATTCAAAGAAATAAAAAAAAGTGTTTTAGAGAGGGGACTTCTTATAGAGGTTGTCTTTCACTATGTACATATTTATATGTACACATACTGTGATGTTGCCATGTGTTCATCTTTTTATTCCTATGTGGGTGTTTTATAGTGTAGGTGGACATGTTTTAATATATATTTCTTTGTGGTATAGTAGATTACTGCATGATCATTTCTTACTATGATGCAGAGCTCCAACGCTATGTGCTTCTCTGCCTTGCTCTACGCTAGAACTATGTAACACTGATTCTGTGTCCTAATTGAATAAAATGCCCTCAGTGCTCTGGCCTCATTGCCCTTAGCTGATGTCACAACCAGGAAGTGCTCACACACTTCAGGGGAAGCTGAGTGGATTTTACAGTTAAAACTTATTGACATACACTCACCGGCCACTTTATTAGGCACACCTGTCCAACTGCTCGTTAACACTTAATTCTACACCAATCACATGTGCGGCACCTCAGTGCATTTAAGGCATGTCGAATATGGTCACCAATCTCCTGCATTCAAACCGAGCATATATAGGGGGAAAAAGGTGATTGAGTGCCTTTTGAACGTGGCAGGTTTGTTGGTTGCCAGAATGGCTGGTCTGAGTATTTTCAGAAACCTGATGATCTCTGGGTATTTTCTCACACACAACCATCTCTAGGGGTGTTACAGAGAATGGGTCCGAAAAAGACTGCAAAACAATCCAGTGAGCGCGTTTCTGTGGGAAAATGGCCCTTTGTACCAGAAGGTCAGAGGGACGCTGTGGCAACTGGTTTAGCTGATAAAAAGGGCAACAGTGACTCAAATCGCCACCGTTCCACCAAGTAGGCAGAAGAGCATCTCTGAACGCCGTACGTCAGAACTGTTGAGGGCAGATAGGGCTACAGCAGCAGAAGACCCACAACCGGTGCCACTCCTTCAGCTAAGAACAGGATAACTGAGGGCTGACAATGGCGCACAAGCTCATCGCAAATTGGGTAAATAAGATTGGAAAAAAAAAAGTTGCCTGTCTGATGTAGTCTCGATTTCTCTGCTGTGACATGTTCGGATGTGTAGGGTCAAATTTGGCGTCAACAACATGAAAGCATGGATCCATCCTGCCTTGTATCAACGGTTCAGGCTGTTGTGGTGGTGTGTTCCATGGTGTGGTGGAATATTTTCTTTGCACTCTTTGGCATTGGTACTCATTTGAAAGCATCGTTGTCACACGCACAGCCTACCTGAGTATTGTTGCTGACATGTTCCCTATCCTTTATGACACAATGTAACCCAACATCTGATGGCTACTTTCAGCAGGATAGATGCCGCCATGTGTCATGAAAGCGGAATGTCTCAGACTTGTTTCTTCTTGACCATGACACTGAGTTCACTGTACTCAAATGCCTCCACAATCACCAATCGTCAATACCAATAAGCATCTTTGGGATGTGGTGGAACGGGAGATTCGCATCATGGCTGTGCAGCCGACAAATCTGGCGGCAACTGTGTGATGCATCATGTCAATATGGACCAAAAATCTCGAGAATGCTTCCAGCACCTGTTGAATCTATGCCACGAAGAATTGAGGTCCAGTTGTTCGTTCTCGAAGGCAAAAGGAGGGGTCCAACCATCTCCCCATTACACTAAGTCCATGGTGTAACCTAATAAAGTGGCCGTTGTGATCTATAATATTATCAGTATATATATATATATATATATATATATATATATATATATATATATATATATAGTATATATTCATTAGGGGGTGCTATATATTTGGTCAGGGTAGCACTGAATGTAAAATCATGTAACATAATAATGGTAGGATATATTAGTTATAGTATACAATAGATTACTCTGCATCATGCAAACCAAATGTTGGGGGGTCTGTATTAATAAATTAGAGGTGTTGTATATTGATTGGTGCTGTGCATGCTATAATTACAGTAGAATATATATAATGAAGGGGTGTTTTATATGTGTGGAGTGTGAGGTCAGTTGTATTGTGAGGGGTATATAATATTTAGGAACACAGTGTTGTTATCCAGGAGACTTCATACTGTAACTGACAGTGGTATATTTAGGGACGCTGGATGGAGATGCTGCACAGAGCTGAGGAAATTGTACAATTTTTAGTTTGAGTCTAACTTGTTTACGTGACCATATAAACTCATTAATGAGTTGTTCGATCATATGTAAAAACAAGTTGTATCTAAACTAGTGTATTTACATGGAAGTACAGAACCTAGGGCAAGATAACCATATTTATCAAGCTAATTCTAGCATTAAACTGCAAAGGGTGGTTTTTTTTTTCATAATGTTAGGATGAAGAGATCAAGTTTAGAACCTTAAAACTATAGACTTCACCAGCTATTCTAATACTGAAATATTTAAATAAAACATTAGTCAGGAGAATAGATGATCTAGAAAATTTATGGTATCATTCAGTGTTAGAATCAAAGATACTTTTCAAGTTATTTTTAATCTGCTATAGATGCCAAACACTTGCAACACATTCAACATTTTAGCTTTCTGTCAAAACTTTGGCTACCGATTTAATGTTCTAGTTTATTAAGTGTATTGGGTGAAAGGATTTTGCATTATAATTATTCCCTGTCTATTTCTAGTTGCATTGATAGAGGGATGGGGTTATCAATAGCATTAGGGTGTTATATTAGCTTACTGTTAGGCAGGAGTGAGTCTGCTTGTGGCTGGGCTTGCTGGCACTAGTAGTGCAGCTAGTACCATATTGTGACAAATTTGCAGGGAGACTTGCGAACGTTCTATTTAGCTCTTAGTGACACACATATCCATCTCAAACACCTAAGTGGGACAATTTATTAGGGGTTTGATTGAATTAGGCACAGTCTGCCGCTTTTTTTCAGTTTTTTTTCAAAACTGAAAGTCACAGTCACAGCACAAAATCCAGTTGTGTGCTGTCAGTGTAGGTTAGAAACTAGCCATACAAGAACCCAACAGGTCTTCTTAGGGGTACAATAGCGTTATATATATATTTTTTTTATTTGCTTGTGGCTGGCCTTGCTGGAAAACACCTAAGTGGGACAATTTATTAGGGGTTTGATTGAATTAGGCACAGTCTGCGATTTATTTATTTTTTTAAAAACTGAAAGTCATCACAGGCACAGCACAAAATCCTGTTGTGTGCTGTCAGTGTAGGTTAGAAACTAGCCATAGCATAGCCATAGCCATAGCAGGTTCATGTCTCAAGTTACTGGGACTCGTGGTAGAGCACTGTTGAGGCCAGAACAGTGCAAACAGGTGATGTCGTGGATTGCGGACAATGCTTCTAGCCATTTGTCCACCAGTCAGTCTTCCACACAGTCCACCACTTAGCACTCCTCCAGCTCCTCCACCTCAGCCTCCTTCCCCCCAGTCTGCCCCTTCCCAGGAAAATTTGGCATTTGAACCGGCATACTCTGAGGAACTGTTTTCTGGACCCTTCCCAAACCACTTGTCTGGTTGGTGCTGAGCTCTTTACCGATTTCCAGGTTTTCCACCTGCCTACTCTTGCTTCAATCGTTCTCATGACTCTCTGTCTAGGATAGACCTTGCCCTTGCGAATGAATCAGCAGTGGCCTGGATAAAAAAAATGAGATACGATAATCGTTCGATCTCAGATCATTCGCCGATGGTTCTGGAGTTATTTGGCTCTATGATTCCACCGTGTCGATTTTGGAAACTTAATCCACACTGGCTAACTCTGATATCGAACGAAGATAAAATTCAGAAAGAAATGGGCCATTTTATTGAAGTGAATAAAACTGTTAATAATCTTGGTCTGTTGTGGGACTCACTAAAATCTTTTTTGAGGGGTGTTCTTAATTCAGAAACGATATTTTTACGAAAACAATTTGCAAAACAGGAAAGGCTACTGAAGGAACAGATTAGAAAGTGTGAGAAGGGGGATAGATCACAAAGTACCCTAGACATTTATAAGCAGGTACAAGAGCAGTATAGCAAACTTATTTCTGATAAAGCAATGCAAAAACTTTTTTTTTTGAAGCAAACAGCACACTGCGATAGCGGGCTATCTTCTAAAAGGCTTCTACAGAAAGTTAAAAAACAGCAGGAGGTAAATAGAATACAGACAATTAAGAATAATGCTGGGGAAACAGTACTTAGTCAGAGTGAGATTAAAGAGGCTTTTTTACAATTCTTTCAAGGAGTATATACTTCGGATCTGGAGGCTACTACGGCTAACATAAAGACATACCTGGACAGCATTGATGTCCCTAAATTGCAATTGGATAAGAAAGACCAACTCTCCTCCCCAATCTCGGTTAAAGAGTTAGAAGAGACAATATCCTCCACAAGACGTGCCTTACCAGGTTTAGACGGGTTACCATTAGAAATATATGAAAGATTTGGTGCTATACTCCTTCCTCTTATGGTAGAGGTATGGGAGAATGCACAGGTTGTGGGACGACTCCCTGAGGTATGAGGCAGGTATTGCCCTGATTGGTAAAAAGAATAAAGATCCAGTGGAAAGAGAATCTTACTGTCCAATATCGCTATTGAACGTTGATACAAAATTGATGGCCAAATTGCTGTCCAATAGATTGAAAATGGTGGTCCCATTTTTAGTACATCAAGATCAATGTGGTTTTGTGGGAGGGCGCCACATTAGTACAAATATTAGGCGGCTCTTTATGAGCTTGCAGATGAGTAAAGGGGGTTCCCGCTCCATCCTGTCGTTGGACGCGTCTAAGGCCTTCGACAGGGTGGAGTGGGACTTCCTCTGGGAAGTATTGGATAGGTTTGGACTGGGTGATCAATTTGTGGAGTGGGTTAAACTGTTCTATATTGACCCCAGAGCCTGTATTAAAGTAAATAGAGACTATTCCTCCTTTTTTTCCTTAACAAGAGGTACTAGACAGGGGTGTCCCCTGTCCCCCTTATTATTTGCCATGTTCATTGAACCTCTGGCAATTAAAATCAGGACTAGTAGAGAGATCGGAGGGGCAGGAGCAGGAGGCCCAGAAGATAAGATTATGCTCTATGCTGACGATATTCTTCTCTGTCTTAAAGACTCTGGGGAGTCCGTTCCGTCGGCATTGAGATTAATGTACAAAAATTTATATTGATGCCCCTTGATAAAGATTCACTAATTAATTTAGGACAAATAGAGCTGAAGGTCTCCCCAACACTGGAGTATTTAGGTTTAAAGACCAGTTCCAAAGTGGGCGATTACATAGTACTGAACTTAGTCCCCTTATTGACTAAGCTGAAGTGCAAAGTTAATACGTGGAGCTCCCTGCCATTGAATCGAGCAGAGAGGGTGGTTTTAACAAAAAGTATTCTATTGCCACAATTGCTATATGGGCTGTGTAACTGCCCATGCTGGATTGATAAGAAATGGTTTGGATTTATACGCGCCATTATTAATAAACTATTATGGGGGAGGAAAAAAGTATGTATCAAACAAGAAAATCTGATGAGGGATAACGGTAAAGAAGGACTCTTTATCCCGTCTTTTTTTCATTATTTTTTGGCCGCTCAGATTCAGTTTCTAATTGAAAATAAAAATAGTACATTGTTTGGGCTACTCTCGAGTATTGTAGGGAAGAGATATAAATCTATTTTTGCCTTATTAGAGTCAGGACAGTTAAAGATCCTCATTAAGAAGGAACTCCCAATAGTAGCATTGATGGTGAATACTTGGAAAGAGGCTAAGAGGATCCTAGGGATTGAGGGTGGTTTCAATTTTACACCCTTATGGGGTAACCTCAATATGCCAGAGTTACATAAAATCGAGGATATCGTATTCTGGGAAAAGAGGAATATTATGTACTTGGAGCACTTGGGACTAAATGGGGAATTACCGTTGTTTCAATATTGGGTGGATAAAGGTATTCTTAAAGAAGGGGACTTATTCAGATATTGGCAGTTTGCACACGCATATAGAAGTGAAAAAAATCGGGTCGTATTTAAGGTGGAGGGTAGTAGTAACTTTACATCACTGATAGAGTTAGGAGTAATGTCGAAAAATTTGGCTAGGATATATCGTTTTTTCCGTAATAATATCGATAAGACAATAGGTCACATTAGCCAAGTTAGGTGGTCCAATCAGATTGGAGTGATTACTGAACTAAAATGGGGGGAGGTTTATAAGAATGTTATTAGGAGCACTATTAATCTAAATCATAGATGTACACAATTAAATATATTATACAGGACACTATTTTCTCCACAACTTATGTTTAAGATCGGGTTGAAGAATAATTGTATGAGGTGTAAGACACATAATGCGGATATTCTCCATGTCCTTTGGGATTGCCCGAGGATCGGGGAATACTGGAGTGAGGTTTTTGGGTGTGTTGTACCACGTACAGCTACCCTAGGTGTTCTGGGAGCAACTCCAACTAATATAGGCTCGAGATGTAAAATAGATTTGGTGTTAAAGGTTTTGTTTTTGGCGAGACTGGTCCTGATTAAACATTGGAAAGACGATAAAGCTCCAGCAGTAAAGCAGTGGCATAATACAGTGGAACAGGTTAAGGTATATGAATGTGCATATGAAAAACGTTACAGAAGGGGAAGAGGTCTAAAGGAACTGTGGAATCAATGGAATTTATGAGGAAGGAGGGGAATATAGGATAGAGGAGTTGAATAAAGGTTTTTTTTTTTTTCTTCTTTTTCTTCTTTTCTTTTTTCTCTCTTTTCTTTTCTACCTGACTATCTCCAGCATGGGTTAATGGGCTATATGGGTGGGAGAAGGGGGGTATTGGACAGGATGTTTTTTTTTTTTGCTTTTTGTTATATATGTGTCGGATTACCTTTGCATAGGTACTATGAGGGGGGTGAGGGGTGGTTATGTAATAATAATAATCTTGATCATATACTTTAATGTCTGTAATAAAATGATGGTATTCCCAGAATGGTTCATGGGTTATATGGGTGGGAGGGGTATTAGAGGGGGGGGGTATTTATGTTATATAGGTGGTTGATTAACACTGCATAAGTATGAGGATTTAATAATTGATTATTATTTAAGGGGCTGGGGCTGGGTGGGAGACCACAATTTGGCTGGATCATATGTTTTTGTCATGCTATCGGTTACTAAAAAGCATTATGATAATGGATTAAGTACTAAGAAATGGGGGGTGGGGGGAATGGAAATGTAATAATAATGCTGACTAAGATATCCTATTGTTTTCAATGAAATGATTGTAGAAGAAATTATTGTACTATGAATTTGGAAAAAAAGAATAAAGATATTTTAAAAATGAAAAAAAAAAAAAAAAAGTAAACGCTTCTGGCCACCAGGAACATTTTGGGTGGGGAGGACCCGAGAGGCAGGGGCTTGGACAGGAAAAAGCTCGCCTGGCAGCGGACAGCCAGCTCCATCCCAAGATCCAACTAACATAGTTTTAACTGCAGCACCTTTAATCTACTACTAGCTTACTGCCTCCATACATCTTCCCCTTAGCAAACGAGCTGTGTCAGGCAGAATTTTCGGGTGTTTCACCAGATACATAATAGAACTCGGCCATCTGGTGCCGCCATGCTGGAGACCTGAAGTTTCAATCATAGCAGCGCAATATGCATGCCCCATACTTTCGCTCTTAATCATGGAACCATTTCCGAAAAAACAATTAAAAATAGAACCGCTATGCTATTCCATTATTCCTAGATGAAATATTCAAACGACCCCGCCTGCTTTGAAAATTATAATTTTTTCAAAGTAAACGCTTCTGGCCCCCAGGCCCATTTTGGGTGGGGAGGAGCCGAGAGACAGGGGCTTGGACAGGGACAGGGGCTTGGACAGGCGAAAGCTCGCCTGGCAGCGGACCGCCAGCTCCATCCCAAGATTAGGCAGCCTCAGAGGCATCCATGCATGCTGCCCCTGCTGTTTCCTGTCCATTTCGCCTCCACGATCCTCCACAGCGTCCACCAATGTCTCCATGCGCAACTTTCAACTGTCTATACCCCAGACACTGGAGTGCGAGAGGAAATACAGCACATCATCCCCTTATCAAACGAGCTGTGTCAGGCAGAATTTTCGGGTGTTTCACCAGATACATAATGGAACTCAGCCCATCTGTCCCCGCCATGCTGGATACCTGAAGTTTCAATCATAGCAGCGCAATATGGATGCCCCATACTGTCGCTCTTAATCATGGAAGTCGTCTCCATGGCTGCCTCCACATGTTGTACCCTTATCAAACGAGCTGTGTCAGGCTCATTTTTTGGGTGTTTCACCAGATACGTTATGGAACTTGGTCACTATGTCCCCACCATGCTGTGTTATCGACTAAATATACCATCAACCTTTTGTTCACATAGGAAATCATTTCAGCGCTTCTTGCTCACCTCCTTTGGTTCCTCTCTGCCGCCTTAACCAGGCAAAATACTCATACATACAGTGCTACACGTTATCCTCGCCAAAAGGAATTTTTTAAATTGGTTTGAAGCCTGAGTCCATTTGGGGTATGTTGCCATGCCACTCTCTAGCCTGCCGGTGCTGCCGCTGCCTCTGCATGCCGTCTTCTATAGTGTCAGGGTCAAGTATTGGATGTTTTAGATGCTATCTAGCCTCATTCTGTCACTCTGTCATCGCCATGCTGTTGCCCATAATTTTGGCATAATGGTGCGATTAAGCAGCCTCAGAGACATCCATGCATGCTGCCCCTGCTGTTTCCTGTCCATTTCCGTGGTGTTTACATCATTTTCTGAGGTTTCCAGGTGTTTGGCCAAGCTTCCCTGTGCAGACCCTTGGTCCCCTTGAAAAATGCTCGAGTCTCCCATTGACTTCAATGGGGCTCGATATTCGAGACGAGCACTCGAGCATCTGGAAAAGTTTGTCTCGAATAACATTTTAGTGCTTGCTCATCTCCAATCAAGATCTTTCTATCAATTCCAGAATTTATTCTATGCCTAGTGTTTTTTTAATTTCTGAAACCATTAAAAGTGTACATGTATTGGTGATCTATCAAGTGGGTGCTTCCCTCTCCAAATTTCACACCATCCAAACTATGTCAAAAATTTGAGGTACTTTTAATATGAGATATAACATATGATGTTCTGATTCTAGAGCTATCCCAGTGTTCACTAAAATGGCATTGATTGTTCCTCTGTGCAATCAAAAGACACCTCAGGTGACCTAAACAAAATCCATTAAGTTTTGTCAACACCTCCAGTGAGGTGGTATATGGCTCCCTGCTTGTACAGTATGCAAGTGAATTTTTTTAATATGCAATATAGAAATATACATCTCCCAATCCTATCGATCTGTTCATTGAGAATATCTATTTCTATACGTTTATGGAGTAAAATTGAGAAAACACAGTGTATTGATTTCCCTATCCACCTTTTATGAATAATGCTTAATGTGTCTGAAATGGGTCTCTTGTAGACATATTACTACTGGTAAAGCAATACTCAGACATTTCATGAAAAAAAAATCTTATTTCAGACATTCTACTTGGGCATGTATAAACTTAATAAAAAGGAAAAAAGTTATTTTGTAGTGCTTCCATACCCCCTGTCCTCTGCCATCCCTCTAGAAACCCTAGATGTCAGGTCCCTAAATAAAAGAACCTAACTATTCTACTAGCATAACTTCCTCCCCACCCATGCAGGTGGTAGCTGACCCTTAGTGCTAATAATGTTATTCATAGAACCTTCTAGCCACTCCTGTGCCTCTTTAGGATCTGTGAAAATAAATTACTTTGCCCTGAAACAAAATTCTTAATTTTGCTAGGAACAGCATTGAATATTGTACTTTTGCAGATCTTAACCTATCTTATATACCAGAATTTGTGTCTTCTTTTCTAGTCTCCATAGGGAGGTCTTGGAAAATAGGTATAATTGCATCTGGAAATTTAATTTCTACCATCTTTCTTGTTTTCCTTAGTACGTTGGGTGAGATTTATCAGAAGTTTCAGAGAGCAGACATGTTTTAGTTGCCCATGGCAACAGGTCAGTGCTCAGGTTTCATCTTATAAACAGCTGAGGGAAGGTTAAAAGGAATCCAATGAGCCTTCTCTATAAAGAAGAAATTGAACATAGAATCATGATCTACATATAACGGGTATGGAAAGTATTCAGACTCCTTTAACTTTTTCACTCTTTGTTTCATTGCAGCCAATTTGTAAGGTCAAGTGCCCATTAATGTACACTCTCTGCATCCGATCTTGACAGAAAAAAATGAAATTTAGATATTTAGAAGACTGGAAATTTCACATGGTCATATGTATTCACACCCTTTGCAGTGATACTCTATTTAACAAATATGCTGTCCATTTCCTTCTGATCCTACTTGAAATGGTTCTACTCCTTCAATAGAGTCCAGTTGCATCTGATTAAACTGATAAAACTTGATTAATAAAGGCACACACCTCACTGCTCACAGTGCATGTAGGAGAACATGAGAATCATGAGGTCTAAGAAACTGCCAAAGGAGCTCAGAGACAGAATTGTGGCGAGGCACACATCTGGCCAAGGTTAAAAAAGAATTTCTGCAATACTCAAGGTTCCTAGGAGTACAGGGGGCTTGGTGACAGAGGTAAAGAAAAACCCCAAGATTACTGTGGCCGAGCTCCATAAATGCAGTAGGGAGAAAGTTCCACAATGTCAACTATCAATGCAGCCCTCCACCAGTTGGTGCTCTTTGGAAGAGTGTACCTACAGAAGCCTCTCCTCAAAGCAAGGCATTTGAAATCCTGTGTACAATTTGCAAAAAAACACATGCAGGACTCCTAGACTATGAGAAATAAGATTCCCTGGGCTGATGAGATTGAAGTTTTTGGTATTAATTGTAAATGGTATGTGTGGCAGAGGATCCCCAAATCCAGATGTGAAAAACTTGTTGCATCATTCCCAATTAGACTCATGGCTCTACTACCTCAAAAGGTACTCAATACTGAGCAAAGGGTCTGAATACTTATGGTCATGTTATATTTCAGGTTTTCTTGTTTAATAAATCAGTAAAAACAGCAAAAAAGATTGTGCAAAGTCTGACAGGAAACTGGCGCTTGACCCTCAGTAAATGAGCCTCACTGTGCAAATTTGTGGTGGTGAGGATTATTGTGGTGGAATGTTCCCAATTAAATTTTCTAAGGGTATCCACAAGCGCACAGGTACAGCATTTCCCTGCCCTCTGGTCTTTGTTTAAAACGGTGTTGCCTCCACAGAAGCCTAGCACCTCAATTTGCTCATACACCATGCTCTCCACAAAAAAGGGCAATCTCCTCCAGCACAGGCTGAAAGCCAACACTTTTACCCAATGGGTACTGCACACTCAGCTGTCTGCACCGCTCCATATCAGCCAACTTTCACAGGAGGGATGTTAAACCCAAATTTCCTATTCACTTTTCCCCCAAGTCCTGTAAGTAGTCAGTAAGTCGCCAGTCAGGAATGCATTTTCCAGGCCATCAATGCGTCATTGTTTATGGCAGTTATCATGTCCAACGGAGAGCAGGATCCACTACAGACTCACATGCTCCACCCATCTGCCAGGGACTGTCACTTTATTGCCGATTTTGCATACAGCATAAAAGAATAGATCAGTGAATTGTTCTTACATACATAAATGCCTTTTCCTTTTGAATACCCAAATGTCTTTATGTAAATCTATGGACCAAAACTAGAATAAAATACCATAAGGATTTCAACGATAGAGTCATGAATAGCCATTAATAAGCTAAAGTAAATCTGTGTCATGTTACTGTGCTGCAGTCAATGAAATCTCTCCTGCAACATTTATTTCCAGTCTGCAAAGAAAGCATTTTAAGGCCCACAAAACTAAGTGATTTTTTTTCTAACCCAGATGGCTGTTTTTCCCCAGGCTGCAATACCAGTGATGAACTGGGATTTTAATGAGCATCAACACGAAAACATCTGGGTGGTATTTCCACTTTACTTTAAATACAAAGGCTGATATTTTTATCTCTTCAAGTTTAAAAACTTGTGACTATCCCAAGTGGATGTTCATAAATTTTAGATCTGGTTTGTGCCACTTGTTTTTCCTGAAATATTTATTGACTCCTTTATCTGCAATTCAAACAAGAAACTCTTTTTGTAATAAGCTCTGAGAAGAAACCTCAGTCATGCATGATTAAGTTGTGCTTCGGATCTTCAGATTATACTTTTTTGTACTATTTTTGTTAAGTATACTTAATTAATTGTGTTATTCAGATATAATTTAGTAAAAATAATCAACTATTCTATATGCAAAATAAAAGAAAAACCATACACACACTTAGGAATACTAAGGGCTCTTTCACATTGTTCTTGTTTTTCTCATCCATTGTTCAGTGATTTCCATAGAGGACTCACAAAGTCTTTGTTTTCAATGGGTGCTTTCACATCGGCTTATTTTTTCACTAATCCGTTGACCATGGAAAAAAATTATAAAACATGTTCTATTTCTTCTATTTTTTTTGTTTTAGGGGCAAAAAAAGTCGGAAATAAGCACAAACACCATGAAAGGTCTCAAAAATTAAAGAAAAAGGCAAGCGAAAAGTTTGACACATGTGCCCTATTGTTACAATACAAAAAAACTTGCACTGTATGTCTGCCAGATATATACAGGCAGGTTTGTTCTTAAAGGAAACCTACCACTTTAAAATGCCAGTTATAACCCTCAAATACTTTGCACCAGCTCAGGGTGAGCTCATGCTGGAGCATATCTTCATTATTTGCAGAAACCACCGTATTGCTTTTTAAACTGTTTTATTCTTAAACACGATATGCCCTCGGCGTACCATGCGCACGACCACGCGTGCGCCTGAATAGGAAGTGCCGGAGAGCTGGTGACATCACTGAGTTCTCGAGCACACTTGCGCCTGCGCAACTTTGCGTGCGAAGCCGGCCAGTATAAAAATTTGAAGTTGCGCAGGTGTGAGTGTGCCGAGAGCTCGGTGACGTCACCGGCTCTCCGGCACTTCCTAATCAGGTGGATGCATGGTCGCGCGCATGGTGCGCTGAGCACATATCATGGTGCGCTAAAGCATGGTTGGGATATAAAGAATAAAACAGTTTAGAAAGGGATACGGCGGTTTCTGCAAATAATGAAGAAATGCTCTGGCATCAGCTCACCCTGAGCTGGTACAAGGTATTTGAGGGTTATAACTGGCATTTTAAAGTGGTAGGTTTCCTTTAAGTTCAGTTTGTAAATAAGAGGTACTGTCACGAACCCTACTTCAGATCCCAAACACGGGGTGCACTTATGCCAGGGAACCACTCAAATTAGCCCTTAAGCTTTGCCCACTCACACAAAATGGCATCTTAACGCTAATTCCTACTCCCCTTGCACACAGTACACCCAGTCAACTCAATTCTCATGTCAGAGAAACCAAACGCATCCGAATCCCAGACACTACACCCCAAGCACGCACAACCAAGTGGGTGCAAACCACACTATGTACCCCCCCTACCACTTATATGCCTATGGAACGCTACTGAATGGAGCCACTCTGCACCGTCACCCATTCACCCTTTTTACAGCTGCCACCACTTGTAATTATGGCTCACGAGAGCACATCAGGAAAAACTTATTAAAGGACTATTTAATATGCAAAATAGGCACAATACTTACTAGTTACAAAAATGGTGAAATAACAGAAATACATAAAAGCAAAAAGTACAATAAAAATGGATAAAAAAAACGAAAAGACAGACCTCTTACTAATTGGATTGGCATAGAGACCCGCGGCGGAGAAACCATGGAAACTCCTGGAAGCTTAATGCATCTCCGTAGACTAACAAGAATTGATAGTGGCATGTTACTTTTAACTAACCACCTAATCCGCCTCTTTGGTCATGTGAAAGGGGTGTGGCTACACCTGTATCAAGGTGGAAAGTTGGGGATATTTCCAAATCATGTATTATCTTCTCACATGGGTCTCCTGAGAAGAAGATACCCACCACATTTCCCAACATGTATTAACAAATATACAGTAACAATACCAATATGAAATGTTGGTCCAATTGTCTAATAGCCATTTTCTTGGCTCCCAAACTCAGAAATCCTAGGTGCTCGACATCACAGGATCACAGATTTGTTGACCAGAAATTGAAATATATTTGATTTCAATTTTTCCATATCCTTAAGTAGCCATTTAAGACACATGGCGCAAACTCATGGACATTGGAGTCATGATGTCTGGGTCAATTAATATGCTATTGAAGGGACAGAGAAAACCAATTACCATTTCTAAGGGACATGGGAATCACAGAGGGGGGTGGGAGAAGTTCATCTATGGACCAGTTGCTAATAACGTTATCTCATAGGGCCAAGTTGATCTCCCCATAACAGATGACTGGCAAAGAGGGGGCACTCAAATCCATAATTTATGACAGTTAGTGTATATTTAGTAAGTAGAAAGTAACCTGGGTTTGCAGCAGCTTGCATTTCTTCCTTATGTAAGATATTGGAAACCATTATTAATTTACTTGTGATGTAGAAATCTTTAGAAATAATTTATACATGCATTACATGCAAATTTTTGCTGTAAGCAGATATAGAGATCATATATGTTAAAGTCTATTCATTAAACAACTGAGAGATAGAGATGTTTATCAGTTTCTTTGACATTTCAATTTACCTGTTTTGTGTGCTTAGTCAGATTTTATTAAATATCTTAGGAAGTAATGGATAGTCCCTCAGTGCTGTCTAGAGTGCAGTTTCAAATATTCAGTATCTTTGAATTGTATTAGTTAAAAATTGCCATTTTTTTTGAATGTGAGAATCTAAGAGCAAGGCTAACAAATGTGATTATTCCGTGAGCCATAATGTTAAAGTAATAAACATTGCAAATATGTGCAGTTGTTTTATCCATTATGTTCCTAAGTAGTACAGTTTCCTACAGTGTATAGTAAAAGGAGAGGGTAATAAACAATGAGAATATCAGCTCACTGGGAGTACATGGCAAGGACATCTCCACCGTCCACCAGAAATGAAAAATGCACCAGCACTTACAAGTCTCACATGAAATCCACTTTATTAAGAGAATATTTTAATTTTAACCAACAGATGAATCTACGTCAAAGTAAATTATTTACTAATACCCCCGTTCAATCAATTGTGCAACCACCCCCTTAATAAATATTACTATAATTATAACTAATGTTATATTGTAATTATTTAGGGGGTCCTGTATATAATTTATTAACGGGCCCCTGTGTGTAATTTATCATTAAAGGAAACCTACCCCTTCTGATGGTAGGTATTAGATGTAAACACCGGGCACCAGCTCAGGGTGAGCTGGTGCCGGATGTTACCTTAGCTAGTGTTTTAAACCGCTATATCGTTGTTTAAAACACATGGCCGCGCGCAGCGCCGAAGCTACCTCGGGGCTGTAAATCAAAATGTGTTTAAACCGCGATAGTGGTAGGTTTCCTTTAAGGATGTGACTATCTATATCCATTTTTATTATTAATTGTGCCCTGTATATAATTTGTATGGGGGGTCCCTGTTTATATTTAGTGATGGGGGACCAATTATTGTGGGGAGGACAATAAATAATTTATTAGAGGGCAGTACTTCAATCATTAGTTGGGGGTATGATATATTAATATTCTGGCCCTGTATATCACTTATTGTTTGCATGGAGGCACTTGAATTCATGTTATTAATTGGGGGATTACATTATTACTTTTATTGAATATTTCATATCCATACAATATAGTGGAATATAGATGATTGCATTATATATAGAATAGAATAGCATTTTTTTTATACTGCAGAGGCATAGTGAATGGACATGTTCTGTGGGGGTATACATTATTGTATGTGATACAAGTAAGGGGCACAGTATAGTTACTTATTTTGTGAGGGGCATATATAGATTAGGGGTGCAGTGTTATCCAGGTGCCTATGGGTTTTTAGGGGCACAGTGTGTAGATGCTTCCAGCAAATTCTGGATGGTGAAGTGTCCGTGGAGCACATTTTCGTTGGGTTTCCCAACGCTTTCCATTTTGCGCCAAATTGCCCCGGGATTTTGGTGCATGCGATCAGATTTTGGCGCATCGATGTCGGCTTACACGCGGCAGAAATCGGGGGGGCATAGCCGTCGGACAACCCGACGGATTTGGACAACGCCCAAGATTTAACATTTAGAATTGTGTCACAAGACACGCACTTACAAGTACCAGGAATAAGCAGGTGAACTCCGGTGCAGGAACTCGGGATCTTAGTGAATAGCGGCAGACCTGAATTGGACAACGCACCGGGGGATCGCAACAGGACGGGTAAGTAAATCTGCCCCATTGTCATGCAGCTCTTTAAACTAAGGAGAGTACATGCTACACAAGGATCTGCTATTGTATTAGGCAGTGCCTAGAAGGGTTTATTTTGTGTTGCTTTATATGTGCCAAAACCATGGCTGAATTTATGTTGTTTTTGAAGTGTGAATAAAACACTTTATTTGGACTTTAACCCTGCATGTGTCCTTGCTTCCTGCACTACTACCAGGCATCTACCTGAGCAATTCCCCACAGTGTCCACTTTCAATCGCTCATTAATCCATCAGTATTGCTAAAGCCAAAAACAAACATGAGTTAATCCAGAATAGAGATGAGCAGTACATGGGATATTTGCATGTCCTCTGTGTTCTGTATCCACTCATGCTTTTGGCTTTCAATCCTGAAACTTTTCATTCCTTTTGACAAATGAAATGAAGGGGAAAACCAAACATAGTGGCAATGTCATAGAGTGGTGGAGGGTGAAAACAGCATTATGGAAATCACAGAGTGTTCCAGGGAGACAGCGGTCAGTTGGCAGCTGCATGAGTAGGCCACAAAGTGGCACATTGACAAATTATGGAGGTGGCAGCAACATCGTTGGCCACAGAGTGGCACAATGAATTTGAAGTTTGAAATGAATTTGAAGTGGAAATTTTTAATTTGAAATTTGAAAATTAGAGATGCCAAATGCATCATCCATTACAATTTCTTTGCAAAAAATAAACTTCAAAGGTGGCAGTGGCAACAGCATCGGCATGAGGTCAGAGAGTGGCATGATGACCAATTCTTTAGGTGGGAGTGTGGCACAATGTTAGAGCATGGAGGCAGCAGTGGCAGTAGCAGCAGCAGCATGAGGTCAGAGAGTGGCACAATGAAAAATTCGGGAGGGGGCAGCAACATGGTAGGCCACAGTGTGGCACAATGTGAGAGTGTGGAGGCGGCAGTGGCAGGAGCAGCATGAGGTCAGAGAGTGGCACAATGAAAAATTTGGCAGATGGCAGCAACATGGTAGGCTACAGTGTGGCACAATGTTAGAGCGTGGATGCAGCAGTGGCAGCAACAGCAGCAGGGTCTGTTCCATGTCCTACTGCTGCTGGTGGTAGTGAGGGTCCAAGAGGGTTGAGAGCCAAAAGTCATCCCTATGCCAGATGTTGACTATTCGGCTGTCACTAGTTAGGCGAAGAAGCATGCTGCGGGCAATCTGCACAAGTGACCCTGAGGGACTCCCAGCCTGCATCTCCACAGTACACTGCCATAGTGCTTCTGGGTCATCTGCCTCATCTTCTACCTCCTTCGGATGCTCTTGCTCCTCCACTCCTGTCATCTGAGTAGAAAAACCACAAATTGCACCAGACTCTGCTTGTGCTCCAATGTCCTCCTCCAGTTCAACCCCCACCGGACTCATGTGGTCATGGGATGTAGTCGCCACTTCTACAGTGCCCTGACCAGACAGATTTTGCAGCATCGGTTACAGGATATGAAGCAGTGTAATGCCGTTATTCATCCCACAGTCCTGGTGACTGACAAATAACGTGGCCTCTTCAAAGGGCCTGAGCAAATGGCAGGTGTCATGCATGAGCTGCCAGTGGCTGCAACTTGAGGAGGGTGTGCTTGGCTTTGTAAGAATGGCTGAAATGAATGCACAGCTTCCTGGCCATTTTTAGAATGTCTTGCAGATGGGTGGAAGACTTCAGTAACCTGTTGACTACCAGATTGAAGACGTGCGCCATGAAGGGCGCATGGACCATCCCTCTTCAGTGCAGTGTGGACACCCTGTTCCTCCCATTGTCTGTCACCATGGTTCCGATTTGCAGTTGTCGTGGAGAAAGCCACACATTGATTTCTTTTCAATTGCATGACGCTGAGCAGTTCCTCCCCTGTGTGACTTCATTCGCCCGGACAAACCAGGTGTAGAATTGCGAGACACCGCTGTGCCATGCACATGTGGTATGATGGAGCAGCACTTAGACTTGTGGAGGCTGAGTTGGTTGTAGAGAAGGGGGAAGAGGAGGTGGACATTGGCGCAGGAGCAGCAGTTTGACAACATGGAGGAGAAAGCAGCGTCTCCTGTTCAAGTTGTTGGTGTGGCTCAGCGGGAAGTACATTCACCCAGTGGTTCGTAAAGGACATGTTGCTGTTTGTGGATACCTTTATGTGCTGATCAATTTTATATGATGATTCAATAAAGAAGCAAGAAGTTTTCATTTAGAAAGTGCTGGATCATTTGAATCTTTTTCATTGTCTGCAAAAACCTGCAACCAAAGGGTGTATCCTTTTGCATTTTCGAGAGGACGGGGAGGATCACCAAATGCTCACGGGTGTAAGGATTTCCTTCAAAACACACTTGCCGCATAGACTTTTCTTTTGTAAAAGACATGTACTGGCCCTGACCGTAGTTACAGCTCCACACATCTGCGCTGCCATGCACCTTGGAAGAAAAAGATAAGCTCGAGGACTGGCCTACCTTCTGTTGTACATATTTGTGAAGGGCTGGTACTGCCTTTTTGGAAAAGAAATTTCAGCTTGGAACTCTCCACCTCTGTTCGTCACAAGCCATTAGTTCTATGAAGGGTGCAGAGTCCACAACTTGGAAATGGAGGGACAGTAGTACCAACAACTTGGACAGGAGCATGGTCAGATTCTGCACCTTAGAATGGCCGGACACATACAGTTGTCTCTTTATAATCGCCTCGCTCAATGACTACTAATGCCATGCGTAGCGAGGAACAGGAGCATCTGGACTGGGAGATCATGTCAAAGACAAACAGCTCTCTTCAGCCGAGGTGCTGGAGCCTTGACTTGCTGAAACGGCATGTGTGCCACTAGATTCTTCTAGCAGGATGGACCACATGTGAGACCTGTTTCTCCCAGGCCATTAGATGGTGACGCTGCATGTGTTGACGCAGGGCCATGGTGCCAAGGTTAGCTCCGTACCCACGCTTCACTTTCTGCCCGCAGATTCGATATATACACACGCTCAGCTCCTCTGGTGTCTTAACAAAAAACTGCCACACTGCCGAGATGGTAATTTTACAGCCAACTGAGTGACTACTACCGCCGCTGCCTCACAGAGCACCTGTGCCTCTGTTTGGCTCCCGTCCTTGCACTGCTACCACCCTGCTGACTCATGGCCACAGTATCAACATGCTGCCTGCTCCGCTGCCTGACGCGCAAGCTGACACTCTCTTCGCCCGACGATGATGAATCCCTTGCTACACCCGGCTCCCAAGTGTGATCAGCTACATCATCATCAATTTGCGCTTCTCTGTCACTCCTATTCTCCTCAACGGTGTCAGTATGAAGAGCCTGCCAACTGCAGAAAACAGCGGATGTCTGCCCCACCTCTTCACTTCCAAGCAGCTGCTGACTGTCCTCAAACACTTCGTCCTCGCTGAATAGTGGCGCTGAGCCCAGACCACCTAGTAGTTCTCTGGCTGAGGAAAATTAACAGGACAGGGGCTGGTTGAGGAAGGATGAGGGCCGCTGACCTGCTCCTGGGCCATGTCAACTAATTGTTGACATAGTGGTTAATTAACTGACACGTATTTCTTGCTCTCAACTTTAGCAACAAAAAAGTATTGGAATTTGCTTTATACAGATACCCCACAACAGACACCCTGTAATTGAAGTGAAAATCACTCTATAAACTACGTGGATTTGACACATATTTCTTGCTCTCAACTTTAGCAACAAAAAGTATTGTAATTTGCGTTATACAGATACCCCACCACGGACAACCTGTAATTGGAGCGAAAATCACTCTATAAACTACGTGGATTTGACACGCTGTATGACATTATATGAGCCTGCCGGTCGCTGATTGGCTTACAGGTCTGCAGAGAACATCAAGAGTGTCCCTTTATCCTTCCCAGAGTTCTCTGCCCCATGTAACATGCTGTGCTCGCGCCCATTTAGCTAAAAAAGCTATAACTTTTTTATTTTTCCATGTAAAGAGCTGTGTATGGGCTTGTTTTCTGTTTAATAAATTGCACTTCATAGTGGTGATATTTAATATTCTATGCTGTACACTGGAAAGTGGGAAAAAAAATTTTGAATGCAGTGGAAATTATGAAAAAACACATTTTTTCTTGTGGGTTTGGATTTTACGGTTTTCACTGTGCTCCCCAAATGACAGGCCTACTTCATTCATTGGGTCAGTAAAATCACAGGGGATTCAACTTTAGCAACAAAAAGTTTGGGAATTTACGTTATACAGACACCCCACAATGGACAGCCTGTAATTGGAGCAAAAATCACTCAATAAACTATGTGGATTTGACACATATTTCTTGCTCTCAACTTTAGCAACAAAGAAGCATTGGAATTTGCGTTATACAGATACCCCACAATGGACACCCTGTAATTGGAGTAAAAAACACTCTATAAACTACGTGGATTTGACACTTATTTCTTGCTCTCAACTTTAGCAACAAAAAAGTATTGGAATTTGCGTTATACAGATACCCCATAACGGATACCCTGTAATTGGAGCGAAAATCACTCTATAAACTATATGGATTGACACATATTTCTTGCTCTCAACTTTAGCAACAAAAAAGTATGGAAATTTGTTACGACAATATACACACGCTCAGCTCACTCTGGTGTCTTAACAAAAAACTGCCCACACTGCCGAGATGGTAATTTTACAGCCAATCTAGTGTGATCTATACCGCCGCTGCCTCACAGAGCACCTGTGCCTCTGTTGGCTCCCTCCTTGCATGCTACCATCCCTGCTGACTGCCACAGTATCAACATGCTGCCTGCTCCGCTGCCTGACGCGCAAGCTGACACTCTCTTCGCCCGACGAGATGAATCCCTGCTACACCCGGCTCCCAAGTGTGATCAGCTACATCATCATCAATTTGCGCTTCTCTGTCTCACTTATTCTCTCAACGGTTGTCAGTATGCAAAGCCTGACCAACTGCAGAGAAAACAGCGGAGTTGCCCCACCTTCTTCACTTCCAAGCACGTGCTGACTGTCCTCAAACACTTCTGTCCTGCGCTGAATAGGGCGCTTGAGCCCGACCACCTTAGTAGTTCTCTGGCTGTGAGGAAAATTACAGGACAGGGGCGTTGAGGAAAGGATGAGTGGCTGATGATGCTCTGCTACCTGCTCCTGGGCCATGTCAACTAATTGTTGTATCTGACGAACCCACGGACTCTTGGTTGGGGTTGTCAGATGTTATATTTGAGGTATCAACCTTTGGGTTGTTGATCAACACACTGCCGCTAGATGACAACGGCAGTTCTGGCCTCACAGAGTTTCCCCTGCTGCGACGTCCCATTACTGTGCTGCAACCTCTGCCTGCTCCACCTGCCACCTTTCTGTCTGACATAGTGGTTAATTAACTGACACATATTTCTTGCTTTCAACTTTAGCAACAAAAAAGTATTGGAATTTGCTTTATACAGATACCCCACAACGGACACCCTGTAATTGGAGCGAAAATCACTCTATAAACTATGTGAATTTGACACGTATTTTTCTCTTAACTTTAGCAACAAAAAAGAATTGTAATTTGGGTTATACAGATACCCCACAATGGACAACGTGTAATTGGAGCGAAAATCACTCTATAAACTACGTGGATTTGACACGCTGTGTGACATCACATGAGCCTGCCGGTCGCTGATTGGCTAACAGCTCTGCAGAGGACATCAAGGGTGTCCCTTTCTCCTTCCCAGAGTTCTCTGCCCCATGTAACATGCTGTGCTCATGCCCATTCAGCTAAAAAAGCTATAACTTTTTTATTTTTCCATGTAAAGAGCTGTGTATGGGCTTGTTTTCTGTTTAACAAATTGCACTTCATAGTGGTGATATTTAATATTCTATGCTGTATACTGGAAAGTTGTAGAAAAATTCTGAATGCAGTGAAAATGATGAAAAAACACATTTGCGCCATTTCTTGTGGGTTTGGATTTTACGGTTCTCACTGTGCGCCCCGTTTTCAATGCTTCTACTTTTAGGACTGCACGACCTTTCAATCACTTTTTATTATATTTTGATAGATCGGGCATTTTCGCGACGCGGCAATACGTAATGTGTTTATGATTTTTACTGTTTATTTATATTTATTTGATGACTTCTAGGAAAAGAGAGGTGATTTGAATTTTTTGGTTTTTTAATATAATTTTTTTTAACTTTTTTATTTTATTTTTATTTTTTACTATTTTTCAGACTCCCTAGGGTACTTTAACCCTAGTTTGTCTGATTGGTCCTACCATATACTGCCATACTACAGTATGGCAGTATATGGGGATTTTGTACAGGGCAGGTATATGGGGATTTTGTTAGCACCATCTATTATATGTGCTCATTGCCCACATTAGTAGTAGATAGGTAGATCATGATAGCCTCGGATCTTTGTGTGAAGGAGGGCTTGTCATGACAAAGTGATCGCCATCCTGATGGGCGGGACGGGGAGAGTGCACGATCGGAGTCCATGCGCCGCGGCTTGTTATGCAGGCCGGCGATCAAAGAGGTTCATACCCACGATCGGTGCCTAGCACCGACCGCGAGGTGTAGCGAAGGGTGTTGCTTCATTTAGAAGCAAAGCAAGTGAGTATGATGAGGACTCAGCCCGTGAGCCCTCTTCATTCTCCCCATGTGAACAAGACTACGGGTACGTCATTATTGACTTATGGGGTTAAAGGGAAAGATGGCCACCATAAAGGAAGTCTGCTATGGAGCCCCAGACTCTTTCTAGTACACTTCAGATCAGCCCCTAAATGAAGTAGAGATCCTGGAGTTTTGTTAACAATATGATAAGACCTAATGTATAATATGTACAAGCAAGGGTGGGTGCATGTTAATCAATGTGTTTAGTATATACGGTAACCAAAAAGGAAAGCACATGGCTAATATTGTGTATGTAATAGGACAATATACACGCACGGCACTTTATTAGGTACACCATGCTAATAACGGGGTGGACCCCCTTTTGCCTCAGAAACCTGCCTCAATCTTCGTGGCATAGATTCAACAAGGAGTGCTGGAGACATTTCCTCAGAGCGGATTTGGTCCAAGTGACATGATGCATCACACAGTTGCCGCAGTTTATCGGCTGCACATCCATGATGCGAATCTCCCCCCGTTCCACCACAGCCCAAAAATGCTCTATTGGATTGAGATCTGGTGACGTGGAGGCCATTGAGTACAGGTGAACTATTGTCATTGTTCAAGACACCAGTCTGAGATGATGCCAGCTTATGAATGGCATTTATCTGCTGAAGTAGCGTAGCCATCAGATGTTGGGTTACATTGGGGTCCTAAAGGGGATGACATGGTCAGAGCAACAACACTCACGTAGGCGTCGGCGTGCAAACGCTGCTCAATTGGTACCAAGGGGCCCCAAAGAGTGCCAAGAAAATATGACCCCAAACCATGAACACACCACACCGCGCCTGACCGTTGATACAAGGCAGGATGGATCCATGCTTTCATGTGTGATTGCCAAATTTGACCCTACATCGAATGTCGCAGCCAGAAATCGAGATCATCAGACCAGGCCACAACGTTGTTCCAATCTTCTACTGTCCAATTTCGAGAGGCTTGTCAAATTGTAGCCTCAGTTCAGTGTTCTTAGGCTGAAAGGAGTAGTGGCAACGTTGTGGTTTTCTGCGGCTAGCCCATCTGCCTCAAAGTTAAACGTACTGTGCTTGCAGAGATTCAGAGATGCTATTCGGCCTACCTTGTGTAAAGGGGGGCGATTTGAGTCACTGGTTGCATTTCTATCAGCGCGAACAGTCTGCCCATTCTCCTCTGACCTCTGGTATCAACAAGGCATTTCGCCCAAAGAATGCCACTCACTGGATGTTTTTTCTTTTTCGGACCATTCTCTGTAAACCCTTAGTAGATGGTTCGTGGGGAAAATCCCAGTAGATCGCAGTTTTGAAATACTCAGGACCACCCTTCTGGCACCAAACAAACCATGCCACGGTCAAAAGGCACTCAAATCACCTTTCTTCCCATACTGAGCCGGTTTGAAATTCAGGAGATTGTCTTGACCATGTATAAGCCTAAATGCACTGAGTTGCAGGCCATGTGATTGGCTGATTATAACATAAGTGTTAACGAGCAGCTGGACAGGTGTACCATTAAAGTGGCCGGTTGAGGGTAAGCCAGGGTATCATGTAACTAACAATCATAACACTTTATTACCCCAAGTTTGCAAACATACTCTTAGAACCACTCTTTAGACAGGCCTATCAACACTCGCTAACTGCATGAAAATCAACTCCCTTACTAATTCCATCCTATGACTATCTCCCCTTCAGTCAGTTATGAAAGAACAGCCAGAATTACCAACCCCAGGCTTCGTCTGCGTCAACTTTCAAACTTGAACTCTGTAAATTAAAGATGGTGGCTGATGGCTGGTTCAAGCAGCAGAATTGAATTATTTAAATTATTTGTTAGAATTATTTTTATTGCTTCCCTTATAAAGAATGGCTGGACACATACATCAAAAGCTATTTATCTTGTACACGTCCTATTGTACTATCCTATTATAGAAAAAAAAGTTAAAAAATGGCAATTTTTTTGTTTGTGCGTTTATAAGATTATAAATTAACACGCCCCTATATATCACTTGTCACTTTAAATTTTGACCTCAAACATAGTCGAAACCACTTTTGAGAAAAATTGTTAACCCTTGAGATTCCATCGATAGTAAGAACGTGGAGGCTACATTTTGCAGAGTCTGATTTACTAGTGTTGATACATACATGTGTCACCAGTTCAAAATTGTTAACTCAAAAGCCGATAAAGAAGAAAATTTTCGCGCAATTTCCCCTGATAGCGAGACACCCCACGGTGGCGCGTTAGTTGTTGATATGGTGCACAGCAGGCAGGCAGAAGGAAGAGAGCGTCATGGCTGTTAGCCATTTGCCCGTTGGAATTTAGTGTTTTATTTGGTTATGGGAGGCTTTGTGAGCCTTATAAAATGTTTTTTATCGTGATGGTTGGAATGGTTGCGAAGCATTTTTCAGTGATAATATTATGGGTGGCTATACCCTACGGATTACAATATATATTAGATTTTGTATGTGAGGGGGTTGTAGAACAAAATCATATTCTTTTGATAGAATTTTTTCTTTTTTCTTTTTGTTTGTGACCGTTAGTATACCCCTACGTAATCATGTTATTCATGTGGCTCTGTACATAATTGCTTGTAATACCAAATTTCTATATTTTGCTCACATTTATTATTTGGGCAATAAATCAATAAGTGGGATGAAAATCTATAATATTTGCAATGCGCGTTTCCAAGTGGCCATAACACGTTTTCATTTTTTTATGTCTATATAGTGTCTTAAGCAGTGTTTTTTTGCCGGACATTTGATGCTTACAACGACAATTCATATCGAGTACGTTTTTTGATTTGACCGTGTTATGGCATTTGGTTTTCGGTATTGTAAGCATTTCTTTTAACGGGTTTAAAATGTTTACAGCCGCCTTCATGTGTGGTTACATAAGAACTTGTTTTATGTATGGGGGTCTTTAAAGATGTCTGTATGCGGCCAATTACCGTGCCACCAATTGGTGGTTTTTCCTCCTTTTATGTTTATCTGCATTTTTATTGTTTGTGTGGCTTTGATTGACATTTTTTTTGTTGGGGGGGGGGAGGGAGTGCAATTCTTTGATTTTTTTTTTATTTTAAAAGATTGCTTATTCGATAGATACCTGCAATACTTATTTATTGCATGGGTATTATCCACTTTTTATAGACTTTTGTTTGCAATATTTAATCAGTTCATTGTCATTTATCTGTTCTTTATTAGTTGTCGTTCATCTATTTTGCATATGACACATTGTCATATTCACTTCATTGTGCCCCACACTGAAATAAGGCCTCATGATGTTTTACATTGTTTGCTTTACATTAAACATCTCAATAAATCTCTGCAGCACAAAAACAGTATGTGATACAAGACTTGATAATTAAATCCTGTGTACAGTGTTGCGTTTCTTAGGTCTCATTACAGAGCGCATTAATAATAAGGAAATAAATGCGGAACCCTCGGAAAATGCTTAATGTGTAGATGAGAAAAGTAACAATCACCAGAGCTTCAGGATTTGTGAGAATTGGTTACGCAATAAGACAGGATGTTAGATATCATGAAACTGCGTTGAAATGTTATTGTGGCATGCATAGTGAGTCAGACACACAAACATTGGCCCACATTTGTTAGGAATAGTGTCCAGTCGGTCTATGCTGCAGTTGCATGTTTACTGTGCAAGGGTGCCAAATCAGGATTTCTGGTGCAACATTCTTACAGATTCTGGTTTGCCTGCACTGCTCCGTCATTAGTGACACACTTTTTTTGTGTTGCACCCTGCAACAGAGGTGGCAACAAATCTCTGTATGGCTGGATGTGGCTGAGTGTATGTTATTACAGGGACTGTATGGGCTGGTTGGGGCGAGCTGTCTGTTACATGGACTGTGTGTCTGGGGCGGGCTGAGGTTGAATGTTACAAGGGACTGTGTGTTCTGGAGGGGCTGTGAGGTGTTGTATGGTTACATGGGACTGTAGGTGGATGATCATTGCATATAATACCATTACTCGCTGTCCTCTCTCCTGTGTGATAACTTCATTGATCCTGTGTCTCAACCTTGTAATATCACTCCATCATCCACTGCCACCCAAAACCACTTTTAAGGTACACAGTGTGAACAGTATATCCTGACACAATACTGGTCCATGTGGTAACAGACTGTTAAGTTTGTGTATATGATAGTGTTCGACTAGGGGCCAAGGATTATAGGTGGGGAGTCCTGGGGCCCCCACCAGCTGAAGGAAGTAGAGAGCTGTGCTGTGATATAAAAAAAACTACACGTAGAGAAGGGTAAGTGGCTGTATACATGTATTACATGGGACTGTATGGACTGGAAGCATGCACTAATGCACCAGGAAGAAAAAGGTGAACTCCAACGGACCCGACGGGGGGAGGAGGAGGAAAGGATGAGGAGAGGAAGCGGACACATGCAGGAACTTGAGCACACGATCTTAGAATCGCGGCAGAGGTTCTCCGATTGGGGATCATGCAGGGACCGGGTAAGTAAATGTGCCCCATTATATCCTGACGAGTACTTAGTGCACATATAACACACTTACAAGTGTGGTGTGTTGGTGTGTATGATAGCCCCGCTGCTGCTCTGGTGCAGCCCTTTGCCTCTTGATGTATCCGTCAGGGTCCTGCGCAGAGCTTAT
This sequence comes from Engystomops pustulosus, assembly GCA_019512145.1. Lineage (NCBI taxonomy): Eukaryota > Metazoa > Chordata > Amphibia > Anura > Leptodactylidae > Engystomops > Engystomops pustulosus. Next base: position 150,570,606 of record CM033643.1, read on the forward strand.
CTCTACGCCAAGCCCTGTGTCAGGATTCAAACCTGTATTCTGTTGCCTGGTTCTGTGTCTCCTTGTTTGCTGAGCCACTCGCTCGTTGAATTGGATGTCGCTGGACTATTGTGTTGAACATATTGAAAAAACGCACCTGTTTCTGCTGATTAGTACCGACCCTGCCGTTTACCTTGATGGTCTGCCTATATATACGTTCGTGACACTTCCTGCTGGTGTAGTATGTGTCAGTTAATGAGTACTGCCTGTAACCCGGAGACTCCTTGCTGAGACCTTCTTCTAGTTTCTTGGAACATCACCTTGCTTGACGGCAAGTTGTCTATATGCGCCTTAGCTCCTGAGATACAACAGACTATTACTCTGGTCTCTCTCCACTCCATGTTCAAGGGAGCTTCGGAAGGCCCCCTGCGGGATATCCATGTACTGCCTTCAGACTCTCTGCTTTACCCTGATATGGACTCCTGCTCCCGTTGAAATGCGAAAATTCGCCGGCTCTGCAGCGATGTGGCGCAGGCGTGGGGACGAACGGCCCCTCGATGGCCCACCACGATTACACCACGGCATGTCATGACATCCGCACACCTGGTAGTGCCCCCCCCCTCATGACGTGGCCGCAAAGACCTGATAAATATCCTCCAATTTTTCTAACACGTGGGGTCTACCATATACTAGATCACACAGAGAGAACTCCTTTGACAATGGAGAACTTCATGTTTAACAAACATAAGGTAGGGTCAATTAGACAGATCCAATCTTTTCAATCTGTATAAAAACCCTCTTTAACAGCTCTTTAAGGTATTACAGAGAGGTGTTCCCTAGTCTGCTTTGATTTCTTTAGTATGCCAATGCGAGTAGAATAGGTTTAATAACTTTTGTAATGGTCTGTTTGCAGTATTCCTTAAAGGGATTGGCCTCAGGGATAGTTGTTTAAATACATACTGTGTTTATATATTATAGGAACATAATCAGCCACTTACTATGGTACTGGGCACCCTTGCAGATTAAGATCCATTTCAATGTGTTCATAGTGATGATTATAACGGGCTAATGGGACCAGAGGATCACAAAATGGTGTCATAGGTGCAGTGAGGTGCAATTCTGGTCAGGACTGTAATATGCCCGCTATGGTTTTTCATTAACACAGACACTTTGCACATTTAGTACACTACAGCACGTCTTTTAACTGTTATGTATCTTTAACCCCTTCCCAGCGCTTACAACGCTGAGAGAAGGGATGGTCGGGATGGAGCCGGCACACACAGCGTGGCGGAAGCTTTGTGCCGCGGCTTCCTTCGGTGCCCCTGTAAACAAAAAGGGGGCCACTGATGACCAGGACCGCGCGTTGGGACATCGGCGGCGCCGGAGGAGATAGTAATGTGTATTAATTTTTAAAATTGCCCCCCACAACCAACCTGCCTAAGTAATTTGTAACACCCCTTAAGTAGCGCGGCAGGTAAATGGACTTTAAACTGTAAGGCTCAGCAGTGACTTAGCGCGATCAGCGTCTGATTATCGATGGAACCGATGCCAGTTCAGTCAAGATCTGAGGCCGAACCAGCACGGGAAACACAGGGTTTGCTGTAACTAATCGCCGGCACCCCAGTGTAACACCGCGATCGGAGTGGGCTACGATGTGCGGGTGTAAGTGGGTAACACGTTTTTAAGCCGCGGTTTGAAGGGATCTTTCCCCCACAATGCCCCCCCAAACCGTTTTTGGGGGGCCGCCGTCCGATCGTGTCTTGTGGCATCACTGTTGTTCTGTGGCAGATTATTGGCTGTTCAGGTCCCTGGTGGAAGAGTGAAAAAATGTGAAAAAAAAAAAAAAGTGATTCAATAAACATTAAATAGAGAACGAAATCAAATAAAAATGCCAAAAGCCCCAAAACCATAAAAGAGGACCTATAATAAAAAAAAAGTCTAAATCAAAACAAACCCTACAATATAGTATCACCACGTCTTGTAACAAACCCGTAGAATAACGTAAATTAATTTGAACCCGACAACGATATAAAGCTGTAAAAAAAACTGTTATCAAACCCTCCCAAAATTATGATTTTTACCTATCAATCCACAAAATATGCTATAAAATGTGATTCAAAAACCTAGGAACTACCAGAATATACTGGTGAAAAGTACAACATGTCCCAGCCAAAAAACAAGCCATTCAATCAGTTCACGTAGCAAAAACGGTAACAATGTTAGCCCCGTGGAAGAAAACAATCCAAAAATGATAGATTTTCCCACATTACGGTTTTATTTGACAACGTTAGTAAAAGTTAAGAAAAAATATTCATGAATCGTATCGACCCTAAAATAAAATAAAATGATTATTGGGAGAAACGGTTGAAACCAAAAAAAAAAAAGTAAAAAATCCACTCCTGCCCCTAAATTTCAACAAGCGGTGATTGAGACCACCCCAAAATATGTAACACTGGAAAAGCATCTATCCGCCCCCCCCAAAAAAAGGCAATCACATGCATAAACCCAATAAGCGAAAATTTTATGCCTTTAAAAGGCGCCCATGAGGAGGGGAGGAGGAGGAGGAAACTGAAATCCTGGCAGTGCAGGGTGCGCTCCTTTCCTTCTGCGCTTCGCCGTGCCCCCATAAAACAAGTAACGTCCAAAGTGTGGTTCTGTAACTCAGGGAGAAATAGAAATTATAGAACAAAATGTATGGTGGTTTTTCTTTTTTATCTTTTGGAAATGTGTCACTTTTAGGGCTTAAATGAATGTATAAACGGCACCAATTTTGACCATTCTAAAATTTCAACTACATTTGATCATTACTATGAAGATTCAAGGGGTTAACAATCTTCCTAAAAAGCTGTTTCTGCTGGTTGAGGGGTGCAGATTTGAAAAATGGGTGGGTGGATCGGGTGAGTTTATCTTAAATTAGAGATGAGAGAAACAGCTCGGTCCGAGCTTGATGCCGGTTTTTGAGCATTCGGGTACTCGAATGTCGTTACTCGGACGAATACTTCGCCCGCTCGAGAAAATGGCACTCCCGCCGTTGGCTTTTTTGCGGCCAGAAAAGAGCCATACACAAGCCAGGAGACTCTGCACTCCAACCAGCATGACGTAGGTACCCTTACACGTCGATAGCAGTCGGTGGTGGGCAGATAGGTGCTGGATAGACTAGCCGCTGGCCGCGCTGCTGATCATTCTGTTCGGAGCCGCTAGGGAGAGAAGCTGCTGCTGGTCAGGGAAAGCGTTAGGGTGTTCTATTAGCTTACGTTAGGCAGGAGTGGATTCTAAAAGAAAACAACAGCCCTTCTTAGGGCTACAATAACGTTCTTTTTTTATTGTACTTTGCATCTATCTACCATTTTGTGAGGAATTAGCAGCGGGGACTTGATACGTTGTTGGTTTAGCCTTTAGTGGCACACATTCCATAGCCAAAAGACGAAGTGGGACAATCAGTAGGGGTTGGAATTTTTTACCGCGCACAACTAACTCAAGGTCATCTATATGGCAAGTAGTGTGCTTCTTGATATTGGCTAGAAAATGCCACTAGGGAAGAACAAAAACAGCTTCTTGGAAGCCTTACTCAGTAGCGTTCTATTATATTGATTTTGGTTGATCTGCTGGTTTGGCTGTTAGTTTTGCAGTGCATGTAATTGCCATTCTGAGCAATTGTAGTGAGGACTGCGACCGCTGTGTTCTGCGCTTAGTGGCAATATCCATAGAAAGCCGAAAGTGGCAAATCAGTAGGGGTTGGATTATATTAGGAATAACTCAGTGTCATCTCCTTCTAGGCATTAGTAGTGTGCTTCCTTTTGATCCTTGGCTAGAAAATAGTCATCCATAGGAGAATACAAAACAGCTTCTTGAAGCCACAGTAGCGTTTTATATATTTGATGTCGGGTTGATTGCTGGTGGCTTGTACGTTTCTGCAGTGCATGTACTGCCAATCGCGCAATTTGTCGTGCGACTGCTGGACCAGCTGGTCTGCGCTAGTGGGCACATATCCAAGCAAAGGCCGAAGTGGGAAAAATTCAGTAGGGGTGGGATTCTAGTAGGCAATAACTCAGTGTCCTTCATCTGGCATAGTATTGGCTCCTTTGATACTGGCTAGAAAATAGCCATAGGAGAATACAAACAGCTTTTGAAGCCTACAGATAGCGTTCTATATATTGATTTTGGTTGAGTTGATATGCTGGTGGCGTCGTTTCTGCTAGTGCATGTACTTGCCAATTGAGCAATTTGTAGTGAGACTTGACGACGCGTGTTCTGCGCATTAGTGCCCACTATCAATTAGCAAAGGCGAAGGGCAAATTCAGTAGGGTTGGATTTCTATTAGGCAATAATCAGGTCATCATCAATCTGGCCATAGTAGTGTGCTTCCTTTGATACTTGGCTAGAAAATAGCCATAGAGAGAATACCCAACCTAGCTTCTTGAAGCCTACGTAGCGTTCTATATATTTGATTTGGTATATCTGCTGGTGGCTGGAGTTTCGCGTGCATGACTTGCCAATATATGAGTCAATTGTAGTGAGACTTGGAGATCCGCTGTGTTCTGCGCTAGTGGCGCACATATCCCATAGCAAAGGCCGACGTGGCAAAAATCAGTAGGGGTGGGATTTCTATTAGGGCAATAAGCCTCAGGTGTCATCTCATTGGCCATAGTAGTGTGCTTCCTTTGATACTTGGCAGAAAATCGCACATAGGAGAATACAAAAGCTTCTTGAAGGCCTACAGTAGGTCTATCATATTTGATTATCGGTTTGATTGCTGGTGGCTGTGTAGTTTTCCGGGCAGTTATTGCCAATTCTGAGCAATTGTAGTGAGACTTGCGACGAGTGTGTTACTTGCGGTAGTGGCGCCCATAGACCATAGCACAGGCCGAAGTGGCAAAATCAAGTAGGGGTGGATTTCTATAGGCAATAACTCAGTGTCATCTAATTTTCTGGCATAGTAGTGTGTTCCTTTGATACTTGGCTAGAAATAGCCTTAGGAGAATAAAAACGTTCTTGAAGCAAACAGAGCGTTCTATCTATTTGATTTCTGGTTGATGCTGGTGGCTGTATGTAGTTTATGCAGTGCATGTACTTGCCAATTCTGAGCAATTTGTAGTGAGCCTTGCGACCCTTGCTGTTCTTGCGCTTAGTGGGCAAACTACCATAGCAAAGCCGAAGTGGCAAAATCAGATAGGGGTTGGATGTCTTATTAGGCAATAACTCAGTTGTCACTATTGGCATAGTAGTGTGCTTCCTTGTGTACTGGGCTAGAAAATAGCCATAGGAGAATAAAACAGCTTCTTGAAGCCTACCAGTGCGTTCTATATATTTGATTTCTGGTTGATCTGCTGGGGCTGGGTAGTCTGCATTTGCCATGTTGACTTGCCAATTCTGAGCATTTGTAGTGAGACTGCGAGCAGCTGTTGTTTGCGCTTAGTGGCGCACATATCCATAGCATAAGGCCGATTAGCTGGCAAAATTCAGTAGGGGGGGATTTCTTTACGGAATAAAATCAGTGTCATTCTATCTGGATAGTAGTGTGATTCTTGATTTACTTGGCTAGAAAAATAGCCATAGGAGAATACAAACAGCTCTAAGCCTACAGTAGCGTTCTATAATTGATTTCATGGTTCTGGTGATCTGGTAGGTGTGTGCGTCAGTTCTGCAGTGCTGTACTTGCAATTCTGAGCAATGTGTAGTGAGATTGCGACGCTGTGGTGGAGGCTTGTAGTGGACGCCATACAATAGCAAAGGCCGAAAGGTGTGGGCAAAACTAGTAGGGGTGGGGATTTTAATTAGCACATAAAAAACGAGAGTGTCATCTAATTCCTGGCATTGTAGTGTGATCCTTTTGATACTTGGCTGAAAATAGCCATAGAAATAGGATTAGGAGTGTTTGGTTTTAAAAACTCAAAAAAAAAACCAAAAAACACACAAAAAAAAAAAACACAAAAAAAACACAAAAAAAACCAAAAAGAAGGTTAAAAAAAAAAAAAAAAGTGATCACTCTCATTTTAAAGAGATGGATTAACCCCAGGGCTAGAGGGTAGAGGACCGGAGGGCCGGGGACGGGGCGTCCAATAACTGCATCCCAAAATATATATGCGTTTAACCCATAACGGACACAATCGCAGTCCAAAGTCAAAACTGGCACTTTGTTTGCCATTTAAAAAAAAAATGTAAATTTAATAAAAGTGATCAAAAGGTGTACAGTGAATAAAAATAATATCATTGAAAACATCATCCAAACGTCGCAAAAAGTGACAGCCACCCTCACAACTCTACAACGAAGTATGGAAAAAGTTATAAGCAAAAGAGACGGCAAAATAAAAAAAAAAAATGTTCATGAAGGTTTTAATTTTTTAAATGTATGAAAAACATATAAAACCGTATGTACCAAATTTGGTATCTGTAATTGGACCAAGAACCCAACGAATAAATCAGAGCGTCATTTGTGGCTGAAGTGAAGCCGTAATATCCAAGCCCACAAGAATACGACCACAAATGCGTTTTTCACCATTTTCACTGCTTTTGGAAGGGCAGGCGAATATTCAATGCGAATCGCTATGAAGTGCAATTTTGTTACGCAAAAAAATGAGCCAGTCCACACAGCTTTTTACGTGTAAAATACAATAAGTATAGATTTTGAAGGTGGGGAGTGAAAAATGGAAATGAAAAAAAACGGGAAATGGACGCGTCCTTAACCGGTTAAAAAGGGATACAGCGGTTTCTGCAAATAATGAGGATATGCTTGGCATCAGTCACCCTGAGTGGTACAAGGTATTGGGGCTATAACTGGATTTTGTAAGTGGTAGGTCCTTATAAGTGAGTTTATAAATAAGTGAGTACTGTCACGAACGCCGACTTAGATTACCCCAAACACGGGGTGCCTCACTATGACAAAGGGGAAACCACTCAATAGCCCTTAGCTGTTGCCCAACTCATCAACAAATGGCATTCTTAACGCTAATTCCTACTCCCCACTTGCACACACGCACACCCACTCTAACTCACCACATTCTCATGTCAGTGATGCAACACCAAACCATGTCCGAATCCCAGACCACTACACCCCCAAGCAACGCACAACCAAGTGAGTCGCTTGCAAAACCACACACATGTACCCCCCCTCACTTATATGCCTATGGAACGCTACGGGAATGGAGCCACTCTGCCACCCGTTCCTGCTTCACCCCATTTGACACGCTTTCCTTTGGACGTACGTAAGCGCGCACCCACCAACTTCTGTAAAATATGCTACACGCACTGCGGTAGCAGATCAGAGAGAAAAACTTATAAGAGGATGCGTTATGTGTATATGCCAAGCAGACGGAACTAGGCACATACATTACCCCTCCATCCGTTACAAACCCACCCCAGCCCGGTGAATCAATAACAATGAAAGCCATAAAAGCAAAAAGTACCCTAAAATGGCTAAAAAAAAACGAAATTAGACCAGACTCTTACTAATTGCGGATTGGCACTAGAAGACCCGCTGCTTGGATAAACCGCAGCAGCGAAAACTCACGAGAAGCTTATGCATCTGCGTGCCGTGCCAAACACGAATGATAGTGCTGTAACTTTACATAACCACCAAGCCGCCACTATTTTGGTCAGTGAAGGGGATCGTGGGTGATTCGTGAGAGCTATCAAATGTACAACATACCAAGCTGAAATGCACAAGAGTGATGTAATCTTCAGCGTCGTGTCATACAGATGGAGTCTCGTCCCCGCGCGATATTTCCAAAAATAGACCAATGGTATATCTTTCGTCAACATGGGTCTCCTGAGAAGAAGATACCCACACGATTTCCCAACATGTACAAGCAAATTAACCGCCCCACCCAGTAAACAAAGTACCCAATATGAAATGTCTGTCTACCAACTTGTCTAATGGCATATTCGCCTCTTGGCTCCCAAAATCAGAATCCTAGGTGCTAGACAAACAGGATCACGGATTTGTTGACCAGAAATTGAAATAAATTTGATTGTTCAATTGTTCCAACACCCCCTCTAAGTAGCCATTTACAGACACATGCGCAAAAAACTCATGGACATGGAGTCATGACGTCGGGGCAATTAATATGTATTGAAGGGACAGAGAAAAACTAATAGGTTTACCATTCTGTAACGGGACACGGGGAACTAACCACCCCCCGCCCCCACCCCGGGGGGTGGGAGAAGTTCATCTAGGAGGACGGTTGCCTAATAACGTTATGTTTAATAACTACCCGCCAGGGCACAAGTGATCTCCCCCATCACACAGTATCGGCCACTGGCAGAAGAGGGGCGCACTCAAATCATATTAGACAGTTAGTGGATATTTAGTTAAGTAAAAACGTAACCTGGGATTGCAAGCAGCTTGCATTGAGTCCTATATGTAAGATATGAAAACCATTAGTAATTTACTTGGGATGTAGAAATCTTAGAAATTTAATTTATAATCATGCATTTAAATGCCCACAAATTTTTTGCTGTAAGCAGACAGTAGAGGCGCCACTTCAATAACAGCCCTGAGAGATAGTCATTTCAACAAACTGAGGAGATAGAGATGTTTATCAGTTTCTTTGACATTCAATTTACCTGTTTGTGTGCTTAGTCAGATTTCCCGATTTAAATTTAGGAAGTAAGGTAGCCCGAACCTTCAAGTGCCGTGGACTAGAGGTGCAGTTCAACTAGTTCAGCTATCTTTGAATTGTTTATAGTTAAAAATTGCCATTTGTTTGGACCCCAGCCGTGAGAATCTAAGAGCAAAGGTCCTAACAATGTGATTATTCCGTGCGCCATAATGTTAAAGTGATAAATTCATTGCAAAATATGTGCAACTTGTGTTAATCAATTATGTTTCCACGATTATGGAGTACAGGCCACGCAATATCCGGTATAGTAACAGAGGAGAGCCGCCCGGGGTAATAAACACCAGTGAGAACACTCAGCTGCACTGGGACCCTACATGGCCCTAAGAGACATCTGTCCACGTCCCATCCCAGAGAATGAACAAAGCTACCGAGCACTACAAGTCTCCATGAAATATATATTCTTTATAAACGCACTATTTTAATTGTGAACCACACAGATAATTATCTACGTTCAAATTAAATATTTAAGATATACCCCCGTTCAATCATATTGCGGCAACACACCCCCTTAATAAATATTACTATAATTATAATTTTGAATGATATATTATATTATAATTATTTAGGGGGTCCTGTATATAATGTAGTAAAGGGCCCTGTGTGTAATTTATCCATTAAGGATTGTTTGCCTATCATCCATTTTTATTATTAATTGTGCCCTGTATATAATTTGTATGGGGGTCCGGTGTATATTTAGTGATCGGGACAATTATGTGGGGAGGAAAAAATAATTTTATTAGAGGGCCAGTTACTTCAGTTGGGTGTTGATATATTAATATTCGGGCCCTGTATATCACTTATTGTTTGCATGGAGGCACTTTACTCATGTTATTAATGGGGGGATGACATTATTACTTTTATTGGAATTATGTCATATCCATACAAATAGTTGAAATATAGATGATCGATTCATTTTATAGAAGAGAATAGCCATTTTTTTTATATGCAGGGGATAGTGATGGGACAATCTGTGGGGTATACATATTGTATTTGTTGATAAAGTAAGGGCACAGTATATTAACTTATGTTGTGAGGTCCATTTATGAGATTAGGGGGTGCGTGTTATCCAGCGGACTATGGGTTTTTGGGCACAGTGTGTAGATGGCTTCCAGCAAATTCTGATGGTTGAAGTGTCCGTGGAGCACTTTTCGTTGGGTTCCCAACCAATTCCAATTTCGCGCAAATTGCCCGGTATTTTGGCGAATTGGGATCAGATTTGGTGTGCATCGGGTGTCGGCTACACGCAGGGCAGAAATCGGTGGGGGGGGGGGTGGGCCAAGCCGTCGGACAACCCAAACGGATTGGACAACGCCCAAGATTAACATATAGAATGTGTCACAAGACGACCCACTTACAAGTACCAGGAATAAGTAGGTGAACAGTCAGGTGAGGACACGGCGCAGAAGCGACAGATGCAGGAAATCGGGATCTTAGTGAATAGCGTCCAGATCGCCGTGGAGATGTGGACAACGCTCCAGTTGGATCGCAACAGGACGGGTAAGTAAATCTGCCCCATGTCAGAAGCTCTTTAAACTAAGGAGAGTTACGCTACACGACGGTAGACAGAGCTTTGCCACTACTGCATTATGTATGAGTGTATAAATAGTATTTTTTATTTTAAAGCGCGGGTTTGATCGCCTGGTGACAACTAGTTAGCCTCTATCCAAGGCATAGGGTCTAATTGACTGAATGGGTGGCAGGTCGGCAGAACATGGACCCTCATGGATCCACGCCTATGACACGCTGAACGGGCAGCAATCATGTCAAGCTTTGGCTTCTCTATTCATTTCTACAGTGCTAATGCCCGCGGCTATAATAGAGCAGCTGGATTAGCTGTTATGTTCATCTTGGGTACAACGGGAGTACAACAAACACCTGTATTCAAACACATACCAAATGGGGCGTGCACAGCCAAAAATATATTTTCAACAGCTCCACACACCAGATATAGCCAAATAAACAATAAGAGGAAAAGAAGTGTGCTACAATGGACCTAAATCACATAACATAATCTTTATTAATTCATGAAAAAACATGTACACATAACATTTAAAATCAATTAAAAGTACAAAATACTCACAAACATTCAGAAAGGAGTGACCCTTGACCAAAAGTGTTATAATTGATGAATGAAACACAAATCACAAGGGTAAATGCCTAATGTATAGTGGAGTCAGTAGCCCAGATCAAAGATGTTATAAACATACAGGACAAATGCAAACTAAAATATAGCTTTGCACAGGAAACCTATCCTCCATGAAATATGTGACAGCATGTAAACAAACAATTGATTATAATATTTCGTGGCCGTGCAATGGTCACCTTCCATTACTATTTTACAAGTAAGCCGAACGCAAAGGATCCTGACCTTATGAACCAAACAGCTGGTGTCGCACCAGCCCAAGATGGCCAAATAGCCCCGATTTCACACAAAACTCATATTGTGTCAGTCAGGGTACATGACGTAATAAAGATTATTACTATGTATTTAAGATCCATGGTAGCACAACTTTCTTTTCCTCTATGTGTTATTACCAAACACATCTGTTCTCGGTGTCCGTGGGGGTCCCATCAAACAGACTCCTAACAGTGGGTGGCGGAACCTATGGCACGGGTGCCAGAGTTGGTCCACTCGGAAGCCCTGTTCTGTTGTGGACACCAGGGCGTGCACCCCTATAATTCACAGTGTTAGCCAAACAGGACTCTAAAGCTTCGCTCCTGTAAAAGCCAGTGATGTGGTAACATCTGTTCTAGCTTGAAAGGACTGAGATTGAGGCCAAAGATCCCACTATAAGACATCAGGAAAGAACGCCACTCTTGTTTTACAGACTGACATCACAGCGAGATTTCCATAGAGTGAACGACAGACCTGTTCTGGTTAAGACGTGATTACATGTAGAAAACCCCCCCAAACGACAGTGGAGAGCTCGGCTTAGGACAGTAATTTTGCAACTGACGTAACTTGATATTTTTCGCACTTCTTTACATCCATCAGTTGTTGTGATAGATGAAAGTAAGGGCCTCTTCGACACTAGCGTTGCGTGTTCAAGTACAGGGTGCATGCCGTGTGAAAAACTGACTGTTTTGGTGCATTTTGTCCAATTTTTACTTGGTAATTAGCGTTTTTGCTGTTTTGCAGCTGCGGTTGTTGTTTTAGCGTTTGTGTTTTGCTGTTTTAGTCTTCGGCGCCATTTTTCCACGGTCGATTCAATTGGGAGACTCGAGCATTTTTCAAAGGACCAATGGTTTGGTGGATTACAAATGTGTTATTTAATTGAAAATATGTTTGCTGGTAAATGTGCAAACATCGGCGATCTATTCTCACTGTTCGTGCGGTAATTATCTCCGACAATTTAGGCAGGATGTGAAGAGAAAAGATGAAGAATAGAATAAAATCATGTTACACAGTGAAACACAGTGAACCAGGATCATTAAAGATAAAAGACCACAGTGCACAGAAACAAAGTGCAGAATAGATACAGATGTGCGTCCTTACATCGTCTACTTGTCGGGAGATACGAGCAGGAACGGCGCGAAGCAGAATAGCATGTGAAGAAGCAATATTATATGTGGTGAACGACACATTGCAGGATGGATTAAATACATCCAATGTGTGTCTTCACCCATATGATGTTCTTCACAGCTATTTTGTGTGTGCCGTTCGGGCGCGTATCTCACGACAACGTAAAGCAGTTATGTGCCGAACCTCTTGCAATATTGTGCAACTGTGTTCTGAACTGTGTTTTATCTTAAATGATCTGTGTTCACGTGTGTACAATGATTTATTCCTATTCTTCCACTGTTCTTAATGGTTCGTTTAATTAATGTATAGCTACGATATGCGTGAGCATGGGCAAAATACTTAGTTAGTTCTGGTCACCTAAGTCAACACTTAAGTTTACACGCATTGCACTCGCATTGCACTGGCTAATGATTGCGAGTGCAATGCGGTACTTGATGCAATCTCCATAGAAGTGAAATGGGCGGTGCGTGAAAAGCGCGAGTGGGCTACACAACACAATAAATATGAGCATGCTGCGATGTTGACGCGCGTTGAAAACTGAACGCAAGCAAGCGCGCGTAGAAAACAAGCGCTAATGGAGAAATGGCATTGTTATATAATGCGGACAGAGGTGCAATGCGAGGAGTTATGCGCGTCAAATGCAAGAGCAGAACTCGCGCGTGAAATGAACGCCAGTTGTAGAAGGGGTTAAGAGGGTTTTTGGTGGGAAGAAAAAACCACTGTTATGTCGTACAGGACATAAAATGCAGGTGGTAAAGCCCTGGATTTGTTGCAGTTAGTAACCCAGTGGGTTAATTGCCAGACATATAGTAAGCAGGATAGTTGTTGGTCCGATGCTGGCCTGTAAGCTAACATGGACACGACATTGGTAATGTCTGTACTGAGGGCCCTGCCTCATTTGGAAGTAGGGGCTGGCAGGCTCGGTTAGATGGGACTCACCTACTCCACACTGGGCTCAGTGGTCCTGGCGCTTTTGTATAGCCCCAGGTGTGGGTTCCCAGGCCTCGTTAGAGGCCTGATATAATCTGCAGGCAGAAAGCAGTAGAGAGGCATGGTAGCCTGGGAGAGCTGAAGCTAAGATGAGTTCATAGAGCTTAGGTAAATGAGTTACCAAGTGCCTTCACAGTTCAATGCTAAGTGATGAGCAAGCGCCTGTGCCAGGCAGCTGGTTAACGTATGCTAGGATCTGCTATTGTATTAGGCAGTGCCTAGAGGTTATTTTGTGTTGCTTTAATTGCCAAAACCATATGTATGAAGTTTATGTTGTTTTGGAAGGTTGAAGAAAAACCATTATTTGGCTTTAACCCTCATCTGTGTCCTTGACTTCTGCATTTACTACCAGGCAGCTGACCGAGCGGAGCAGCAATTCCCACAGGTCCACTTTCAACGCTCATTAATCAATCAGTATTGCTAAAGCCTACAAAACAAACATGAGTTGATCCAGACTGAGGATGAGCAGTACATGGATTATTTCACGTACATGTGTTCTGTATCCACTCAATGCTTTGGCTTTCAATCCCTGAAACTTTCATTCCTTTTGACAAATGGAAGAGAAAGGGGGGGAAAAGAAAACCAAAAGAAAATTTAGGGGCAATGCATACGAGTGGTTGAGGGTTGTAAAACAGGCATTTATGGAAATCACCGAGTGTTCCAGGGAGACATGCGGTCAGTTGCAGCCGCATGAGTTAGCCAAGGAGTGGCACCTCTGACAAAATTATGAGGAGTGGTAGCACACGTAGCGCACAGAGTGGCACAATGATTGAAGTTTGAAATGAATGTGAAGTGGAAATTTTTTATTTTAAAGTTTGAAAATTGAGACGCCAAATGCCATCATCCATTACAATTCTTTGCAAAAAATAACTTCAAGGTGACAGGTGGCAAACAGTCAGTGATGCATGAGGGCAGGAGAGTGGCACGGAGACCAAGTCTTGAGGTATGGATGTGGCAAATGTTAGAGCATGGAGGCAGCAGTGGCAGTTAGCAGCAGCAAGCATAGTCAGAGAGTGGCCACAATGAAAAATCGGGAGGGGCGGCAGCAACATGGTGAGGCCACAATGTGGACAATGTGAAGAGCGGTGGAGGCGGCAGTGGCTGGCAGCTGAGTGCACCACAGCGATGAGTCAGAAGAGTGGCACAATGAAAAATTTGGCAGGTGGCAGCAACATGGTAGGTCCAGGTGGCACCAATGTTAGAGCGTGGATGGGCAGTGGACGAAGCGCAACAGCAGATCAGGGTCTGCTACCATGTCCTACCTGCTGGTGGTGGTAGTGAGGGTCCCCAAGAGGGTTGAGAGCCAAAAAGTCATCCCTATGCCAGATGTTGACTATTCGGCTTGTCACTAGTTAGGCGAAGGAAGCATGCGGCGGGCAACTGCCACAAGTGACCATGAGGGACTCAGCCTTGAATCTCCACAGTACACAGTGCCAAGTGCTCTGGTCATCTGGCCTCCATTCTACCTCCTTCGGATTGCTCTGCTCCTCCAACTCCTGTCATTCGGAGTAGAAAAAACCACAAATTGCACCAGACTTGCTTGTGCTACCAATGTCCTCCTCCGAGTCAACCCCCCACCGGACATAGTGGCATGAGATGTAGTCGGCCCATTCTACAGGCCCTGGACCAGATGACAGATTTTGCTAGCATCGGTTACAGGATATGAAGCAGTGTGAATGCCGGTCTATCATACCCACAGTCCTGGTGACTGACAAATAAACGTGGCCTCTCAAAGGCCTGAGCAAATGGCAGGTTGTATGCAGACGTGCCAGTGGCTCGCAACTGTAGTGGGAGGGAGTGTCTGTGATGCGGATTTGTTAAGAATGCTGCTGAAATGATGCACAGCTTCCTGGCATTTTGAAGAATGTTTTAGAAGTGGGTGGAAGACTTCGTAACTTGTTGACAACCAGATTGAAGACGTGCGCCATGAAGGGCGCATGGACCATCCCTCTTCAGGCAGGTGTGGAACATGTTTCCTCCCTTGTTGTCAACCCATGGTCCATTTGCGTTTTTCGTGGAGAAAGCCACACAAACATTTGATTCTATTCAATTGCATGACGGAGCAGTAGTTCTCCTGGTGACTTCATTCGCCCGGACAAACAGGTGGTTAAATTTGCGAGACACCAGCTTGTGCCATGCCACCATGTGGTATGATGGAGCAGCACTTAGACTTGTGGAGGCTGCGTTGGTTGTTAGAGAAGGGGGAAGAGAGGGGAGGGACCATTGGCGAGGAGCAGAAGTTTGACAACATGGAGGACGCAAGACAGGTATCGAGTTCAAGGTGTTGGTGTGGCTCAGCGGGGAAGGACATATTCCACCCAGTGGTTCGTAAAGGACATGTGGCGTTTGCTGGATACTTTATGTGCTGATCAATTTATATCTGATGATTCAATAAAGAAGCAAGAAGTTTTCATTATTAGAAAGTGCTGGATCATTTGAATCTTTCATGTCTGCAAAACACTGCAACCAAAGGGTGTGTCGTAGTAATTGATTTTCGAGAGGACGGGGAGAGTCAACCAAAATGATTACGGGGGTGAAGGTATTGTCCTTGTCAAAACACACTTCCCGCATAGGACTTTTTTTTTAAAGGACATGTACTGGCCACTGTGGACTTCGTTAGTGACAGCTCCACACATCTGCGCTGCCATGCACTCCTTGGAAGAAAAGAAAAGTACGAGGACTGGACCACCCTTACGTTGTTACATATTGTGAAGGGCTGCTTACTGCCTTTTGGAAAAGAATTTCGGTTCTGGAACTCTCCCACCTCGTTGGCGGCACAAGCCATTAGTTTATGAAGAGTGAGAGTCCACAAACTTGGAAATGGAGGGGCGACAGTAGTACCAACAACTTGGACAGGAGCATGGTCAGATTCTGCACCTTAGATGGCCTGGACATAACAGGTGTCTTTTTATAATCGCCTCGCTCAATGAATGCTAAAGCATGCGAATAGTGAGGAAAGCGAGCATTGGACTGGGAGTAGGGAGATCATAAGTCAAAGACAAACAGCGTTGTCTCTTAAGCAGTCGAGGTGTGGAGCCTTTAGCTTTGCTGATGAATACGGCATGTGTGCTGTTGCACCAGAGATTCTTCTTGCAGGATGGACACATTGAGACTGGTTTCCCAGGCCATTAGATGGTGACAACCTGCATGTGTTGGACCGCAGGGCCCATTGAGCACAGGTTATCTCCCTAACAACACTTGCACTTGCTTGCCCCAGAAGATTCAGATATAATTGACACAGACTCAGACCTATCTGGTGTCTTAAACAAAAAAACTGCCACACTGCCGAGATGGTAAATTTTACAGCCAATGCAGTGTGACTATACCGCCGCTGCCTCACAGAGCACCTGTGCCTCTGTTTGGCTCCCGTCATGCACTGCTACCACCCTGCTGACTCAGCCACAGTATCAACATGCTGCCTGCTCCGCTGCCTGACGCGCAAGCTGACACTCTCTTCGCCCGACGAGATGATGAATCCCTGCTACACGGCTCCCAAAGTGTGATCAGCTACATCATCATCAATTTCGCTTCGTCTGTCACTCACTATTCTCCTCAAACGGTTGTCAGTATGCAAAGCCTGCAACTGAGAGGAAAACAGCCGGATGTTGCCCACTTCTTCACTCCAAGACTGCTGATGTCTCAATACACTTTGTCCTGCGATAGCGGCGCTTGAGCCCAGACCACTAGTAGTCTTGGCTCGGAAAAAGTGGAAAATTAACCGGACAGGGGGTGGGAAGGATGAGGGCCGGACCTTGCCTCTGGGCCAGTACAACTACATTGTCTGTACATAGTGGTTAATTATACTGACACTGTCTTTCTTGCTCTCAAACTTAGCAACCAATAAAAGTTATTGGTTAATTTGCTTTGATATACAGGATACCCACACAACAGACACACTAGGTAATTCGAAGTGAAAATCACATCGTGGAATAAACTTATCGTGGATTTTGACACATATTTCTGCTCTCAACTTTAGCCACAAACAAAGTATTGTAATTTGCGTTTAACAGAACCCCAACACGGACAACTGTATTGGAGCTGAAAATCACTTCTAATAAACTGAAGGCGTGTATGATTGGTGATACGATGCTGGTAGGACATTATATGAGTCGCGATGTCGTGTCCGCTGATTGGTGATGGTCGTGCAGAGAACATAAGAGTGGCCTTTAAATCCTTCCTAGAGTTTCTCTGCCCCATGTAACATGCTGTGCTCGGGCCATATTAGCTCAACAAAAAGCTCTAACTTTTTATTTCTCTTGTAAAGAGCTGTTGTCATGGGCTTGTTTCTGTTTACATAAATGCACTTCATAGTGGTGATATTAATATTCTATGCTGTTACACGGAAAGGTGTGAAAAAAAAATTTGACATGCAGTCGCGTAGCGAAAATATGTTCGAAAAAACACTTGAAGTTACTGGGGGGGGGTGGGGATTTGACCAAGGGGACTTACAGAACATTTCTTTGAATTTCACATGGGCTCCCCAATGACAGGCCTACTTGCAATTCATTTGGGGTACAGGTAAAAGTCAACACCGGGGGGATTCATAGATTTCAGGCACATCAAAAGAAGTTTGGGGGAAATTTTACGGGGGTCGGAGCAAGACATTTACCCCAGAGCCCCAAACAGATGGATCTAGGCCTGTAAATTCGGGAGGGTAGTCAAAAATCATCGATAGACAACCTATGTGGAATTTGACAACATTTATTTCTTCTGGCCCTTTTCTCGATACTTTAGCAACTGAATGACGCATCTGGATTGGCGTCTATACAGTACCCCACAACTGGGAAACCTGTAATTGGATGTAAAAAAAACATCTATAAACTACGTGGATTGACACTTATTTCTGGCTCTCAACTTTAGCCAACAATAAAAAGTAGTTTGGAATTTGCCGGTTCGTTGCCTCGTATGAGATATACAGGGTTACACCCACATAATCGGAGGTAGGATCACCACCCCTAGTACATGTCTGAGACAAATATTTGAATAAAAAACACACCTAATAAAAAAATCGTAATTTTTAGGATGATGAAATGAACGATTTCATCGCATTTCTCAATACGTTGTCAGCCACACAAATAAAGGTGATGGGAAATTGAGTTTGTAGGTAGTGTTTTGTGGATCACAGAGAACCAACAGGATGTAATCAGAAATGGTAACTTTTGGACTTGAAGTTCTTGATTTAGATCATATCTACTTAAAATATGTGGATTTGACCACGTATATTCTTGGTGCTCGCAGACTTGTCAGCAAACAAATTAAAAGGTGCCTTAGGCGAAACCTTTGCGTATGATACATTAACCCACATCAACGGTTACACTGACCTGTAATATTAATTTTGCTGACCGCAAGAGCCGAAGCAGAAGATCATTTTCTCTATAAACTCTATGGTGAATATTGCCACACATATTTATAGGTGGACAGTCTAAACTTTAGCCAAAAGTCCACAGAGAAAAAGAATCCTGTTAATTGGGCGCGTCTATACGAAGATACCCCCACCAATACGACAAGTGGTGTACAATTGGATGCTGAAAAAATCACTCTATGCATACATAAATAGTCACGTTTTGTTTGGTGTATTTTGACTACGCTGATATGTTGAAAATCACATGGTAGGGCATGCCGGGGCGTCTGATTGTGACCTAAGATGATAGCCGGGAACAGATTTCTTTATCGAATCTTCTGCAGGACATCCTAAGGTGGTCCCTATTTCTCCTGATCCCAGAGTTCTTTTTATGTCCCATTGCTTGTGGTTAACAGGCTTGTGCTTCAAGCCCCGTTCAGGCCTAAAAAAGCATTATAACTGTTTTTATTCTCCATTTGTCCATCGTTAGAGGGAAAGAGCTACAGCTTCCAGAGTGTATGACGTGTATGGGCTTGTTGCTGTTGTTTATACGAAAGTTGTTTGTTAAATGGATTTTAGTTTAGGTTTATTTTTTTCTTCATTGGCCAGTACAGTCTGGGTGATATTGAATCACGTTGGTTCGACATGATCGTGTGGTTATTTATCTGGGAAAGTTGTAGAAAAATCTGAATGCAGTGAATAATGATGGAAACTAAACACCATATGCGCCATTTCTTGTGCGTGTTTGGAATTTTACAAGGTTCTCACTGTGCCCTTCCGCTAAGGTACGTTTAATGCAATTTTGACATTACATCTACTTTTAAGGGATTTTGTTGAAACACTTTGCCTCAACTGCTTTGCACGTAGACTTACGAAACGTTTTATTTAATTATTTGATAGATCGGTGCGTTTTCGCGACGCATAGGAGGCCAATCTGTTACTTATAAATTATGTGGTGATGTTCAGTTTTATTGAGTTTTTTTTTTTGTTTACCGTTATTGTATATTTATATGATGGAGCTTCTAGGAAAAGAGTGAATCTCTAAGGGATTGAAACTTTTTTGGTTTAGATAAATATACTATTTGGTAAACTTTTATTTTTATTTTTTACTATTTTTCAGACTCCCTAGGGTACTTTAACCCTAGTTTGTCTGATTGGTCCTACCATATACTGCCATACTACAGTATGGCAGTATATGGGGATTTTGTACACCATCTATTATAATGTGCTCATTGCACATAGTAGTAGATAGCCTAGATCATGATAGCCTCGGATCTTTGTGTGACCGGAGGCTGTCATGACAATGGATCGCCGCTCCCTGATGACGGCACGGGGAGTGACGATCGGAGTCCATGCGCCGCCGGCTTGTTAATGCCGCCGGCGATCAAAGGGTTAATACCCACGATCGGTGCTAGCACCGACCGCGAGTGTTAGCTACGGGTGTTTGCTTCATTTAGAAAGCAAACGCCCAGTGAGTATGATGAGGACTCAGCCCGTGAGCCCTCTTCATTCTCCCCCATGTGCAACAAGACTTCAGGGTACGTCTTATTGAATTATGGGGTTAAAGGGAAAGATGGCACCATAAAGAAGTCTGCTATGGAGCCCAGCCTCTTCTAGTTACACTTCAGATCAGCCCCTAAATGAATGTAGAGCTCCTGGAGGTTTGTTCATCAATATGAAAGACCTAATGTATAATATGTAAAAGCAAGGGTGGGTGCATGTTAATAAATGTGTTTAGTATATACGGTCACAAAAAGGAAAAGCAACACTGCTAATATTTTGTATGTAATAGGCAATATACACTCACCGGCCACTTTATTAGGTACACCATGCTAATAACGGGTTGGACCCCCTTTTGCCTTCAGAACTGCCTCAATTCTTCGTGGCATAGATTCAACAAGGTGCTGGAAGCATTCCTCAGAGATTTTGGTCCATATTGACATGATGGCATGGCACCATAAAGAAGTCTGCTATGGAGCCCAGCCTCTTCTAGTTACACTTCAGATCAGCCCCTAAATGAATGTAGAGCTCCTGGGGGTTTGTTCATCAATATGAAAGACCTAATGTCTAATATGTAAAAGCAAGGGTGGGTGCATGTTAATAAATGTGTTTATTATATACGGTCACAAAAAGGAAAAGCAACACTGCTAATATTTTGTTTGTAATAGGCATTATACTGTATATGCCAGGGTATCATGTAACTAACATGCTCATTAACACTTTAACCTCCAAAGTTTCCAACATACTCTTAGAACCCATCTCTTTAGACAGGCCTATCACACTCGCTAACTGCATGAAACATCAACTCCCTTTACTAATCCATCCTATGAATCTCCTGCAGTCAGTTATGTAACAAACACCAGATATATACCAAGCTCCAGGCTTCTCTGCAGTCACTTTCAACTTGAACTCTGTAAATAAGATGGTGGCTGATGGCTGGTTCAAGCAGCAGAATTTGAACTTATTAAATTATTTGTTAAATTATTTTATATTGTTCCCTTATAAAGAATGGCTGGACCAATACACAAGCTATTTTACGTCTTATTTATAGAAAAAAAAGTTTAAAAAATGGCAATTTTTTGTCCTTTATAATATATATTAAAAAAGCCCCTATATATCACTTCATTTTAAATTTTGTACACCTCAAACTATTAGAAACAACTTTTAGAAAAATTGTTAACCCTTTGAGATTTTCATAGTAAGAAAATGGAGGTAAAATTTTGCATAGTCTGATTTTGTCAGTAATACATTCATTTATCCCTAAAATTTTCACATTCTCAAAAGATAAAGAGAAAATTTCTAATGCAATTTCCCCTGACTACGGAAACACCCCACAGGTGGACGTTAGTTGTTGTATGGGTGCACAGCAGGCAGCAGAAGGGAAAGAGGGTCATGCTTTAGCCAATTTGCCCTTTGGAATTTAGTGTTTTTATTTGGTTCATGGGAGCTTTTGTGAGCTATAAAATGTCTTTTTTCCGTTGATGTTTGGAATGGTTTAGATGCATTTTTTCAGTGATAATATTATGGGGTGGCTATACCCTATTGATTACAATTTATGAACTTTTTTGTGAGGGGGTTGTAGAAAAAATTCAATTCTTTGATAGATTTTTTTCTTTTTTTTTTGTTGTTCATAGTATACCCCAAGTAACATGTTATTCATTGGCTCTTATAATTGCTTTAATACCAAATTTCTATATTTTTGCTCACATTTTATTTATTTTGTGCAATAAAACCTAATGTGGGGAAAATCTATAACTTTTGCAATGCCGTTTTCCAAGTGGCATAACACTTTTCATTTTTAGTCTATATAGCTGCTTAAGAGCTTTTTTTTGCCGGACATGTTGTGCTTTACAACAGTACAATTTTCATATCGATACGTTTTTTTGATCGCGTTTTATTGCATTTTGTTTTGGATGTAAGCATATCTTTTAACGGGTTAAAATGTTTAAGCCGCTCTTCATGTGGGTTCAATAATGACTTTGTTTTACTGTATGGGTCTTTAAAGATGTTTGTATGGGCCAATTAACGGCCAATTGGTGTTTTCCCCTTTTTTATGTTATATGTAGATTTTATATTGTGTGTGGCTTTGATGGCATTTTTTTTTTGGGGGGGAGGCAATTCATTTTGTTTATTTTTTTTATTTAAAAGCATTGCTTATTCATTATAATACCCTGCAATACTTATTTATTGCAATGTATTATCCCCTTTTGTGAC
The DNA here is from genome assembly GCA_019512145.1 of Engystomops pustulosus. Classification (NCBI taxonomy): domain Eukaryota; kingdom Metazoa; phylum Chordata; class Amphibia; order Anura; family Leptodactylidae; genus Engystomops; species Engystomops pustulosus. The sequence goes on from CM033643.1 coordinate 150,592,771, forward strand.
TAGGTTTGCAATATATAATCATTCATTGTCATTTCATCTGTTATTAGTTGTGTTCATCTATTTTGCATATGAACACATTTCTCATATTCACTTTCATTGTGCACCTGAAATAAGGCTCCTGATGTTTTTACATTTGTTGCCTTTACATTAACATCTTCCATAAATCTCTGCAGAGTCATAAAACAGTATGTGATAAAGATGATAATTAATATCACTGTGTCACAGTTTGAGTTTCTTAGGATCATTAAATGGCTCATTAATAAAAGAAATAAATGGAAACCTCCGGAAAATGCTCTAATGTGTAGATGAGAAAAGTAACAATCACCAGAGCTCAGGATTTGTTGATAATTGTTTACAGCAAAAGACAGAGATATAGATAAAAATGAGTTTGAAATGTTATTGTGGCACTGCATAGTGAGGTCAGACACAAGATATTGGCCCACATTTTCTAAGAATAGTGCAGTCGGTACTATGTGCAGTTTGCCTGTGTACTGTGCAGAGGGTGCCAAATTCAGGATTTCTGGTGCACATTCTTCATGAATCTGGTGCCGTCTGCACTGCTCCGTCATAGTGCACCACTTTTTTTTGGTGCACGTTCAACAGAGGGTGTGCAACAAATATCTGTGGCTGGTGTGGGCTGAGGTGTATGTTACATGGGACTGTGTGTCTGGGGCGGGCTGAGGTGAATGTTACAAGGGACTGTGTGTCTGGAGCGGGCTGAGGTGTATGTTACATGGGACTGTGTGGCTGATCATGCCTATAATACCATTACTCTCTGTCCTCTCTCCTGTGTGATAACTTTCATGATCCTGTGTCTCAACCTTTGTAATCACTCCCATCATCCACTGCCCCCCAAAACCACTTTTAAGTGTACACAGTGTTACAGTATATCCTGCACAATACTTTGTCCATGTGTGTAACAGACTGTTAAGTTTGCTGTATATGTAGTGTTATACAGGGCCAGATTATAGGTGGGGATCCTGGGGCCCCCACCAGCTGGAAGGAAGTAGAGAAGCTGTGCTGTGATAAAAAAAACTACACGTAGAGAAGGGTAAGTGGCTGTATACATGGCTGGAAGCCATGCACTTACATGCACCAGGAAGAAAAAGGTGAACTCCAACGGACCTGATCGGGGAAGCGACACATGCAGGAAATTGAGCACACGATCTTCATGAATCGCGGCAGAGTTCATCCGGATTGGGGATCATGCAGGGACCGGGTAAGTAAATGTGCCCCATTATATCCTGACGAGCCTTCGAAGGCTCGCTCTGAGCCGAAACGTACGTCGGGGACACGGCTCCTCCAGGACAGTGATTCTACAGATGACTGGGTAAGACCTTGCCTTCACACATCATAGCCATTCTGGCTAGGCAGCTCACAAGATAGCGTTATCACTATTCATAAAAAACTTACTCTTTCTTAAAGCTATCACTGGTACTAGTCCTGTTTAGAACACATGTTTCTATAGCAGTGCTCAGGCTCACACCTACCCAGTCTATTGTTTAAACCAAACAGGTTTCTACTTACCTATCATCCCATCTGTCTGGAGTCAGCCGCTCCTTCTGTTCTGTACCATACCACCCATGTTCTTAACATCATTTTACTGTTTGTTTTTGTCATTTTTATGACGGTGCCACCTGGTGGTGGCATCGCCTATGTTACTGTGCATGTGTGCTATAAATAAAGACTCACAATTTGTATATATTCTTCTAGTTTGTCCTCTTTTCTCTCTCCAATTGGAGGGTAAATGTGTTTTTCTCACTGCAAGTTGTCTATACTGCGCCTTCAGCTCCTGAGATACAACAGACTATTACTCTGGTCTCTACACTCCTGTTCAAGACTGCTTCTGCAGCCCCCTCTGCCTTACCTGACTACTGGACTCCTGCTCCCGTCGCTGGCCCACCCCGATAACACCCCGGCATGTCATGCCCTCCGCACACCTGGTAGTGCCCCCCCCTTCACTGACGTGGCGCAAAGACCCTGATAAATATCCTCCAATTTTTCTAACAACGTGGGTGTCTACCATATACTAGCTCAACAAGAGAGAACTCCTTTGACAATTGGGGAACTTCATGTTTAACAAACATAAGGTAGGGAAATAGACAGATCCAATCTTTTCCATCTGTTCCATCTCACAAACCTCTTTAACATGCTCTTTAAGGTCTTGACATGAGAGGTGTTCCCTAGTCTGTTTGGATTTCTTTAGGTATGCCAATGCGAGTGAATATGTTTAATAACTTTTGTAATGGTCTTGTTTGCAGTATTCCTTAAAGGGATGGCCTCAGGATAGTGTTTAAATACATACATGTGTTTATATATATATACATAATCCAGCACTACTATGATGTACTGGTACCCCCTTGCAGATTTAAGATCCATTTCAATGTGTTCAATAGTGATCTGATTATAAGGCAATGGGACCAGAGGATCACCAAAATGTGTCATAGGTGCAGTGAGGTGCCATTCTGGTCAGGACTGTAATATGCACTCTCTGGTCTTTTCATAACACAGAAAATTTGCACATTTTAGTACACTACAGCACAGTCTTTTAAATGTGTATGTCTCTTTAACCCCTTCCCAGCGCTTACAACGCTGAGAGATAGGGATGGTTGGGAGGAGCCGGCCACATCGCTGGCCGGAAGCTCCTTGTGCGCGGCTTCTGTGCCCCTGTAAACAAAAAGGGGCACTGATGAAACGGACCGCGCGTGGGACATCGGCGGCGCCGGAGGAGATAAGTACATGTTTATTATTTTTAAATTGCCCACCCCAACCCTGCCCTAAGTAATTTTTAACACCCCTTTAAGTAGAGGCAGGTAAATGGACTTTAAACTCTTAAGGCTCAGCAGTGACTTAGCGCTCAGCGTCTGATATATCGGATGCTGACCCGATGCCAGTTCAGCTCAAGATCTGAGCCGAACCAGCATCGGGAAACACAGGGTTCTGGCTGTAACTAATAGCCGGCACCCCAGTGTAACACCCACGATCGGTGTGGGCTCCGATTGCGGGTGCTTAACCCGTTTAATGCCGCGGTGAGGGATCTTTCCCCCACAATTGCCCCCCCCCAAACCGTTTTTGGGGGGCGCCGATCGTTTCTGTGGCATCACTGCTTGTTCTGTGGCAGATGATTGCTTGTTCATGTCCCATGGTGGAAGAAGTGAAAAAGTAAAAAAAAAAAAAAAGTTATTCAATAAAAAATAAATAGAGAAATCAATAAAAATGCCCAAAAGCCCCAAAACATATAAAGAGACATATAACTAAAAAAAAAAGTCTAAATCATAACACAAACCCTACATATATAGTATCACCACGTCTGTAACAACCCGTAGAATAAAAGTAAATAATTATTGAACCCGCACGATAAACGCTGTAAAAAAACTGTTATAAACCCTCCAAAAATTATGATTTTTACCTATTCAATCCCACAAAAAATGCTATAAAAAGTGATCAAAAAACCTAGGAACTCCAGAATTATACTGGTGCAAAGTACAACATGTCCCGCAAAAAACAAGCCATCAATCAGCTCCGTAGCCAAAAAGGTAACAATGTTATGCCACGTGGAAGACAACAATACAAAAATGATAGATTTTTCCCACATTACGGTTTTATTTGACAAATTTAGTAAAACGTAAGAAAAAATATTCATGTAATCGTATCGACCCTTAAAATAAAGATAACATGATTATTGGGATAAACGGTGAACACCAAAAAAAAAAAAGTAAAAAATCCACTCCTGCCCCCTAAATTTTCAACAATAGGTGAGACCAACCCCAAAATTGTAACACTGGAAAAAGCATCTCATCCGCCCCCCCAAAAAATGCAATCACATTGCATAAACCAATAAGCGAAAATTTTATAGCCTTTAAAAGGGGCCAATGAGGAAACTAAAATCCTGGCAGCTGCAGGGCGCTCCTTCCCTTCTGCGCTTCGCCGTGCCCCCATAAAACAAGTAACGTCCACATGTGGTGGGTCTCTGTACTCAGGAGAAATTATAGAACAAATTGTATGGTGGTTTTTCTCTTTTTATCTTTTGGAAATGTGTCAATTTTAGGGCTAAATGAATGTATAAACGGCACAATTTGACCATTCTAAATTTCAACTACATTTTGATTCAATTACTATGAAGATCTCAAGGGGTTAACAATCTTCCTAAAAGCTGTTTCTGATAGGTTGAGGGGTGCAGATTTGAAAATGGGTTGGTTATATAGGGTGGTTTTAATTCTAAATAAAATTTAATCAAACTGTATTATCCGCCAAAAAATAGTCCAATTATTTAAATCCGGAAAAGCAATATAAGCCGCGTGACATCAAAATAAATTATCCAGACATTTCAAAAATGATGAAAATGTAAAGTAGACATATGGGAAATTTATTTAGGTGGTAAATCTATCTGCATGATAACACAATGATTTGGAATTTCGAAAATGGCAAGATTTTCAAAAAATTCATCATTTTTTCTTTTTGTAAATAAACGAATAACCTATCAGCCAAAATTTACCACTAAAATGAAGTACAACATGTGGAGAAAAAAAAAAACAAAATCGTTTTGATAAGTAACAGTGTTCCAAAGTTATAACCATATAAAGCAACGCATGTCAGAATCCAGAAAATCGGGCTGAGCCTTAAGCTGTAAAATGGCTGCCTCCTTAAGGGGTTAACAGATTGAAACAGGGATACAGACATCAAAATATTCCAAAAATAGGACTACAGGCAGTCCCCGGGTTACATACAAGATAGTGTCTGTAGGTGTGTTCTTAAAGGGGTATTCTCATCAGGGCATTTACATTTAATTAAATTCATTTGCCATATGTAAACATTTCTTCAATTGGATGTTATTAAAAAAATGTTCCTGTGTGAAGATAATTTCTCATAAAATGTAGTTATTCTGTCCCTTAGAAACGAGATACTTTCCTCGGATACGACCACGTCACACTCTGGCAGCGGTGGCCAGACATGCAGTTTTGAGTCCTGCCAAACCACCAGGATTCAGCGATCATTACCACAGGACAGCTGTGCGACATGTAGTAACTCCTGAACATTTTATATACAATAACCTTTTGTTTCTTTGTGCAATCTCTCCAGCAGACGTGGCCGTATCCGAGGAAGCCATCTCGTTTCTAAGGGACGACATGGTTACATTTATGAGAAATTATCTTCACACAGGAACATTTTTTTTAATAACATCCAATTGAAGAAATGTTTACATATGGCAAATGAATTTAATTAAATGTAAATGCCCTGATGAGAATACCCCTTTAAGCAAGTTCATTGCCATGACAGCTTCGGTCTCGCGAAGGCCCGAAGCTGTCTCGTTTCAACCCATTCATTACAATGTGCTATCAGACACATGTAGGAATGAGGAGTAAAATCCCCATATACTGCCATATTGCAGTATGGCAGTATATGGTAGGATCGATCAGACAACCTAGGGTTAAGTACCCTGGGGAGTCTGAAAAATGGTAAAAGTAAAAGTTAAAAAGGTAAAAAAAAATCAATCACCCCTTTCCCTAGAACTGATATTAATATTAATAAAGTAAAAAATCATAAACAACATTAGGTATCGCCGCATCACGAAATGTCCGATCTATCAAAATATAATAATGGTTTTTCACTGCGTTTAACCCGTACGGAGGAAAATAGCGTACAAAGTCAAAATGACATTTTTTTTGCCATTTTGGAAAATAAAAAAAAGATAAAAGTGATCAAAAGGTTTCACAGTCCTAAAAGATAGCATGAAAACGACATCAAAAGTCGCCAAAAAATGACACCACCCACAGCTCCGTACACCAAAGTATGAAAAAGTTATTGCCGCCAGAAGATGGCAAAATCAAAAAAAAAATTTTGTACAGGGAGGTTTTAATTTTTTAAATGTATGAAAACATTATAAAACCTTACAATTTGATATCCACATAATCATAGCAACCCAAAGAATAAAGTAGACATGTCATTTGGGGCACACAGTGAAAGCTGTAAATCCAAGCCCACGAAGAAAACGTCGCAAAGTGTTTTTTTTCACCATTTTCAATGCATTCGGAATTTTTTTCCGCTTCCCAGTACACACCATGGAATATTAAATACCGTCATACGAAGTGCAATTTGTTACGCAAAGAAAATAAGCCATAACAGAGCTCTTTATGTGGAAAAAATAAAAAAGATTTTTGAAGGGGGGAGAGACAAATGGAAGGGAAAAAACTAAAAAAGGCCAAGTCGTTAAGGGGTTAAAGCTGTTTCCTGTATTCAAATACCACATGGATTATCTTAAAGGGGTTATCCGGGTGTTAAAAATTACTTAGTTTCAGGCTGGGGCGGGCTATTTAAAAATAATAGACATGTACTTACCTTGTCCGGCGCTGCTGATGTCCCACGCCGCGGTCCGTCTCCTCTGTGTGCCGATTTGATTACAAGGGCGCACAGGGAAGCTCCCATCTGACACCATCTCCCAGCGCTTACAACGCTGAGAGATAGGGATGGATGGGAGGAGCCGGCCACATCGCCGGCCGGAAGCTCCTTGTGCGCGCCTTCTGTGCCCCTGTAAGCAAAAAGGTGCACTGATGAACGGAACGCGCGTGGGCCATCGGCGGCGCCGGAGGAGGTAAGTACATGTTTATTATTTTTAAATTGCCCACCCCAACCCTGCCCTAAGTAATTTTTAACACCCGGATAACCCCTTTAAGTAGAGGCAGGTAAATGGACTTTAAACTCTGAAGGCTCAGCAGTGACTTAGCGCTCAGCGTCTGATATATTGGATGCACCCGATGCCAGTTCAGCTCAAGATCTGAGCCGAAACCAATCGGGAAAACAGGGTTCTGGCTGTAACTAATAGCCGGCACCCCAGTGTAACACCCACGATCGGTTGTGGGTCTCCGATTGCGGGTGTTAACCCGTTTAATGCCGCGGTGGGGGATCTTTCCCCCACAATTGGCCCCCCCCAAAACCGTTTTTGGGGGGCGCCGATCGTTTCTGTGGCATCACTGGGGTCCGATCTGGACCCCAGTGTTGCCTGAAAGAACTGCCGGTAAGATGGTATCTAAGATGTCATCTTAATGGCAGAGTGCCAGCCTATGCAAGTGCATAGGCTAACACTGCTAATACTCTGCAATACATGATTATTGCAGAATATATCATGAACAAGCAATCAAATGATTGCTTGTTTCATGTCCCATGGTGGAGAAGTGAAAAAGTAAAAAAAAAAAAAAAGTATTCCATAAAAAATAAAAAAGAATCAAAAAATGCCCAAAAGCCCCAACATATAAAGAGACATATACAACAAAAAAAAGTCTAATCATAAAACAAACCCTACAATTAGTTCACCACGTCTGTACAACCCGTTGAATAAAAGTAAATAATATTGAACCCGCACGATAAACGCTGTAAAAAAACTGTTATAAATCCTCCAAAATTATGATTTTTACCTATTCAATCCCACAAAAAATGCTATAAAAAGTGATAAAAAAAACTAGGTAATCCAGAATATACTGGTGCCAAGTACAACATGTCCCGCAAAAAAACAAGCCATCAATCAGCTCGTAGCCAAAAAGGTTACAATGTTATGCCACGTGGAAGACAACAAACAAAAAATGATAGATTTTTCCCCACATTACGGTTTTATTTGACAAATTTAGTAAAACGTAAGAAAAATATCAGTAGGTATCCTTGTAATCGTATCGACCTTAAAATAAAAGATAACATGATTTTGGGATAAACGGTGAACACCAAAACAAAAAAGTACAAAATCCGGTACAGAATTTATGCTTTTCTCTCCTGCCCTCAAAAACAAGTTCCTAAATTTTCAACAATAGGTGAGACCAACCCCAAAAGTTGTAACACTGGGAAAAAGCATCTCACCCCCCACCAAAAATGCCATCACATGCATAAAACCAATAAGCGAAAATTTTATAGCCTTCAAAAGGGGCCAATAAGAGGAAACTAAAATCCTGGCAGCTGCAGGTCCCTCCTTCCTTCTGCACCTCGCTGTGCCCCATAAAACAAGTAACGGCACATGTGGGGGTCTCTGTACTCAGAGAAATATAGAACAAATGTATGGTGGGTTTTCTCTTTTTATCTTTTGGAAATGTGTCAATTTTAGGGCTAAATGAGCGTATAACCGACAAAATTTTGACAACATTTTGATTCAATTATTATCTCAAGGGGTTAACAATCTTCCTAAAAGCTGTTTCTGATAGCTTGAGGGGTGCAGATTTGAAAATGGTTGTTTTATATAGGGTGGTTTTAATTCAAATATGGAAAATTTACATCAAACTGTATTTATCCGCAAAATAGTCCAATTATTTAAATCCGGAAAAGCAATATTCAATTTGTAAGCCGCGTGACATCAAAATAAATTATCCAGACATTTCAAAAATGATGAAATGTAAAGTAGACATATGGGAAATTTATTTAGGTGGTAAATCTATCTGCCTGATAACACAAATGATTTAGAATTTCGAAAATGGCAAGATTTTCAAAAAATTCATCATTTTTTCTTTTGTAAATAAACGAATAACCTATCAGCCAAAATTTACCCTAAAATGAAGTACAACATGTGGGAGGAAAAACAAAACAAAATCGTTTTGATAAGTAACAGTGTTCAAAGTTATAACCATATAAAGCAACGCATGTCCGAACCAGAAAATGGGCTGAGCCTTAAGCTGTAAAATGGCTGCCTCTTAAGGGGTTAACAGATTGAAACAGGGATACAGACAACAAAATATTCCAAAAAAGGACTACAGGCAGTCCCCGGGTTACATACAAGATGTGTCTGTAGGTGTGTTCTTAAGGGTGTATTCTCATCAGGGCATTTAAATTTAATTAAATCATTTGCCATATGTAAACATTTCTTCAATTGGATGTTATTAAAAAAATGTTCCTGTGTGAAGATATTTCTCATAAATGTAGTTATTCTGTCCCTTAGAAACGAGATACTTTCCTCGGATAACGACCACGTACACTCTGGGCAGCGGTGGCCGACATGCAGTTTTGAGTCCTGCCAAACCACCAGGATTCAGCGATCATTACCACAGGACAGCTGTGCGACATGGTAGTAATCCTGAACATTTTATATACATAAACTTTGTTTTCTTTGTGCTGAATATCTCCAGCAGACGGGGCCGTATCGAGGAAGCCATCTCGTTTCTAAGGACGACATGGTTACATTATGAGAATTATCTTCACACAGGAACATTTTTTTTAATACATCCAATTGAAGAAATGTTTTATATGTCAGATTATCAAACTGAATGTAAGTGCCAGAGAGAATACCCTTTAAGTTAAATGTAAGTCGAACGTATATTTATCATTGTAATCCCAGCCAGATTTTTTGGTCTCTGTGACTATGGTTTTCAAAAATGTTGGGTTATCATAGAATCCGATGATAATAAAGCTTCATTAAGACACATTTGAACTGTTACAGTTGTTTATTGTAGTCTAGGACTAAAGTACAATAAATTACCATATCCAGTGGTCCGTTTGTAACTATGGGTCGTATGTAAGTCGCGTGTTCTTAAGTAAGGGGAACCGCATGATTATTATAAAAAATTCAAAAACACAACCTTTCTTCACCACACCCAAACAAAACCTACTTCTCCACAGTTCAGTACAGAGGAGGGGGCAGGCTACATATATGGGGACAGGAAGACTGACACTACTGAGAGGCAGGCTGATTATACTACAGGGGGGGCAGTTGGCTACTTCTACTAACAGCCTTTAGTTAAATGAGCCCCATTAATATCTCATCTTTACTAAAATAGAGACTCAAAGTGCATATACAATTTCTACAAATCGAAGAGGACAGTGTACAATTCATATGTTTGTTATAATTTACCCCACTCGGGCTCAGGATCCATAAGCAAAATAACTGGTGTCGTAGCCTATCTACGTGCATGCTGTGTTATATTCTGAGCTTTTGCGCAAGCCTGGAAGTGAAGCCCGGCAGATGCTGACACTTGGCGCTCTGTAGAGAGGGCTCCCTTACTGTGGGGCCCCTTTCATGAAGGGAAAATGCCATTAAAAGAACCTTGTAACCTTCTAAACCCCAGCTTTTACCTAATCCTATTTATAGTTTTACCATGTAATTACACTTTAACAAATATGCTCAATTTCGCCAAGGGGGTTTACGAACTGTGGAGTAGCCTCTCAGGGACGGATTTCAAAAGCAACTGCAGCAAAGCCTCTCTAATGGAACGTCATTCCTTGGCTTCTTGGAGCTCTGCACATGCACATAGCTTACTTCAGTAGTGACAGGAGCAGTCCTTCTCTCTCTGTGCTGGCCTTGTCCCTCTAGTCTGTATCCAGATGGGCTCCATCACATATAGTACCTGTACTAGACTTTTTGGGCCTTCGATGCAGGATTTGCAAGCAAGGTGTTATTAGTCCTTGTCGCACAACTATACCTCTCTAAAAATATCCCAGTACTCACATTTATAATGTCTCCTGGATAGAAAGAAGAAAGCTGAAAATGCTGCACTTATTTATAATAATATACTTTACTGATATCGTCAGTATAAGCCGACCCGAGTATAAGCCGTGTCCCCTAATTTTAACTCCAAAACTGGACGGAAAACCCATTGACTGCATAAGCCTAGTATAGGATTCGAGTGGGAAATGCATTTGTCACAGCCTCCAGCCAGCCCCCTGTTCCCCAGTATATAGCCAGCAGCCACTGTCCCCAGTATATAGCCAGCCCCCTGTTCCCCAGTATAGCCAGTAAGCCCCTGCCTCCAGTATATAGTCAGCCAACCCCCTGTCTCCCAGTATATAGCCAGAAGCCACTGTCTCCCTGCCCGCAGTGCAGCCATCTAGTCTATGCCCCCAATATACAGCCAGCTAGTACATGCCCCCCTTCCAGTATTTACCCTGACAGCCTAGTAAACAGCCAGTAGCCCCTTGCCTTCAGTATATAGCCAGATGCCCCTGCCCCCAAATATATAGCCAGCAGCCCCTGCCCCCAGTATATAGCCATTCAGCCACAGTATGACTATATACTGTGGGACTGAGAGTGCTTATACTGGGCCCTGCCACCACTATGATAGCAGGCTTTTAAAACCAAAGCAGTGTAAAAACTTCACGAAACAAAAAAAAAAAAAAAAAGAAAAAAAAAAAATTGCAAGGTTTGTTTTTTTCATTATAAGCTACTAGTATAGCAGAGTTAGGATTTTTCAGCACATTCTTTGTGCTGAAAAACTTGGGTTATACTTGAGTATATACGGTAAATTATACTTATTAAATAATACGCTGTTACCACCGTAACTGATATCTAATAGTAAATACTATATTCCATGATATAGTACCCCATGCATAATATATATTTTACACCACTAAAAATATTTATACCAAGCCACTATTTTATATAAAGTATTTTATATAAAACCACAGCAGCACCCACTCATATTATATTCATAGTAGCATCCGTAATATATTTGATTGAGTCACTCCTTCTATATTTCGTAGCATAACCCCTCATATATTTTATAGTACCCATCGCCCCCTCATTTTAATAGTCGCACGGTCCTCTCATAGTCACTCCCTCCCATGGTGGGCAGTGAAAAATGTAAATCAGTACTTACCTCCTCGATATCGATAATTCCACGGCTTCCTCTTCTTTCCCGACTTCTACAGAGGGCCACAGGCAGATGCAGGCCTCTCCCCTTTGCATTGTTACACCCCTGATAACATGTGTATATCTCTGTTAAAGAAATCTGATTAAGAAATAATTTTCCACTTTCTAGAATTTTGCATTTCCAAAAAACACACACAAGATGGCGCAGTCTATTACCTAATTTAGATTCTGCTCCCTAACTCACCAGTACAGAATAAAAAAACTGAGAAATGCTTAATATTAGTACTCTGCAATCTTACTACATGTCTATAATAGAATTTAGGGAATCATGGTGACATGTAACATAGTTTTTTCTTTCTTTGGTGATTTTTGAGACATTTGGCAGCTCTTTTTTGCACAGTGGGGCACACATATGTTTTTGGTGAACTTTAATTGGCAGCTCTTTTGACATGCACCTTACCCAGTCACGTGGAGCTCCAGAGAGCCCAATGTCTGCCCAATAATGCACTCTGCCACGATTCACTAAGCATTGTACGCCCCGATATCCTGCATGTTTGCTTCCCCGCCTTTTCAGGTTTCCACACAGAGTTCACGTACTTCCTGGTGCTGTAAGTGCACTGTCTTGCGAGACTAATTGAATCTTACAATCCCCTACTTCAGTCGAATCAGACGGATTGTCCGAGGCCCATCCCACCATTCCGTCGCCCAAAAGCCCAGCGCAGGTGCGCAAGAATCGATCGCGTGTGACACCAATTCCAGCGCAAACCCCTGTTAAATACCTGTTCAAGCTCCGCAAATCCCAAACCGGCGAGAACAGTATGACAAAAGTGCAATACACGACCCTTAGTAAATAAGCCACCTTATGTATGATCATGTCTTTTACTTGTGATACATGTACAGTTTTTCTACCTGGCAGCACAAATTTTTTGCGTTCTTTTTGAGACTTTTTGTTGCAAATATCTCAAATCCCACATGACCACAAGCCACATGAGGGGTTATATGCAGGAGTGGACACTATGTTAATTTGGAGTTTGAGGCAGTGTCTTGCTTTTAAGCATTATTCACACCCAGGGAGGATTATGACATATGAGGCTGCGGTCACACAAAGGGTTATTTACTAAGGTCCCTGGACCGCATTCCGTGGGTTTTCTGACTTTTAGGATTTTGGCGCATCGCCGCGGCTTTCATGCAACGAAATCGGGGAGGAGGGGGAGGACGTCGGACGATCCGACGATTTGAATCCAACAAGGATTAACTTTAAAAGGTGCAACACGAGCCATTAAGCACCAGGAAGAAGAAGGTGGAAACTCCGGGGACGAGCTGAGAGAAGGGCACACATGCAGGAAACGGTCGGCACCGACTTTAGTGGAATCACGGCAGAGTTCCTTCTCGTCGGACACTCGGGATCGGGCAATGCGCAGGACCAGGTAAGTAAATGTGCCCCATGATGTTAAGGGTGAGGTCACACGTTGCGTTTTGATTGCGTTTTGAAACACATTACAACAGCTGAGGAGAGGTGATTTGCCTAATTTACAAAACGCATAGTAAAGGTGATGTTAATGTATACGTTAATGTCACGTTTACATTGCGTTTTATAAATGCAAATGTTAACAGTAATGTAATTAGGAAAATCACTCGGCTTTTGTAATTTGTTTCAAAAAGCAACCAAAACGCAACCAAAACATTTAAGAAAAAATCTAAATGATATATACTATAGCCAACACCCGTCTCTAACACCCGCGATCGGAGATTTCTCCGATCGCGGGTGTTAACCCCTAACATGCCCGGGTCGCCGCTGCCCGCGGTGCAAGGGCATTTAGTGAATTGGAAGCCGCACCCCACCCCCGTGGTGCTTACCGGGGGGGGCTGCTCCGATCGCAGCCCTGGGACTGCGGTACCCGGGGCTCGCGATCCTTCTCCAGAGCTGGGTCTGCCTTTTGAAAGGACCCGGGTTAACACACTGAGCATGGCGCAGCTCAGTGTGTCACCATAATGCAGTGTAATACACCTGTATTACACTGTATTAGGGTGAAGAATAGCTTGAACAAGCGATCAGTGGATGCTTGTTCAGCTAACTGTTAAAGTAAAGAAAAAGTGGAAAACACTAAATAAAACACACTTTTTAATAAAAGAATTAATTAATAAAGTTAAAGTCCCTAAACACAAACAATCCCGTATAACATCTATAAAGTATAAAAAAACCCTGAAAACACCAATACCCCACATATTTGTATATGCCGCGTCCGTAACAATCGTACAATTAAGTCAGAAACATTATTGGACCCGATGGTGAACGCAGTAAAAAACAAAACGCGATTTTCATTAAAATCCCTTCTAAAAATGTTCCGAAAAGTATCAAAAAAAGTTATGTGCACACAAATGGTACCCCGACCAAAAGGACAACTCAACACGTAAAAAATAAACCTTAAACCAGCTCTGTCAACCAAAAAATATTAAAGTTATATTCCGAAAAGATGCAAAAAGAATAAGATTTTCCTTTAGTTCTTTTTTTCCTTGTAAAATTGTAAAATATATTAAACAAAGTATATAATGAGGGTATCAGCGTAATCGTAGTGATCTATAGGATAAAAATATTATAGTATTTTGTGTACAGTGTATGACCCCCAAAATACAAAAAAAAGAAACCCAAATTGACAATTTTCTTTTCTCCATCCATTAAAGAGTTAATAAAATCTCATCAAAAAGTACAGACCCACTAAATGAAGTTTTGTAAAGTGCATCTCATGTCGCAAAAAAAAGCCCGTAATGTCCAAATTGCCAAAAAAATAAGATTGTTAGCCATTATAAGTGACAATGCATAATTCTGCTCCTGAACGCGCGCAGCTCCCCATCAATGCCCTGGCGTGTCCCATACAGAGGTACCACCAAATATGGGGTATTGTTATACGTCGGAGGGATAGGGTATCAAATTTGTGGATTGTTTTGGTTTTATCCACTGAGAATTTGTACATTTACAAAAAAACACATTAATTTATCCAAAAAAAATGCAATTTCAAAATTACATCCGATTTTGTTTTAACCCCTGCATACCAAAAGGGTTAACAAACTTCATAAAAGTGTTGAGGGGTTGTATTCTATAATGGGTAATTTATGGAGTTTACTTTTTAGGCCCTCAAAGTGACTTCAAACCTGAGCAGGTCCCTCAATAGCAGGATTTTGCTTTTTTTATGAAAATGTGAAAAATTCACCTGTGTTCAAAGCCCCTCTCTTAACATCTTACCAAAAATGTAGTATGTACAAAAACCCCCGAGGGCATAAAGTAGAATCCGGTGAAGTAGTTATTAACGTTTTTTGGTGTTATGACTGATTGGGTGAAAAAAGTAGAACATTTTCAATTTCGAAAATTGCGAATTTTCAAATTTGGCAAAAGAGTGCAATTTTTTACTTTGGGCTGCTATTTTCTGCTATGGGGTAAAGCAGTGAAAAAAAGATTATTATATTTTGATTGATTGGCATTTTTGGCGCGGCGATACCTAATGTGTTTTGATTTATTGTTTATTTATATTTTATTCAGTTCTAGGGAAAGGGGGGTGATTTGAATATTTATTTAGGGTTTTTTATTTATTTTTATTTTTTTTTTAACCTTTTTTTATTTTTACTTTTACTATTTTTCAGACTCCTTAGGGTACATTAACCCTAGTTTGTCTGATCGACCCTATCATATCCTGCCATACTACAGTATTGTATTGGATGAGTTAAAACGAAGTAGACTCGGTTCTTTGGAAGACCCGAGGCTACCATGGCGATGGATCGCCGCTCCCCGATGATGCCCATGCGCCACCATCTTTTTGAAGCCTCTGGCACCATAGCCGGCAGCGATCGTCAGGAAAACACTGATCGGTGTTAGGCCCGTTCCACACTTGCGAGTGTGATTCGATGAACTCGCATCACACTTGCAACACAAGCTGCCGGGAACGCATGGCCCGAACGCTGCACCGCAACAGCTTGTGTTGCGAGTGTGATGCGAGTTCATCGCATCACACTCGCAAGTGTGGAACGGGCCTTATTGGTAAGCCTTTGCTGCAATATACAGCAAAGACTTAACGGCTATGGAGAGGGCTCGGCCCGTGAGCCTTCGCCATGCACCGGGACCCGGCTTGCACCGGGACTCGGGAAGGGGTTAATGACCAGACTCGATTTTTCAAATCTGACATGTGTCATAATAATTGTTTATAACTTTGGATTGCTTCACTTAACCAGACACTTTATCGAGACACTTTGTACTTCATGTTAGTTGTTAAATTGAAGTGATATGTTTAGTGTTCAGCTAGATAACTAACATTTCCGGAATATCTGCATTATGTTGGAAAGAATACATTCATTTAGGCCACAAATAACACTTTTATAATAAATAAAATGATGGAATGCTCTGCAAAGTTTGATGCCCAATTTCTCCCGAGTGTATCAATACCCCATATGTGGTGGTAAACTTCTGTATAGGCGCATGGCCGGGCATAGAATGAGATTAGCGCCATTAAGAGCAGATTTGTAATGTCACATTATACAGGCTATAAAATTAAAATTTTTTTGGTAATGCAAACATATAAGGGTTTATTATTTGCGGGGTGAGATACAATGTTCAGATATTTAATTTTGGGGGTCTATAGCTCAGATTTTATTAACTATTTCAGGGGGGATACAAACAAAATTATCATTATTATTTTATGTTTATTCTATGGTTGACAATGATTACGATGACAACCTATTTATATGTTTTTTTTTTATCTTTGCTCAATTTTACTGAGCAAAACCTATATTGGAGAAAATCTATTTTTTTTTTTTACTATTGACAACTTTTAAGGGGCAGAACTTTAGGGGCATCAGGCATATCATATTACATAACATTTTACAACATTTTTATGAGGGTATTTGATTAAAATACTGGGAAGTTTTTCATGTTTATTTTTATGTCGCTCACCGAGTGGGCTCAATATTGTTTTAGATTTATTGTACAGATTGATACGGACGCGGTGATACCAAATATGTACTTTTTTGTGTTTTATATGCAGTACTTTATTTGGATTTTATATGTAATTGGAATAATTATGGGACTTTTTTTTAATTTTTCCAGACTTGAGTTTGAACAAACGTTCATCCGATCGCTTGTTTAAGCTCTTACACATGTATTACAGTGTACATTGTAAGCAACTAAGCATGCTCAGTTACTTACAGCTGGGTCCTGTCAGGAGGCGGAACCCGTAGTGGAGAGGAGTCAGCAGCCTTGGGGCACACGCCGAACCCCGGGGCTGCGGTGGGAGGGATTGTATTGCAGCGTGTAAGGGGTTAAACACCTGGTATCTGAGTTTTTTCGATCCAGGGTGTTAGTGCCAGGTCTGGGGTGTAATGTCACAGCCGGACAACGACTCGTGGAGGACCCGATGTCCTGCAATCTTCTTTCTAGGTCGCCGCATCAGAAGAAGTACCCTTTATGACCACCGTAAAAAGCCGATTGGGCGGTCATTAAGAGGTTAAGTACTCCCAGAAGCCCTGTTATTCCTACCATTTTTCAGCCCTCTAGCCCCTTCAAGCCCCATTTAACAGCCATTTTAGGGTATTAAAATTCGGGTATCCATTGACATTGACCAATGGCTTTCCTGTTCGGGTCAAAGTTTGGCCTGAAGTCTGGGTCCCAAACTGAATTTTGTCGTCAAACACCAAATAATTTTTGAAATTTTAAACATCAGGCTGTTTCAGGCGGCAAACAACGTACGGGCAAACAGATCACCGTGGTCGTCCCCACCACCTACCAGTCCCTGAGGTCCCACCAAAGACTAAAACATCAATCTTGCCATGCCTGATCATTGCTTGTCTCTTTTTCTTTTATTCCGCCTTTTTTTGTTCATTTATCCCTAATATTATTGTTGTCATAGTTTGTACTTCACTCTCTGTACCCTCTCTGCTGCTGTAACACTGTGAATTTCCCCACTGTGGGACTAATAAAGGATTATCTTATCTTATCTTATAATATGAATAATATATGGTATATGATTATCTGTTTGACATGGTTGCTGGGCCTGGTACTGGAGCTAGAAGCATATTGCCATTTTGGAGTACACATAACATACAGACCAGTTAGGATGAATTTGTTAATGATTCATTCTTGTTATTTTCAGGTTTAAAAAAAACACAGGTTCTTTTTATTACAGCATTCACTATATAAGATTAATAGAATGGTATTACAATAATAATCTTCTAATATTTTTAATTCATGGCCTTATTCCATTTAAAAATTATGCTAATGAGCCTGAAGGGCTACCTTAGCCCCACTATGATCTGGCTTTACATACTGTTACACTGTCTGGTAGATTTTCTTTAATTGTAGTTTAGGTGTAGTAGTTGTACAGTGTCAGGATAGTCATGACAAAGCAAACGATTAGCATCTCTCAGCATCTGAGAGCAAATTTTATTCTGCTGTTCGGATACTACTTTTAATCCTGAGGATAACAAAACGCTAGTTGTTTCCAATTTTTTGTAAAATAACCTATTCAAGTCCAAATGACAACATACTACAACTACTGCATTTCCCCGTAGAAAAACCTCTATAATCTGAAGCAGCCGGCTAATCCTACAGTGAATCATACAAATGCATATGATTCTCTTCAATCATACATACAAAGCAAAATACACATTTTTACAATTTGTGACATATCCCTGGGATTCCAGCAATACCATGGAGACCATAAAAGGCAAGTAGCATTGAGGGGTAATGTGAAACATTTATATAGAAAATGCAATGTGATAGGATTTCTGCCACAAGTGAAGATTATCATAGAAATGAAAAAGGTCTAACGTCTCCTCCCCCAGAGTTGCTGATCCTTTATTCTATACATTGTAGTATATTGGAGGTATGAATTGAAAAATAATAACTAAAGTGATTTGCAAGTTTAATGTAGTAGATATGGCTTTTGTCAAAAGGAAAAAGAAAATAAGTGTTAGAGGCTGAGGTAGCAAAAAAAGAAGATAAGTTCACTATCCTCCATTCTGAAATCTAGATGCTGTTAGAAGTGCTCTTTTTATATTCTCTTGTATTGTTATATTTCTGTTATATGGTTACAAATTATTGTTATAAACCCTTTTTTGGCCCCCAAAACAAGGCCCAAAATCAAGGTGGCTCTTTAGGATGTCCGTTTCTTAAAACTATTGACAATTCTTTTGGTTTGTGTAAGTGAGAAATTAAGATTTTTTTTCCCAAAAAATTTATACCATTGCCCCCAATTAAATTTGGTGGTTACAGAAGAAAATGCTTCCATGCTTTGTTACCCACAATCTCTCATATGCAAAAATATTCCATCATGTGGTCAAAACTTTTGTAAGACATTACTACAGGGCTCGGAATGAAGAAATGCGCTTTTGGCTTTCAGCAGATTTCATATGCGATGTGGCATTTGCTAAAACACCCTCTCAGAATTTATCACGAGTTTGTTTCATAAAATGTGTTAGCAATGCCTGTTGATAGTGAAGAATATTTTATGCTCAATAAAACTCTCTTTGGACAAAATAATACAATTGTTCACAAGGGTTGAATAGGGAAAAAATCAACCACAAACAGTTTTTTTAAGGTTAGGATTTTGGTTTTTAGATTTTGTCAGAATCATTTCACGTGCTGTGGCTCCATTTGTAAGCCCCCCTGATATACCAAAACATGGAAAGCCCTGAAGAGGGATCCCAATTCCCACAATATCTATTGAGGATGTGACCTATGAGATTTGCTGGTTCCATTTACCCAGTAATGGCTTTATGTTTTTTTTTTGCCTCCAATCCATTTACAGATATGGCATTTTTCCTACTTTAATACTTCCGAATATCTTATATCATAATGGATTTGAGGTTTCTGCTTTTTTTATATGTTTGTATATTTGTTTTCTGCTTGGTATCTCGAGATTAGATGGATTTGACATAGCTGAAATGCGTGCCCTGAATTGAAATGACAGCTTGCAAATGAAGAAAAATAATATTCATTTTGTCAGTTTTGTGGAAATGTTTTCATGATGTTCATATAATGTCACACAATTTCTGTCACAGTTTAACTAGTTGGCATTTACCTATATTTCAACAAAACGTCTCGTTTCACAATCTTCCTTTTGTATTTTACTTTCTTTTTTGTAAACAGTAAAGGTTCGATAACAAATTAATAAAAACAGCTAATGCACATGTTAGACTTAGATTGGATAATACTAGAAAGTTACTTTTATCATATTAGAACCTGTTTAATTGAAATGGATTTAAATAGCTCTAGACATTTACTTTCTCTAAGTACTGCTTTTAGTATCACAGTCCTCCTAGGAAGATTTTCTTTTCATAACCGCAGTTTCTTCATTAAGTGACCTACATTGTCCAGATTTTGGACAAATATGCTTAATTGGCCCTATCCAATCACATAATAAGAATTTGGAAAATGCGAAAACGGACTCGTCGGCTCGCTGCCGTAACATTTACCTCCCGCAACTAATGTGTTTTTACTAAATGAATAAAAGGACTGTTTTTTAAGAACTGGTGATGCCAACAATTTCTTCTTATTATTCAGAATGATTTATGGCTGCTGGTTCTCTCACAACTCTTAACGAGCTATCTTATAGTCATAATTTCTGTATTCATCAAACACTCTAGGTACATTCACTATTTTTCTCTGTACTTTTTACTGAACACATTTGGGCCTATGGACACATACAGATTGTTTTTCTCTTCCCTGGAACTCAGTGAGTTTTGCACTGATGGCTTCCTGAACCTATTCTTTTCATGGGCTTTTGTTCACCACTTCATTTTTTTTCTACTTTATTTTTTCAGTATGTCAGTGCACCAAAAAGACCATGTGTCTAAAATTAGCCTGATGAGTAAATGAAACTCAAGTGTGAATACGGTCCTTGAAATTGTGAATTGTTCAGTTAACACATCAAGTGAAAATCACTGAGCCCCGGGAAACAGAAAACCAATCTGTATGTGTCCATAAGTCCAAGTCTGTTTCCATGAAAACCCATGCATGTGAAAAACAATGCCATGAAACCATCCTAAAAAGACAACACCCAGGACCCACCCACAAGCCCGCATGTGAAGCAATCAGGCACGTTCTTAGTCTATGCTGCTTTACCTTGGTGGTAAAAAAACTAATGTCAAATGATGTCAGCTAATTCAAAAGCGTGATGTAGCCACCTGGGTAGCAAAAAGTTTCACTATCATATACAATTATCCCTTTCAACTATCAAGTACCCTTTGTGCTGACACGTGACTTTAGCTGAATACCTCATAGCCTGGTATTAAACATTCTTATGTTTTTTGTAACATTGTTTTTTTCATGATTCTCGGTATTCTGACCAGCCTCTTTTATATCCTGTACAGATATCTTTTCGGTTTATTTATGATTTAAATGGGGAGAGTCACCGGCACTTACTCCCCAGAACTGTGACTTTTTCTTATATTGTTATCCAGACCTCAGTTTCATTTAAAATCTACCTTTAAACTCATTCTAAGCATCCTGCAGGTGGTGTTTAGGCCCTCAAGCTGAAGCTCCCGGCTGCTAACAAGTGTGTCGGAGCACTTACCGAACCTCCTCCACTGTCTAGCATGCCTGAATCTTTTCTGCTTGTCCATATTAAGATTACAGCATGACTAGGTATGAGTGAGTGCTGATAGCAGCAGGGGGAAGGTAGCCTGTGAAGCTGCAGGAAGGAGGTCTATGGAACGCCCCCATACCCTTCTGTCTTATGGCATAATATTAAATGTTGATTTGTTTTTGTGTACCACAATCTTAAAGTACCCCTGTTTATTAGGTGTAATCAACGCTTAAATTATAATTTTTGACAGGGTTAAGACTGTTTCAGCCAAACTTTGGATCATGTCTAAAAACCACTATAGTTCTAACTTAGGGTACTTGGGGGCTGGGACCCGGGATAGATAAGTGTGGCCATATATATGTTAGTTTGCAATGGTGCCTAAAAGGTTTTTTTTTTCTGGTCAAATTATTTGCAAAAATTTGGGGCCCAGTTACAAATTGTGTATGTGGCCCCAATGGCTACTGCTCAAACCCCGTTTTCAAAGGTGTAAAGCTTGTGAGGAGTTTTATCAATAAATACAAATCCCAATCCTCTGTGTATCTGATATTAATAATGGGATCAATATATGTAATGGAGAAAATATAGATAATATATTATTGAGAATCCTTATGTATTGAAAAAAAGCTGTGCAGATTTTTCCCTTCTTAATATTTCCACTGGCTGGTTTTAATTCAAATATAATTGTTTATTATTGCTAGTTGCTACAACACATTACTCTATCTGTCATGGTAACAGAAATCTTGGTTTCTATACCTCTACACATGTAACAACCTAAATTAAAAAATAAAAAAAAAAAAGGGGAAAGTTTGGGGGAAAAAATTATAAGGGCCAAGTAATAGGTTAATCAGTAACATGATGCTATTTTGTATATAGTCGATCCTTTACAAAATCGGCGTTCATTGCTCCATCCTCATTTTCATTCAGAGGACAAACAAACGACTCTCTGAACACCCACCCTGAAACACCTCCACCATTTGGTAGCGCCACCGTCATTTCAATGCTTTTTCCTCTTTCAGCAAAGGTCAGTTCCCCACCTGTATAATGCTTTGCCTACCAAATGCTTCCACTACTACATTTGACTCGTTCTATTCCTCAGTCCTGCTGGTCCTATCTCTCTTTGCACATTATGTTACCTTCTTGAAACATAGGTCCCTCTCCAGACTCTATATTGTATTTAGTGACGCTGAGGCTGTGAATGGCCCGGAATCCCAGCCATCAAAATCTGCTATAGATGTTATGAATTGTCGAGGTTAGCAGGAATTTAAAATAATATAAATTGAAGTTTTTTTTCATTTACTTAAACACATTACTACTTCACTTAGCCACACCCATTCAGACTTTCAATATTCCATTCTAATTCTGGCATTTTAATTCTGAAGAATGGTTACTGTATTGTCTCATCATAGACACACTTAAAACATTCTGTTTGGAACAATGCACAGAGTTGAAATGCTAAATTACACTAAAGAGATTCAACGTTAATACGGTGAAATAACATCTAATATGAATTCAAAATAGATCAACATCACCAAGGACATTTATTAGTATCATTTTATTGCACATTTTTAAGCCATCTGCCTTATAATACCACTGTTGTGGTCAAATGGTTTCTTTTTTTTCTCGTCACAGTAAATGTCTTGGTTGTCATGGTGATTAGAATCTCTTGTTAAAATTAAAAAAAATAATAAATGAATTGACTGTTTCAGCGGGCGAACTGTGTATCTCTTAATGATTTGGCATTTACCATGTTAATGTAACTGAAAGATAAATCATATTGCAAAACATTGTGTTTTGTATTTTAAACTGGTTATTATTCAGTAAATGTGTAATTGCTTACTAATTACTTTCTTTGCATGCTGCAAAAATTTTCCTAAAAAGGGAAAAAAAAGGTCTTAGCATCAAATCCATATTTGGTCAACATAAAAATGTTTAATGTTTACCAGCTGGCAGTAACCTGCGACTGCCCCTTAGAGGCAGGAGCTGTGGGAGCTTTTCACATCAGTAAGCCAATATTATATATGTAGTGTCTGCGTAGTATTCTTTGCAGTGGCAGCCACTGCCGATATACTAGGAGGCTGGAACCTCTTGATTATACTCCATTACTCTGGGGTGCATTTGCCATTATAAATCCCTGCCTGTATGTCTAAATGTCTTATACGGCAATAATAATGAGGGATACACCTCATGCTCCATTCATTCAGCGGACTGTAGAAACAGAATCAATTTATTCTGTATGCATATCTCCTCCACATCCCCTCATAATAAATAGGTCTTCAACCGCACTACATTCATGGGTAGACCCATTCCTGCACTTTGGTCCTCTAAGTCTACTATTGTCTCCTGGTGGGATAGTCTTGCACAAGTTGCTGTTTGTAGCTTCTCTTTGGCTTAATGTATATAAGAACCCCCTCATTCTTTAAACTGGTTCATCTTGCCAGAACTGCCTGTGTGTTCAATCATGGTTCTTGGAGCGCCTCACTATGCAAAGAATTTCCCTTACCGACCAACTGGTGCCAACTGAGGGGCTTGCTTGCAGCCTACGACATTATTTTAACACTTTCCTAGCAGCTGCTAAACAAAGGTAATATGCTTATCTTCCTGTTGCTCAGAGTCCCAACCGTTGGTTGGTTGTCCCACATCTGGCTGTCTAATAATACTAGTTCAAGAATCTTGTTATTATGGAAACTCCTGTGATATGCAATAGTAACTATGGGGACTATATTCGTTTCTGAGTTTGTGCACATCGTGCTCATCGTGTTTGTTTTAATATTTCTGTTTGTGTTTCCGGTTGCCAAGAAAAACTTAGAGAGCACCAGAGAAAAGGATACCTCTGATGCCCACTACCTGTATACGGCAGAAGTTTTTGCCTTGGGTTTGTCCCAATCTGCTTGAAGAACTAGAGACCTCAATTTAGTAGCCAGAACAAAAAGGGGAATCGGTTAATCCCATCTACTGACGGGATAAGAGGCACATTGACAACAAGACAGACGATTTCTAAAGGTTAAATTCAAAGCGTTCCCCAGCAGAAGAGACTCAAAGCAGTAAATCGATGGCAGTGGGAGGAATAGACCTTCCCTCGCCCGGGTAGGTATAGACTTGCATGTGTGTTAGAAATGAGTTGTGGATAGTAAAACCAAGAGAAGAAAGGTTTGCTCTGGAAGCTTGTTATGGATGTTAAAAAAAGGCTGGTATGTTAAAAGACAGTCAGTTTAAATGCTGAGAAATGGGAAGTTCCATTGGCAGTACATGATGGAATGGAAGGTAACATGGAGACCAGTTGCCTACAAGATTAACAAGAGCAGGCACCAAACAACTATAGGAAAAAGTAAGCGTGATTGTGATCAGAAAACTAAGACAAAGGACAAAGCAAATTGACACCTATAAGAAACGGTGCTATAGAAGTTTTATGATGATCCATAGAGGCTTGCGTGATGGACCAAGGAGAAAATTTTTGTTTAAAAAGACCATCAGGATTAAATAGGGAAAATGTGCTTGCTTATCCTGAGAGTCCAACTCTGAGAAATTCAATCCAAAACCTAATAGTAACATTTTATGTTACAGATCTTGGAGCTCTGGATGTTTGTTTAGTCACACTCAATATATTAGGTTTTGAGGTATGAGTTGTATTTTAATTATCCCTAGACGTTGTGTAAATTAAGGAAAATATTAACTTTTTGTTCTCTAAATCAAACATAGTGATAATGGTGGTTTGATTACAGTTGCCAGTTGTGGCCTTGTCCAAGTCAACCCATCAGCACTATTTTGAGGAGTCCAGCACCCAGATGAGAGATGTCCTTGCAGGTCATGACCCTGTGAAAGCTTGCGATCTTTGTTTGAGAATATCGTATGTACCAGGGAAATGGGTCGAAAATTAGCAGGAGAGTCAGGGGGTTTCCCTGGTTTTGGCAGGGTTATTACTAACGCCTGAAGCATTTCATTGGGGATAATGCCTTTTGTAAAGGGAAGTGTCTATTCATGTACATAGGTATTTGTGTATATATATGTATATATATATGTATAAAATGTCTCTCTGTCATATTCCATTCCCCTGGGAAAGAACACAGCTGCTTTCTTACTCAGGATGTGGTGAGGGCAATCTCACATATCTGTATCCTTGGACAGCAGGGTGTCAACCCCCTTTTATTATGGGAATGTCACTCAAACTCTCCAGGGACAGTTATCTAGAGATGCTTCACACCTCTATGCCAGTATGGGAATCCAGGACCTCTGTTATTCCTACCTGAGGGGGTCTGGATGGGTGACTAAATACACAGATTTTCTTTCGATATCAAAAAAACAATGATTAATTGTGTTGGTACTGCTTTGTGTTAAGAATGTTGTAACGATATTAAAGAAATACACTGTTACACTCTGCCTATGTGAAAATCAAAAATCTGGGAGTTTTTTTAAAAAAGGCCCTCCCTCTCATTCTTTAGTTCTTGCATTACCCTAGTGAAGTATGGACTCTGCTTCTGTGGTGCAATCAGGGGCGAGGAATTTGCATGCTTTTTTTCTATGGATCACGTGTGGCGGAAGGTGGGAGTCAAGCTGAGAGCACCTGTGCTGTGGCTACATACATCTACTGGTAGTCATGTGCTGTGGCTACTATCATACTGGGAGTATGTGCTGGGGCTACTATCTAATGGGAGTATTGCTTGGCTACCTATATACTGGGGGCATGTGCTGTGGCTACCTATCTACTTGGAGCTGTGCTGTGGCTCCCTATATACTGGGAAATGTTGCTATGGTACCTATCTATTTGGGGTCATGTGCTGGGGCTACCTATCTACTGGGAGTATGTGCTATGTCTACCCATCTACTGGGGGTATGGTGCTGGACTACCTATATACAGGAGGCATGTGCTGTGACTACCTATTTCCTGGAAGCATGTGCTGTGCTAGCCTATTCCTGGAAGCTGTGCTGTGCTCCTATGTACTGGGGGGCATGTTCTGTGGGCTACCTATTACTTGGGGGCATGTGCTGGGTCACTTCCTATTTACTGGAGTATGTGCTGTCGTACCTATCTAACTGGGGGTATGTGCTGGGACCAAGTTCCTGCATGTGTCGCTGGTGAGCGCCGGAGTTCACCTCTCTTTTTCCTGCAGGTGATTGCTTGATCTTTGCAACACAATCCCTTTTAAATTCTGAGGTTGTTTCCGATCCATCGGGTTTGTCTGAACCTGCCCCCCCCGTTGCAAGCATCGCGTGTGCCAAAATCCCGGGGTACATCCAATAAAACTGAAAGATTCAGGAAACCCGACGAAAGTGCGGTGTTCGGACCCTTAGTAAATGGTAGCCCCATTGTCTTTATGTCCCCATGTCAAGGTATGCATATTGGACATATGGAATTCTGGCTGAAAACCTTGCTATCCTCTCTGACTAATGCTATTCAAATACACACCACCCCCCACTTCAATAATCTGATAATTTTCTTCTTTTATATATTCTTTTAGAGGGGTTATTATCTAGATCCATTGGATGGCGAACACTATGGCGCGTAGATGGCGTCGGGTGCCAAGGTGTCAGCAACTTCAAAGAGCTCCGCTTTTTTCTTTTTTTGCAGAGCTCCTTGCTTACTTTCTTTCTTCTTTGGGCACTCCAGGAATCCATTGCCCCGGCCCCCAGGGGACAACGAGTTCATTCAAACAAACATCAAACATACAATCAAACGTGTAAAGGGAAGTGTCTATTCATGTACATAGGTATTTGTGTGTATATATATATGTATAAAATGTCCCTCTGTCATATTCCATTCCCCTGGGAAAGAACACAGCTGCTTTCTTACTCAGGATGTGGTGAGGGCAATCTCACATATCTGTATCCTTGGACAGCAGGATGTCAACCCCCTTTTATTATGGGAATGTCACTCAAACTCTCCAGGGACAGTAATCTAGAGATGCTTCACACCTCTATGCCAGTATGGGAATCCAGGACCTCTGTTATTCCTACCTGAGGGGGTCTGGATGGGTGACTAAATACACATCCTGTATTGGAAATACAGGATAGATATACATCTGTTGTCCACCATCTTGGGGGAAGGGACAGAGGAGAGACTTATAAGGGGATGATAGTGGAGGACAGAAGAGGAAATCTTCCATGGAGACCAGCTAGGAATGGAAAAGAAAATCTTCCCTACAGACCAACTAGGAAAGGAGAAGGAATCTGCCCTGAATACCAGCAAGGAAGGGAGAAGGAGCTAGGAGGATCACCCCACAGACTATATCACCTTCCCGGATTGGGCTGAGTACCTGTATCTCTGTACCCCTGCTTCCCTGTTTCCAACTATTAACCTATCTTCTTACCCCTGCTTCCCTGTTTCCATCTATTAACCTATCTCTGTACCCCAGCTTCCCTGTTTAACCTATCTCTGTACTCCTGCTTCCCTGTTTCCATCTATTAACCTATCTCTGTACCCCTGCTTTCCTGTCAATCTCCCTGTCCCCCTTCGTCCTCTGTAATAATAGGGATAGTTAGGTGTGAGGATTATTATATTGTGTGTGTGTGTTTATATGCATTGTGGTGGGTTGGATTCTGTGGGTTTGTGGGTATTGTGATTAACATTGTATACTTCTAGCGTGTTAATAAATATTATTGGTATTAACCCTGAGTGTGGTAAATTATAGTTTACAATACAGAGACTAGAAACAGAAGATATAAGATATAGTAAACAGTACAACGAGGAAGGTAGTGATATTAATCGTTATAGCGCATAGCAATTTATAGAACTACCAGCGCTCCTATAACATTGGCGAGCCAGGCCCGACTGTTAATTAATTTGTTCTTATGTTTTCATTAAGTTTAGCTGTCTTATACTGTGAACTAAGATAGGTAGAAGCACGGACAGGTGACATTGGTACACGGTGTAGTGGGGTGTCATACTGTGTGCAAGGCCTTGAAGTTCGGACAGGTAACACAGCTGTGCTTGAAAGCACAAGGAAGAATTAATAACAGAGAACCTATTTAAATTTTTTTGTGTACTGTTGTATGATTATTAATAATTTTCTGTTTTCTTTGCAAATCTGTGTGAGGCTCTTAGACAAGGAGTAGTTGGAAGAGAAATCCATCCGGGTGTCGTTCCACTGCATTAATGTTGGTGTTCATCTTGTACGGTTGAAGTCCAGCTGGTCGGGAAAAGGCGTTCCAGAAGATAAAGGACCTTTTTTAAGCAGCGCAGACAAAGAGGACAGCGTCAACAGCGGAGATGGTCATGGAACAAGTAAGTATGGATCTTTCCACATTGTTGAAGTTATCTAAGAATAGTAAATTTAACCCAGAGCCACCCACATCATACAAGTCAGCTGAAACGCTGTGGTCTGATTTGTTTGAACAAATGCAGAATTATGACAGGGAACATATGAAGAAGCAGTCACTATTAAATAAGGCTACTAAACGGCTCCACATGCTAGCGAAACTTATTTATGTTTATAATGAGACGCTGTGGAGGCCAGAACATGGGGTTCTGGTGTCAAGTAATAAATGCCCAGACTCTCACTGCAAATGTTGTGTCTATAACGCTAAGCAGGTTTGTGCTTTACAGACACAACTGGCAGAGAGTGTGAATCTGGAGTCAAAACTGATAGAAATTGGAAAGCACAATGCTGATATTGAGGCACAGTTGACTCAGTCCTATACTGAGGTCAAAAGATTTAAGGATCAGGCAGCATCTACTGATGTAGTGATTGCTAAGCTCAATGATGAACTTGCAGCCAGGTCTCAACTGATATCTAGCTTGCAAGACATCATTAGTAATTTTTCCAAAATTGTGCCAGCCTTGTCTTATACCTTAAAGTCAAGGCTAGAGTCCTCAGAAGTTTTGCCCTCTGCAGGGCAAAAAGGGGGGAGTAGAGCTGGCAACAGATTAAACATCCCCAACAGTGATCCCAGCCAGAAAGGTAAAGGTAAAACATTGCTTTCTGGTATAGTAAGGACCTGCAAAAGTAGGATTGTCAGAAGTGCATCCCTAGCTATGGAGAAGTTTAGAAGATGTAGAGACAATCTAAACTGTCCTAAGCCAAGCATAAAATGTATTACATGTTTTTCTTGTGGTGGCTTAGGTCATATAGCTAAGGATTGTAAATTGATAAATAGTGAAAGGCAGAAGAAACACTGCTGTGTGAAATGTTTTAAATGTGGCAACTTTGGTCATTTTGCTAGACATTGCTCGTGTGCAAGTAGCTGTAAGGTGTCTAGCAACATCACCATAGAAAATTCATCTGTGTGGCACAAAGAAAATGATTATAAAAGGGTTTCTTCCCAGCCACATGTGCCCCACCATGTGCTAATGATTCAAAATGACCAGTTAAAACTGGGGAGGATAATCACAAGTAGGCCCTAAATTACATTCTGTGGTCCTGTCTATGTGGTGTCTGTTTGTGATTACCTGTTGTCTTTGGTTTTATGTGTAACCTGTATGTGTAATGTTTGTTTTCTTGTGATAGATCCTTATATGTAAACTGCACCCTGTAGGCACATTGTATGCTGAGGGATTCAGGGGGATGTTGGCCTCACACAATTTAAAGACCAATTGAAATGTTAAAGTTAAACTGCAACAACTCTGCTAGAATACTATGAAATGATGTGCAGCCTAGTAAAACTGGATAGCTTATATAAATCAGCAGTTTGAAGATACATACTGATGGACTAGATCAGATGTATTAAATAGAGGGATCTTCTTCCATACAATTATTTATGGTAATCATTATGGGGACAGTTGTGTACAGGAGGTGGCATAACAGTATTTTGTCATCTATGCACAATGGGTAATAGATACTGTAATGGTAATGGCAGATACTAATATGTAATGGAGTGGATTCTCCAATAGTTGTTGTATGGTAGGGACCCCTATGACTGAGGTATACTGTGGGAGATATAAATTTCCTGGTGGGAAGTGTCCCAGAGGCAGATACATTAACTTTAGCATCAATATAGATGGTTGGTTTAAATTGCTGTTACGTACATTGAGGAGGGTGCTGGACGTTTACACAGTGGATTTATCTTGTCAAATGTAAACTAATTTGGAACCTAGTAACACAGGATGAAACTAACTGCTCAAAAGGAGGAGAACTCTTCCCAGGAGGCCATTGTTCCTTTTATTTATTTTAGGTATTTATGTAGCAGATCTGAAGGAAAGAACATCGATTAACCCTGAAAAGTGTGTGGATATCTGTCCAAATGAAAATCAAGGACTTTGACCAGATAAAGATTGCAGGGATTGTCCATGCCATGGAAAAAAGGCTCTGCGGTGTCCTGCTCGGAGAGACTGTTTGGATACAGCTCCAAAGCAACTTCATTCTTTGATATACTAATTGCCCAATGACAGTGATTCTTCTATTCCTGGTCTCTGTTATGTATAATGGACTATTTTCAAGTTAAAATTAGAGAGACGATCAAGCTCACACAGAGACAGAAAGAGCATCATGGACTCATAAGAGGCAGACGTTAGATACTTGATGACTACCACTACAGCCTTACCCTAATCGGGTAAATTTTATATTTTATGATGGGAATTTGTGTGTTTTGTGGATAAGGGTGACACAATATTTAGAGTGTGCCTGTGTATTATATGTGTAGGACCTTAGGGACAGGAAGGTATCCCTACACAACGGTGAGTAATTGCCTTTTAACCTTATATATGGTATGACTAATAACAGGATGGATTGAATGTCAGGTATTGGGGACACGGGAGGCAATGCCCCTCCTCACAATTTGACCTTAGGTTCTGAGACATCGCCTCCCATTCTAGTCAGCTGTTTTGCCTTGGTAAAGATCCAGGTTCTCTGTCCATGGATACCACTTCAATCAAGGTTCTTCGTTGTTCTTCGTTTAACACCTCTGATGAAAAGTTGCTGCCTGTGTGACAGATTGGATGATGACTCTACATGACCATAACACCAGATCAAGGGTGGTGCTGCATGTGCTAAATGGCCTTTCTCTCAAACCTGCCTGTGGGAAGTATTAAAGAAGTCCTATATTGCTCAGGATGACAATTGAGATTGGCTACAGAAAGAGACTGGCAACACAGACAAGGTCAACCAAAGAGACTCATACCATAGTAAAGGACTGTGATTCAGAGAGGAAGAGACAAGAAGCAGATGACGTTCTCTGTGGGCAGAGGATACTGGGTTACAGTGACGGGCAGGAAGGTGGCTCTGTGGGAAAGTGATGTCTTGGTGCCTAAATGCAAAATTATACTTCATTCCATCCTGAATCATTACCAGGGATAAATATGGTTGAATAGGCAAATACGGTTCAACACAACACTTCCCTCAAATTTTAATTGTCGAGTCCCCGACAACAGGGCGATTGTAAAGGGAAGTGTCTATTCATGTACATAGGTATTTGTGTATATATATATATATGTATAAAATGTCCATCTGTCATATTCCATTCCCCTGGGAAAGAACACAGCTGCTTTCTTACTCAGGATGTGGTGAGGGCAATCTCACATATCTGTATCCTTGGACAGCAGGATGTCAACCCCCTTTTATTATGGGAATGTCACTCAAACTCTCCAGGGCCAGTTATCTAGAGATGCTTCACACCTCTATGCCAGTATGGGAATCCAGGATCTCTGTTATTCCTACCTGAGGGGGTCTGGATGGGTGACTAAATACACATCCTGTATTGGAAATACAGGATAGGAAGGGTTATACATCTGTTGTCCACCATCTAGGGGGAAGGGACAGAGGAGAGACTTATAAGGGGATGATAGTGGAGGACAGAGGAGGAAATCTTCCATGGAGACCAGCTAGGAAAGGAAGAAGGAAAATCTTCCCTACAGACCAACTAGGAAAGGAGAAGGAATCTGCCCTGAATACCAGCAAGGAAGGGAGAAGGAGCTAGGAGGATCACCCCACAGACTATATCACCTTCCCGGATTGGGCTGAGTACCTGTATCTCTGTACCCCTGCTTCCCTGTTTCCATCTATTAACCTATCTCTGTACCCCAGAACCTATCTCTGTACCCCAGCTTCCCTGTTTCCAACTATTAACCTATCTCTGTACCCCTACTTCCCTGTTTCCATCTATTAACCTATCTCTGTACCCCTGCTCCCCTGTTTCCATCTATTAACCTATCTCTGTACCCCTGCTTTCCTGTCAATCTCCCTGTCCCCCTTCGTTCTCTGTAATAATAGGGATAGTTAGGTGTAAGGATTATTATATTGTGTGTGTGTGTTTATATGCATTGTGGTGGGTTGGATTCTGTGGGTTTGTGGGTATTGTGATTAACATTGTATACTTCTAGCGTGTTAATAAATATTATTGGTATTAACCCTGAGTGTGGTAAATTATAGTGTGCAATACAGAGACTAGAAACAGAAGATATAAGATATAGTAAACAGTACAACGAGGAAGGTAGTGATATTAATCGTTATAGTGCATAGCAATTTATAGAACTACCAGCGTCCTATAACAGTTATATTTCTGTTATATGGTTACAAATTATTGTTATAAACCCTTTTCAGATTTTCTTTCGATTATCAAAAAACAATGATTAATTGTGTTGGTCTGCTTTGTGTTAAGAAATGTTGTAACGATATTATAGAAAATACCTGTTACACTCTGCCTATGTGAAAATCACAAAAATCTGGGAGTTTTATTTAAAAAAAAGGCCCTCCCTCTTCATTCTTTAGTTCTTGCTTGACCCTAGTGAAGTATGGACTCTGCTTCTGTGGTGCAATCAGGGGCGTGAGGAATTTGCACTGCTTTTTTTCTATGGATCCCGGTGGCGGAAGGTGGGAGTCAAGCTGAGAGCAACCTGTGCTGTGGCTACCTATCTACTGGTAGTATGTGCTGTGGCTACCTATCTACTGGGAGTATGTGCTGGGGCTACCTATCTAATGGGAGTATGTGCTGTGGCTACCTATATACTGGGGGCATGTGCTGTGGCTACCTATCTACTTGGGAGCATGTGCTGTGGCTCCCTATATACTGGGGGAAATGTGCTATGGCTACCTATCTATTTGGGGGCATGTGCTGGGGCTACCTATCTACTGGGAGTATGTGCTATGGCTACCCATCTACTGGGGGTATGTGCTGGAGCTACCTATATACAGGGAGGCATGTGCTGTGACTACCTATTTCCTGGGAAGCATGTGCTGTGGCTACCTATTTCCTGGGAAGCATGTGCTGTGGCTACCTATGTACTGGGGGGCATGTTCTGTGGCTACCTATTTACTTGGGGGCATGTGCTGTGACTTCCTATTTACTGGGAGTATGTGCTGTCGATACCTATCTACTGGGGGTATGTGCTGGGACCAGTTCCTGCATGTGTCGCTGGTGCGCCGGAGTTCACCTGCTTTTTCCTGCAGGTGAGTGCTTGATCTTGCAACACAAATCCTATTTTAAATTCTGAGGTTTGTCTGAATCCATCGGGTTGTCTGAAGGCCCGCCCCCCCCCGGTGCAAGCATCGCGTGCGCCAAAATCCCGGGGTAATCCCAGGATAAAACTGAAAGATTCAGGAAACCCGACGAAAGTGCGGTGTTCGGACCCTTAGTAAATGAGCCCCATTGTCTTTATGTACCATTGGCAAGGTATGCATAATTGGACATATGGGAAATTCTGGCTGAAAACCTTGCTTTCTCTCTGACTAATGCTATTCAAATCACCACCCCACTTCAATAAATCTGATAATTTCTTCTTTATACTTTTTTAGGGGGTTATTATCTAGATCAGTGGTGGCAAACCTATGGCGCAGGTGCCAGAGGTGGCACTCAGAGCTCTTTCTTTGGGCACTCAGGCCATTGCCCCAGGACAGAGTTCATCAAACAGGAACAAATCCACCAAATCTTTCTGCAGTCCCAGGGAACTTTAAGGGGTATTTCCACCTCACCTACTACAGTTAATTCAATCCCTAACCACCCAAAAACATTTTTTCAATTCATTGCTATTTTTTTTAAAATGACCTATATTCCCATAATATACTGTAAATGGGCCCTCTGTTGAAACTAGATATGGCCACTTCCGCTCGTCAGCAGCGGTGGCTGCGCAGGTGCTTAGAATGAGGCTTCTCTGAACCTGCTGGGAATATGTGAACGTACATAGCTAGCGGATGCGCAGTTCACATATTCCTGGCCTCCGCATCCGCTAGATCAGGAAAACTGCCAGGCATGCGCAGTAGCTTTACAGCTGTCCTGCGGAAAGGCTTGAATAAGCATGAAAGCTGTGAAGCTACTGCACTACAGCCGTCCTGATCTAGTGAGCGAGGTATATGTAAACTGCGCATGCACTAGCTATGCATGTTCATATATTCCCGGCAGATTCAGAGAAGCCTCATTCTAAGCGACTGCGCAGCTACCGCTGCTGGCGAGCGGCAGTGGCTGCATCTAGTGTCAACAAAAGGCTTTTACTAGGGGAGATAATCCCTATTTACAGTATATTATGAAAAATAACAATGAATTGAAGAAAAGTTTTTGGGGGTAAGGGATTGAATTAGCTGTAGTAGGTGAGGTGAGAATACCCCTTTAAGACATGCTGCTCTCAGCGCTATTTTAAAGCAACACTTCTTTGACTGTTTGGAACTGCTTGAAAAGTGAAGGTGTTGAAAGAAGTTATCTTTGGAGGTCATCCTGCTGGACCCACCATTCTTCCTGTACAAAATACCCTGGAGAGGAGCTACAATGATAGTCTCAATTTGCCCTCTTTCTTTCAACTTTATTGGTGGCCTCAGGTTGCCGATACAATTAAAAGATGTGGAAGAACAGGTAGCAATAAGTTACTGCTTAAAATGCCACATTGGCACTTCGCAGTAAATAAGTGGATTTTGGTTGTAGTATGGGCACTCTGTCTCTAAAAGGTTCGCCATCACTGGTCTAGATGTTTATTTACATCTTGAGCTCTTAACATATCCACAATAACTTGTTCATAGAGCCTGCTATCCAAAACAATTTAATTTAAAAATTAAAAAAAACAATTTTTGTCGCAATAATAGCACTCACATACACCGGGACGAAGAAGGTGAACTCCGGCGGACCTCGGCGCAGCAGCGACACCTAGTGGATATTGGGCGCACGACCTTAGTGAATCCCGGCAAGCTCCAAATCAACGTCGGCAACGCGCTGCGGGATTGCGAATGGACCGGGTAAGTAAATGTGACCCTCTGTGAACTCCTCCAGACCGGTAAATAAATAAGCCCCTGTAGGTGGGAGAAACACCAGTGGTAGCATTCCAGTTCTATAAAAATTAATATATATCTATATATATATATATATATATATATATTTGTAGAAATTTCAAAACAGCACACAGAAATAAGAGATGGATGGGTGCACGCTCACTAGGATCGGGCTCCAGATCCTCCAGGTAAGTAATACGAAAGGTAAGCAGCACTCCAGGACGTCAGAAGTCAAAAGGTGCAACAGGTGATTTTATTCCATGTTTAGGAGTACAGCAGGATACAACAGCGACGTTTCAGCTCTAGGGAGCCTTTATCAAGCCCTGGCACATGTTTGGTGTCTTCTTAATTGTACTAACCTACAGGATAATGTTATCATGTTTATTATACTACTGTGTAAGTCAACTGTGCAAAAGATTTAATAAAAAAAAACAAGTGGCAAAACAGCTATTTTATTCTGTTTCGCTGCAGGAAATAGTTAATAAATTTGAATCACTATGCTATTTTTACCATAAAAATGAAAATACAAATCTACCTGCAAAAAAACAAGTGCTCATATGCCCATGTCAGATAAAAAATAAAAAAGTTATATCTTTCAAAATTTGAACAGGGAAAAACGTAAAAAAGTGATGTGTCCTGAAGGCCATATTAGGCTTTAAAGGGGTTTGCCCTAGAAAGAAAATTCTCAAATTTTAACCCCCTAGTGATGTTTACACAGTAAAGATAATTTGTAACCCCTTAGGGCACATTTACTTACCCATCGACTGAGTTCACCAAAAGTGCATTGTCCAACAATTATGCACTGTGCCACGATTCACTAAGATCATGCGCTCAATATACTGCATATGTTGCTTCCCGCTTATGTCCACCGGAGTTCACCTTCTTTTTCAAGGTACATGTATGGCTTGCGATACAATTCGAAAGTTAAAGGGGTTGTCCACTCTCTGCAAATATTTGATATGGTTTGTGTAATGAAAATGTATACAATTTTCCAATATACTTTCTGTATCAGTTCCTCATGGTTTTCTAGATCTCTGCTTTCTGTCCTCCTAGCTTCTATGTTTACTGCAGTGAATAGAAATCTGTCCATAGTCATGTGATGGACACCAGTTGCACAAGCTGTTAGTATCACACAGCTCCTATTACTCCCTGTGATATAATGAGCAGTGCACCTGCCTGTCCATCACATGACCATGGACAGATTTCTATCCACTGTAGCAAACATAGAAACTTTCTATAGAAGGCCAGCAAGCAAAGATCTAGAAAGATCTAGAAGGAATTTATACAGAAAGTATATTGGCAAATTGAATAATACCCCTACACAAACCATATAAATTATTTGCTAAAAGTGGACAACCCTTTTAAATCCCGCACTCAGTTCGAATCAGTCAGATCGTCTGATGGCAAGCGTCCCAGCGCAGACACCTGCACTGGTACCTGTTAAATACCTGTCCAGGCCGTGTAATCCCTGAAAACGGCGGACAGTCCAACGAAAATGCAGTCCGCATAAATAAATCCCCCCATTATGATCCATCTAGTTCTGTGTGCTGACAATGTGGATAGATTATCAGGGTACAGGTTTATATACACTTTCATTTAGGTTCTGAACATTCTACTAGTATCTGATACATAAAAGGAGAGATGAGACAGATCAGAGATGAGAGATGATGAGATCCGTGAGATGCATATTACACATGACATTCTTCCCTCTGCTATCACAGCCATTACCTATTATACTTACCATTACCTACCATTACTACTATATACCTCCCTCCCTCTCGCCTGGATAAAGATCTTATCTGCCTGTAGCTTGTAGCTTTACTCTTCTTATGCATCTGCAGGAAGTCAGTATGTGTGTGAGCTCATCCTGGAATGCAAGGGTGGGGGCTATGGTGTAGAGAGCAGCTCAGCTTATTACAGTGTAATACATAAGAACAATATGTCTGCCGACCCTAAAATCAGAAGATCCAGGGTAGGGTCCAGGGGCAACCAAAATTCCCAAAGACCGTGGGAAACTCTGTTTCTCCTTTATTATTTCCGACAAATAATTATAGCATGAACAACTGGCTAAAGGACAGTGGGTCATATAAATGTGGTGTAATCTATGTGGATCATGCAAGTTTATGGAGAAAGCCACAACTTTTAAGTCTTTTCAATCTAACTTTTTGGTAAGACTCTGGGTTCCAGAGCTGCAGTTATGTGCGTATTGACCCTAAGAAAAAAGGTTTATGTTATTTAGGTTGAACAATAAATGCGGAAACTTTTAATCAGAGAAAACTTCAGATTAGTGTTCTTTTATATATATTTTAAATATAATTGTTCAACAGTAGTGTACATGAAACCCAAAATTGTGCTGTTTAAAAATAGTTTTTGTCCTGAAAAAAACAGGACCCCAAACAGCTTTAGTGACCAAAAAATAAAAAAGGCATAGCTTGTAAAAGGCATTAATGAAAAAAAAAAATAGCTTGTTCATAAAAATGGACAACAGATAAGGGGTGAATGTCATGTGATATTAATGTCATTGACCTATTGCATTGTCTGTGTAGAGCATTTAGGTTTCTATTGACATCATATAAGATTTATTATATGATATGCCAGGATTCTTTTGCAGGTAAGGAGGTTTTTATGGCTGTGTCCTATTTAAAATGCATTTACAAATGTAATGTAGTCAATTACAATACAAAATTAAATTGAGGCTTAATAGAATTATAGCGTCTCTTTCCAAGAGAAATTGAAAATATAACTGGCTACATCAGAGGATTAGAAAGCTCTATCATTAATTGGACGAGGTGCTGTACACATAAACCAGTGGGTTCTAGAATTTATATTACATTATTTTGTACAAAATACACAATACAGGATTAATTAATCACAGTGCTGGGATTTTACATAGGGTTAAATGAAAGAGTAGTGGGATTTATGGTTTCAAAGTTCACCACAGAGTTCAGTTCAAAATACTATGTCACTAGACACCATTACAGGATCAGATTAGAAAAGTGTGTGATTAAGCTCTTTGAATTGCAAATAGTCTGGACTGCATATACTGTAAATTTCAACCATCCCAGGAATTGGCTATATTGTATTTTGTATTGTATTTTGCCCTGGACAAAGGAAGCATAAATCCTAGCACCCATCAACTAAATTTCACCAGTGTTTATTTACTGGTTATAAGGTATATTGAATAGTAATAGTGTTGAGTGGATCTGAACTGCAAATTTGGGCCTGAAACGAACATGCTGTGAACCCTGGGTCAGGTGGAAATCTGATGCAATTACACTTTTTAGGGATCTCTGATGAAATGCTAATCATAGGCATCTATGGTATAGGACCAGTCTTAGTACAGTTTCCATTTACAGCATCATATAGTAAATACCTAATGGACCAGTCTTAGTACTATTTGCATTTAAAGCATCAGGAAAAAATTCCAAATTCTCCAAACTCCATGAATGCCAGGCCTATTTTCGACTTATCTATCATCTCTCTGCTAACTCCCTCCATAACCACTACAATCTGGTACAGGCAGTCACCCAACTTACAGACGACCCCTAGTTACAAACGGCCCTCTGGAAGTTGTTAATTTACTGTA
The DNA here is from genome assembly GCA_019512145.1 of Engystomops pustulosus. Taxonomy (NCBI): domain Eukaryota; kingdom Metazoa; phylum Chordata; class Amphibia; order Anura; family Leptodactylidae; genus Engystomops; species Engystomops pustulosus. The sequence goes on from CM033643.1 coordinate 150,631,591, forward strand.
CTTTAGTCCCAGGCTACAATGATGAGCTATACCAGTTATCAAAGGAGTCTGCAATTAAGCTTTATTGTTAATCCTGATTCTTATGACAATCCAACATTTTTTAAATCCAATTGTCACAATTCTGCTGGTGTTCCAATTATAAAATATCCAGTTCCGACTAAAATACAAATTCAACTTACCAACAAACCTACAGAGCCTATCTTGTACGTAACCCGTACGCCTGTATTCATAATATGCACTTCACTGAAACTGCTCTTATCTCCGTACTGCTAAATCTCAAGGTAGCTATTCTTAAGGTGACCTTATTATTCTGGATCTCTCTGCAGTGTTTGATATTGTGGGCCAGTAGCTGCTCCTCAGTAAGCTTCACTCCCTGGGCCTGAAGGACGCTGTACCCTTTTGGTTTTCTTCCTATCTTTCTGACCGCACTTTCAGTGTCTCCTTTTCTGGATCGCTCTTTTCTCATCTTCCTTTCATTGACAGGCTTCCTCATGGCTCAGTCCTAGGTCCTCTTCCCTTTTCCATCTATAGTGCCCCATTGGATAAACCTTCAGCAGATTTGTTTTCCAGTATTATCTCTATGCTGATGATACCCAACTCAATACTTTTACACATAACATCAGCCCTGCCTTACTTCAGAACACCAGTGATTGCCTCCCAGCTGTCTCTAATATTATTTGTATATGTCCCCTATTATTTGCTAAAGTGCTACAAAATATGATATTGTTATATAAAGAATATTATTATTACTATAACAACCATGTATATATCATTATCTAGTCAGCTGATAGTGCTGTCTTTGTATTTTAGTTGTGTAATATTAAGATTGATGTTATGCATGTTGCACAAATAATATATACATTCTAGCTGTAGATCCTGGAGTTGCCCGGGATAGTAATAACTGCTCTTCGTTATAACAAAAAAGATTGGTTAATGTAATTAATATATATATATAGTACTACTAATATCAACCATATATATATATATTTATAGGACAAGTTCCAAGTCCGCAAAGTAATTGGCCCTGAGACAGGGAGGGTGCAATGCTCCAAGATTTCAGCTTGATCCTGGTTTGTAGTCAAAACATGGAAAAGGCAGGCAGCACTCCAAGGTTAACTCAGTGTTTTATTGAAAGGGTAGCGGCGTTTCGTTGTTGGACACCTTTTTCAAGCAATTTGACAAGTGAACCAACAGGGTATATAAAGGAAACATGGTTGCAATGCAGATAAGGGGGTGTGTCCTTAAATGCAAGTGCAGTTGAGATCATGAACATACCATTGTTATTTCATCATAAAATTCATATACAATAAAGTGCATAAGTATACAAATGTATATAACATCTCCATATGTTATACATACAATAATAAAGTGCATCTAGTTGAACAAAGTGCAAGTGTTGTGCTCATGAGTGTAAATAAAAGGGTTAAAATTACCCAGTATACTTGTGGGAGAGATCACCGGGTGGAAGTGTTGATTATTGATGGATATCCGGTCAAGATCACCGCACGTGCCAAAAAAGGAGGCAGTGCCAGAAGTGACTGTGGACCCGCAAAAAAGTGGCTCATATGTATTAATGTTTGGCAAGTGCCAAACAAAAATGTTTGCAATGTTTACAAAACCTGGCGAATGCGCAGTGATGATTGCCAACGCGCATGAGCCACCTGTAATTTTAACCTCTTCACAACTGAATTCTGCACTGATGTTTTATCCATTTTGAGACACGTGACACATAAGTAATATATGCACGCAATATATGTATATAGATATGCTTTTTTAGACTATGTATGCACTGTATCAAATATCATGTTTTGTACTAAGATGAAGATATATGTCCTTTGTATAAGATGCACTTGCACTTTAAGGACACACCTCCTAATGTATTTTGCACATCAATTGACCATCTTTACTCCGTGTTGCTGGGGAGGCGACGATACCACTAGCAGTTGCATAGACTGCCAGAGGACCAACACCGTGGTGCCTCACTCTAAATACAAGTACTCCTCAAACATTGTCACGGACATTCTGTTGTTCATTCATATTTCCTTACTTATATATTTTTTATTCAATTCTTTACATTTTTGTTAACAAAATATTTGTAAACATTGCAAACATTTTTGTTTGGCACTTGCCAAACATTAATACATATGAGTCACTTTTTTGCGTGTCCACAGTCACTTCTGTGCATGCTCTCCTTTTTTGGCGCACGTGCGGTGTGATCTTGACGCGGGTATCCAATCATGGGTGAAATCAACACTTCCACCCCGGGTGATCTCTCCCACAAGTATACTGGGTAATTTTAACCCTTTTATGTACACTCAGTAGCACAACACTTGCACTTTGTTCTAACTATGATGCACTTTATTATTGTATGTATAACATATGGAGATGTTTATATACATTTGTACTACTTATGCACTTTATTGTATATGAATTTTATGATGAAATAACAATGTATGTTCATGATCTCAACAGCACTTGCACTTTAAGGACACACCCCCTTATCTGCATTGCACACCATGTTTCCTTTATATACCCTGTGTGGTTCACTTGTCAAATTGCTTGAAAAAGGTGTCCAACAACGAAACGTCGCTACCCGTTTCAATAAAAATCACTGAGTTGAACCTTGGAGTGCTGCCTGCCTTTTCCATTCGTTATATATACATCTGTGTCTGTCAGTCACTCATTCAGTATCCCTGCCTGTCTCTCTGTCTCTCACTCACACTCTGGCTGTCTCTCATTCACTCTCCCAGTCTGTCTCTCACTCACTCTACTTTCCTGTCCACTCTATCACTCACACTCCCTGTCTGTCTCTCTGACACTCACTCTCCCTGTTGGTCTCATTGTCACTCACTCTCCCTGCCTGTCTCTCTGTCACTCACTCTCCCTGTCTGTCTCTCTGTCACTCACACTGCCTGTCTGTCTCTCTATCACTCACACACCCTGTCTGTCTCTGTCACTCACTCACTCACTCACTCACTCACTCACTCACACTACCTGTCTTTCTCTCTATCACTCACACTCCCTGTCTGTCTCTTTGTCACTCACTCTCTGTCTGTCACTCAATCTCCCTGCCTGTATCTCTGTCACTAACTCTCCTTGCATGTCTTTCTGTCTCTATCCAGCTTACTTCACATATAAGTGTCTTATTTACTGTAGTAAGCAATCAAAGCTCAAAGTTCATATTAATGACCTGTGGCAGAATAGCAACCAATCACTGCTCAGCTTCTAACTGCCACAGCAGCAGCAGAAAATGGCTCCTGTGTACGGTGGGTAAAGATTTTGAAAATTGTGGGGTGAAAAATTTGGTTCAAAACCTGTTCTATGACGTTCCCTGATGGTGATTGTAAATGTGACGGTACAGATTCCTGTAGCGGACATACATACATACATACATACATATATACACACATACACTCAGCTTTATATATAACGCTGTAAAGCTTGTAATAAACATGTATATCATACTCACAGTAATTAAATAAAATATCAGTGGAAAAAATTAGGAGATGTGATAAGAGGACTTGCTTTAGTTCACAGCACGAAATTGGAAATATTGCTTGGATTTTTGTGGTCGCTAATTGTTTTAATACATTTTTGGAAATTGGGAAAATGCAGATACAGCAAGTCTTAAAGGGGGTCCGCCTCATATTAAATCTCTAGTGCTAATAGAACACCTTAAATGGAATTGTAAACTCGGCATCTGTAGAAGTCTAGAAGGAGAACTCCCGCTATCTAGTTTTTCCCTGCATGCCCCCACTGGTAAAAAAAAAAATAATACTTTACCCTCAATTAAACCAATGAATTGGTCTGACTAATGACAAAGTTTCATCAAAGCATAGCCTTATATTCTGACGCAAGACACCTCTTGATCTTTTTTTTATGAAATCAACGATTATCAAACATGCAAATACCTTAATATAAAATTGGTTGGTTGGTATATATTTATAATATAATATTATTTGTATTTTTAATGTTTTATGTCAATACCTACTTTACAAAACCCTTAACGACCTGGGCCTATTTTTTTTTTTTGGTGGGGGGGGGTTCAGTCAAATGGAGAAAAAAAAACAACGCTTTTTGCGCCGTTTTCTTGTGAGCTTGGATTTTTACAGCTCACCTGCTCACCCCAATTTACATGCTTTTTATTCCCCTGGCCTGAGAGCTTTGTACCCTTTTGTTTTTCTTCCTTCTTTCTGCCCCCACTACTTTTCTCAAGTGTCTCCTTTTCTGGATCCTCTTTTCTTCATCTTTCTTTCATTGACAGGCTCCTCATGGCTCAGTCCTAGGTCCTCTTCTCTTTTCCATCTATATTGCCCCATTGGATAAGCCTTCAGCAGATTTGTTTTCGGTATTATCTCTATGCTGATGATACCCAACTCAATACTTTTAACACATAACATCAGCCCTGCCTTACTTCAGTGATTGCCTCCCAGCTGTCTCTATTATTATTTGTATATGTCCCCCTATTATTTGCTAAAGTGCTACAAATATATGATATTTTATATAAAGAATATTATTATTACTATAACAAACCATGTTATATCATTATCTAGTCAGCTGATAGTGTGTCTTTTGTTATTTTAGTTGGTAATATTAAGATGATGTTATGCATGTTGTCACAAATAATATATACAGTCTAGCTGGGAATTGGTTATATTGCGTGCATATTACTATGTGTCACTGTTTCTCAAAACTGGATAAAACATCAGTGCAGAATTCAGTTGTGAAGAGGTTAAAAATTACCCACGTGAGCTGCCGGAACTCTCTCTCCTACATGGGGATCTCACTATCCAAATGTGGCTATGCGGTGGTGAGCAATAGTCATCCACCTTTTTTATCTTAGCCATTTGTTCCCTGACAAATCCCGCAAAAGATCTCCCCTTCGCGCTTCCTCCCCCCAACATCGACCCTCCCTATCCTAGACATAGGAGAGAACGGTGCGTGAGCGCCAAATCTGGCGAATGCTGCGGTGATTCTCAGACGCCGCATAGCCACCTTGGGATAGTGATATCCTCATGTTGGAGAGAGAGTCCTGCGCTCACGGGTAATTTTAACCTCTTCACAACTGAATTCTGCACTGATGTTTTATCCATTTTGAGACACGGGACCATAAGTAATATATGCACGCAATATATTTATAAGATATGCTTTTTTAGACTATGTATGCACTGTATCAAATATCATGTTTTGTACTATGAGATATATTGTCCTTTGTATAAGATGCACTTGCACTTTTAAGGACACCTACTCTCAATGTTTTTGCACACTTCATGACCATCTTTTTACCTCCGTGTTGTGGGGGGGCACGATACCACTAGCAGTTGCATAGACTGCCAGAGGACCAACACCGTGGTGCCTCACTCTAAAATACAGGTACTCCTCAAACATTGTCACGGACATTCTGTTTGTACATTGCATATTTCCTTACTAATATTTTTTATTTCAATTCTTTACATTTTTGTTACAAATATTTGTAAACATTGCAAACATTTTTGTTTGGCACTTGCCAAATTAATACATATGAGCCACTTTTTGGCGGGTCCACATCACTTCTGGCATGCGCTCCGTTTTTGGCGCACGTTCGGTGTATCTTGACCCGGATATCCAATCACACTTCCACCCCCCGGGTGATCTCTCCCACAAGTATACTGGGTAATTTTAACCCTTTTATGTACACTCATAGCACAACTCACTTGCACTTTGTTCAACTATGATGCACTTTTTATTGTATGTATAACATATGGAGATGTTTATATCCATTTGTACTACTATTCACTTTATTGTTCTTGAATTTTCTATTACCTCACAACACTTTCTTTTTCCAATTGCTCCTCGCCCGCTCGTAGGGGACCTCACCTTATCCCGATATTACCGGTTCCCCCAAAGGAGAAGGAGGCGGGGGAGAATGGATCCCTCTGCCCGCGGTTGCTACGCGGGAATGTCCATTTGCCCAGACCGGAAAGCCGCTGGGCATTATTTCGCTTTCTCGTCCCTGCTGTTTTTTGTTCCACACAGTACGGTTTCCCACGTTTCTGCGTTTTCCCGTGAGCGCCTTTTCTCCCCCGCCGCCTCCCCTTTCTCTAGTGGACGCATAGGGCGCTCTTGACACCCTTGAAGAGATTCCCTCCACCCCGCCACGCCATCACTGAGTTGAACCTTGGAGTGCTGCCTGCCTTTCCCATTCGTTCTATATACACTCTGTGTCTGGGTTCCCCCAGTCAACTATCATTCCAGTATCCCTGCCTTTCTCTCTGTCTCCTCACCGTTCGCCACCTCTTTCTTTCTCGTTCCTAGGCGAAGGTCCCGGGAAGTAAAGAAAGGGGGTGTAAGAGAGTTTAAGAAGTTGTTCACATCCAAACGGCGAAAAAAGGGCTGAGTGGGATTGGGATGCCACCTCCCATCGACTTCTTAGTCTCGAGTGGGAGGAGAGGTCGCTCAATCCCGAAGGAGGAGGGAGACGGTAAAAAAGAGAAAGAGGCGAGAGAAGGGGGAGAGTAAAGAAGAATCTCGACTTGTTCCTTTCACCCTAGATCAGGCAGGAAGTCTATCACTCACACTCCTGTCTTCTCTCTGACACTCACTCTCCGGTTTCTCTGTCATCTCGTAGTCTCTCACTCCTTCCGTCTTGTCTCTTACCCATCCGCGGATCTCATCTCTCCTGCTCTTTGTCATCCTCAATGTCTTTGTTACTCACTCTCCCTGTCTGTCTCTCTGTCACTCACATCTGCCTGTCTGCTCTCTATCACTCACACACCCTGTCTGTCCTCTGTCATCACTCCTCACTTCACTCACTCACTCACTCACACTCCTGTCTTTCTCTCTATCACTCACCACTCCCTGTCTGTCCTCTTTGTCACTCACTCTCTGTCTGTCACTCAATCTCCCTCCTGTAATCTCTGTCACTAACTCTCCTTGCATGTCTTCTGTCTCTATCCAGCTTACTTCACATATAAGTGTCTTATTTACTGGTATCAGCAATCAAAGCTCAAAGTTCATATTAATGACCTGTGGGCAGAATAGCAACCAATCACGCTTCAGCTTCTAACTGCCACAGCAGCAGCAGAAAAGGGCTCCTGTGTACGTGGGTAAAGATGTTTGAAAATTGTGGGGTGAAAATTTGGTTCAAACCTGTTTTCTATGACGTTCCCTGTGGTGATTGTAAATGTGACGGTACAGATTCCTGTAGTCGGACAGACCTACATACACTACATACATATCAACCATACACTCACTTTATATATATAGATTAGATTTTGTATTAGATGTGTGCTGTGCATTTTGAATTTTCGGTGCAATGTATAACTAGCCACAGTGGTGAATGCTTTTGTCTTTGTATATGTTTATGGAATTACAAAGTGCAATGAAATTAAAAGGAGTTGTGTGGACTATTTTTTTTCTATGTCATGCAGCAGCCACTCATACTGCATGTTGATTCCCTAACTGGGATTCAGTGGCCCATTCACCTATCCCAGTTGCATACATAGGTCCAGGTCTACCCCCACCAGTGACTGTGAATTGTGTCAGTATGTTAAAGGTACACCAAAATAAAATGCTGCACACTTCTTAGAGCAGTGCAGGCTAAGCCAGATAATTGAAGATCCTCCCCAGTATTCAATAATCAGGTGCATCCTGCACAATCGGAAAGCAATCTGCTTAGTGCAGATGCACTACTTTTGATAAATCTAGGCCATAGATTTGCAAGAATCACAAGAATTTGTGTTGAAGGATGAGGATATGGATGGGTGAATAGAGATGAGCGAACATGCTCGTCGAGCTTATGCTCGTTCGAGCTTTACGTACTCGAAACTGCTCGTTGCTCGGAGACTACTTCGCCCGCCTCGAGAAAATGGCAGCTCCCCGCGTTTGCTTTTTGGCGGGCCAGCCATAACGGAGCCAATCACAAGCCAGGAGACTCTTGCCACTCCACCGCTGCTAAGTGGTACCTCACTCATACCAAATGGTTGGCGGCCAGATCAGGTGACCCTGGGATAGACTAAGCCGCTGCCCCGCCTGCTCGGACTCTGTGTCTGGATGCGCTAGGAGAGAGCTCGTGGCTGGTCAGGGAAAGCGTTAGGTTTATCTATTCTGACTGTTAGGCAGGAGTGATCTCCAGAACCAACATCCCTTTCGAAGGGCTACACATAACGTTCTACTTTTGTTTTTTTTATTGCATCAGTACCATTTTGTGAGGAATTAGACGGGGGGACTTGCTAACGTTGTGTTTAGCTCTTAGTGGCACACATATCCACCTCAACACCAAAGTGTGGAAAATTTAGTAGGGGTTGATTTCAATAAGGGCACAGTCCTGCATTTTCCTTTTTTATTTTCCTTATTTTGTTAATTACGTCAGTGTCATCTCATGGCTATTAGGTGTCTTTCATATTGGCTAGAAAATGCCATAGGAGGAATCCAAACGGCTTCGCCCTAATAGCGTTATATATTTGATTTTGGTTGATCTTGGCCTTTTGTGGCTGTACTTGGCTGCAGTGCATCATATCCCATGTGTGAGCACTTTGTAGTGAGACTTGGGACCGTGTGTTTGCGCTTAGTGACCGCCACTATCCCATGCAAAGACCGAAAGTGGGAAAAATTTAGTAAAGGGTTGGCTTTCATCTTAGGCACAGTCTCCATTTGTCCTCTTTTTATTTTACGTTTATTTTTGTTTAATAACTCAGCTTCATCTCTCTGTCATAGTAGTGTGCTTTATACTGGGCTAGAACAATAGCCAAAGAGATCCAAACGGCTTACGCCTACAGTAGCTTATATATTTGATTTCGGTTGATATTGATGGTGGCGCTAAACACTCAATTCCACCTCCCTTGACCCCTTACCATTCCACCTAGCTTTCACATGTGTCTTATTACCGAAAATCATCTCCACCTAAATCGCCCCACAAGGGCTATTATTCACTAGGGGGAATAAACTCCCCATCACTCAAAATTGAATGGAGCGCCACTACTTCCGGTACAGCATACAACGCCCAGGTCCAAACCCTACACTATCGGCCATATATAGAGAAACCACCAACAAAACCATCCAGTCTAAGCTCTTCTCCCCTTCTCACCCCCCTCTTCTCCGTCAAAGCACGTGCCCGGCAACGTCACCCCAGGTCAACTTTGCCCCACCCACAAGTAAACTCGGCGTACACAGGAATAAACCCAGCACGTCATCTCCTCCGGGCCAAATAAATACAAAGCACAAACCCACTAATGGACACATAGCTAAACAACTAAAAAAGAACCCACCCCCGATGATGCTACTCCTCCACGCAAACACTCGAACTAACCCAAACCCTTACTGGAAACCTCGCTCCGTACCACCACTCTCGACCACCTGCTCAAAACACAACCCTCCCAACACTTACCCCCACCATTCCTAACATTCCATTTTCCTCGACCCCTACATCCCCTCTTACCCACCTTCTATATTCCTCCCTCTTACCCTTCTTCCCCGTTCCCCCTCTCACTTGCACTTCCCACCCACCCTTCCTTTCCCATACCCCCTTACCAGCATCACCACACTATCTAAAAACAAGTAACAATCCCTCCAAGACATTCCTCGTACTACACCCCCTTCCCCCCCACACCAGCCCCTTGCCCCAAAGCCCAATTGCCACAGCCCCCAGAAATCCCCCAACTGTCTCGCCACAGTCTCTCCTCCCCCTAAACTTTTGTCCATCCCCATTCCCTCACCCTACCCCGTCCTCCACTTCCCTCATTTCCCTTTTTACTACACTTACCTTTTCCTCCTGTCTCCAACCTCCCTCCCTTTGATCTCTCCCCTCATTCCCCCCTTAATCAGATTGCAAAAAGATGTAAAAGAGGGATCTCCCCAGTTACGTCGTTTTAAGTGAAAGGGAATCTAATCCAACGTTTCTCGCCCCTAATGGAAAAATCGACCTCGCAAAAACGGCCGCCAGCCCCAAGGCCGTCGCTCATTTTTTCCCCTTCACTCCCCCTCCCTCCTCCCCTCCCGCTCTTTTCCGCCTCAGTGATATCCTCCCCTGACCTCCGTTTCTCTCCTCATTCACCACCCATAATTTAATGCGCTAGCACTCCCCTAACCCGCTTACCTTTCCCCCCCACCCTTTACCGTTCCCCCCCACCATTTCCCCCCCCTTTCGTCCCTCCCCATCTTCTCCCCCCCCTCCCCCCCAGCTACGTTCTTCTCCTCAACTTCTCCTCCTCCTGGTCCCCAATAATCTCCCTCCTTTTCCATTTCCCATTTCCGTCCACTATTCTTTTACCCCCCCCCTCCCTCCCCCCCCCCACTTACCCTTCTTCCCCTTTATATACACCACCCTCACCCCAACCCTAACCACACATGCCAAAGCCCCACCCATTTCCTGCTGCCGGCCCCCCCCACCTACTCTCTCCACCCTACCCCCTCTTACCCCCTCTCTCACCTCCCAACTGCCCACCCCTCTACCCCCCCCCATCTTCCCTTTCGATCTTCTCCCACCTCCGTTCGATCCCTTCCCTTCTTCCTCCCCCACCCTCCCCCCCCCCTCTTCCTTGTTACTTGCTGCAGTGCATCTACTAGCCAATTGTGAGCCAATTTGTAGTGAGACTTGCCCCGCGACCGCTGTGTTTGGCGCTTAGTGACGCACATATCCATTGAAATAGACCAAGTGGGGAAAATTTAGTAGGGGTTGGATTTCAATAGGCCCCACCCAAAACAGTCTGCACATGTGTCCTTTTTTATTTTACGTTTATGTTTGTTTCAAACTCAGTGTCATCTCATCTGGCCTAGTAGTGTGCTTTCATACTTGGTCGAAAATAGCCATAGAATAGGATAGCGCATTGTTGGTTTAAAAACTAAAAAACACAAAAAAAAAAAAAAAAAACCGGAAAAAAAAAAACTTAAAGCTATAACTCTTCATTTTAAAAATGTTAAACCCGGGGCAGGGGGTAGAGACGAGGGAGGGGACGTGGGTCCAACTACTGCCGGGGTAGAGGCCGTGCGTCCTGGCCGGGTGAGACACCACCTGCTTATGAGGGAGCAGGGGGAACGGCCGCAGAGCTACACTCCCTAGGTTCATGTATGAAGTTACTGGGACTCGTGGTAGAGCCTGTTGGGCCAGAAACAGTGCGAACAGGTGATGTCGTGGATCTGACAATGCTTCGAGCAAATTGTTCACAGTCAGTCTCCACGCAGTCCACCCATGTCACCGAAACGCAACTCCTTCCAGCTTCCGGCCACTCAGCCTCCTCCCCCCCAGTATGACCCATCCAGGAAAATTGGATTGAACCGCATACTCTGAGGAACTGTTTTCTGACCCTTCCCCACAGTCACAAACCCACTTGTCCGGTTGCTGCTGAGAAATTTCCGATGCCCAGGTTTTCAACCCGTCACAGGTTGTGGGTGATGATGACCTTATTGACGTAGTGAGAAGGTGTAAAGAGGTGTCCGACGATGAGGAGGACACGGTGTCCGACAGTGGGGAAGTTGTTGTCAGGGCAGGAGTCCGGGGGGGAGCAGACTGAGGGTCGGAGGATGATGAGGTTGACAGACCCAAGCTGGTTGAGAGGGGCCGGGTGAACACAGTGCTTCTGAGACGGAGGAGAGTCCTCGCACAGAACAGGGGGAAAGAGGCAGTGGGTGGGGCCAGAGGGAGAGGCAGGGCCAGAGCTGGTGCATCAGCGCCCACAGGTCAACTAGTGAAGCTCCCGTGGTGAGGGCTCTTGCGGCGAGGGCTAGATCTTCAGAAGTTGTAGGTTCTTTAAGGAAACACGGATGACCGACGGACTGTGGTGTGCAACATTTGCCAAAACAGGTCAGCAGGGGGTTCCCCACCACTACTACTTAACTACCACCAGTATGCGCAGGCATATGAATGCTAAACACCCCACTCAGTGGACACAAGCCCGTCACCTCCCGGCCGTGCACACCAATGCTCTTTCCCCTGTGTCAGCTGATAGTCCAGCCCCCTGCCCAGGACCCTGCCACAAAAACCCCATCTTGCCTCCACGATCCTCCACAGCATCCACCAGAGTTCAGCTCTCCAATACCCCAGACGCTGGAGCGGAAACGACAAATATAGTGCAAACCCACCGCACGCCCAAGCCCTTATGTGCCATAGCTAGAGTGTTAGCCGGAGATGCGCCCTATAGGGCTAGTAGAGACCGAAGGCCTTGCGCAACTCATGGCGGCGGCCGCCCCTCGGTAGTCGGTTCCCCAGCGCCTACTTTTTCCCGAGGCGTCCCAGACATGCACCAGCATGTGTCAGACAACATCACACGTGCCCTGACCAACGCCGTTTCTGCAAGGTGCGGGCAGGGCCCACATATACGCGACGGCACATTGGGGTTAACTTGGGGAGGCTCGGGGACGAGTCGACCCTGGGTGGTCATATTACTGCCGACGCCGAGGGATTGCGGTGGCCTACCTCGGTCCAGGTGTTTCCGGCCTACTATGCCTCCTCCTCCTCCCACCCCTCCTCACCTCCTCCTCAACTACCAATCGTGGGCACGGGCTATCAGTCGGTAGCTCTAGGCACAGCAGCAGTTGCAGTCGCTAAGCGACCGCAGGCGGTGCTTCACAAAACTGCTGAGCCTAGGCGACAAAAAGGCCACCGGGCCCAGAGCTATACAGGGCATCACGGAGCAGAACTGATCTGTGGCTGGCACCGCTGACCTGAAGCCAGGCAATGGTTGTGTTGTGACAACGGCCGTAACCTGGTGGCGGCTCTGCAACCGGCAGACTGACACATGTGCAATGCCTGGCCCATGTGTTAAATCTGATAGTTCAGGTTTCCTCGAGACAACACCAATATGTCTGATTTGCGCACGAAGGTGCGCCGAATCTGTGCGCATTTCAGGAGCCAGCCCAGATGCTGCACTTCAGGGCAGCGCAGCGCGCTCAATGCCCGGATCACCGATGTTGTGACGGACGTGCCCACGAGGTGGATTTCAACACTGACCATGTTATCCGAGGTTCCCCCCCCCCCCAGCAGCGCAGGAGCGATTGTAGACTGCCAAGATTGTCAACTTCCCCACCAGAAGTGGTAGTCAGGTCAGTCAGTTCCTCAAGTCGACAATGAGGAGGACGTGGATGTCTGATATGTCAGTGCTGAGGAACTGAGGAGTCAAACACAGATGGGTCATTGGCGATGCCGCCATCATCAGGCCTCACCATCCCGATGTTGGCCGTTGAAAAACCTCTGATCAGCAGAAGTCGGAAGCTTTGCGCTGTCACAAGAGACGGGGGAAGAAGATTCCCTTTGTTGATAGCCAAAGCACCCTCAGGTCTGTTTCTCAGCGCATATCGGAGGAGGTGGAGGTGGAGGAGGAGGGAGGAGAGGAGGCGAATGTTGGCGAGAACAAGAGGGGACCAGGTTGAGTCTCACTGTTCAGCGTGTATGGGCCAGCAGAAGAGGAGTTGGAGGGCAGTTGGAGGAGGCGGAAATGGACAGTCAGGCCAGTGAGGGGGAGTGATTCTACGGTTGGTACTCTGGCGCATATGGAAGATTCATGTTACGTGCCTATCCCGTGACCCTCGCGTTCAAAGAATTTATTCCCAAGGCCAACGATTACTGGGGTGTTCACCTCCTGGACCCACGGTACAAGCAAATTCTTTCCACTATCATCCCGCCAGAGGAAGGGGGGAGAATGCTGAATACAGGCAGGCCCTGGTGCACAAGCTGAAAAGTATTTCCCTTCTGACACGCTAGCGGCCAGAGTGCGTAGTTCTGCGGGACAAGTAGCGAGGCGAGAGTAGGCGAGCAGGCAGCTTGTCACAATGGCAGGGTACGCTTACAAGGCTTTGCCAGCTTTAGTCACCCAGCAAGACACGTCACCTGTCCCAGTCTCGGAGAGTAGGGCTGATCTTTAAAGAAAGAGGGTGAGGGGTACGTAGCTGGACTACCATGTCCTAAATTGATCACCACAGCTCCCTACAAACTACTGGGTTTCAAAAGCTGGGACAGCTGGCACGAACTGGCGCTGGACGCCTTGGAGGTTTTGACGCCCTGCCGCTAGGTCTTGCCGAGCGGGTTTTCCGTGCAGTGGTGGAATCATCACAGGATAAGCAGTAACGCCTGTGGCTGACAGCGCTGAAGGCTGCCGCTTTTAAAAAATGAATAAAGGGCTGGATTGTCTCAGAAATTTCCAATCTCCACCAGGAAGGAAGCTCAACCTGAATTAATTGGATCCCAACTCCTCCTCCTCCCCCATTTTCCTCCTTCTCCTCTCGGTGTAAGTAAAGCAGAGGAAAAATGGCTATTTTTCGACCGGGCCAACTGCTCTTGCTATAGTAATTTATGCATTAATTTTTTGGAGGGGCCACCTACCGGTCCTCTGTTTGAAACAATTTTTGTGAGTGCCACATACAGGCACTCAATCTATTCCATTTTTATGGAGGGACCTACCCGGTCCTTGTTTTAAAAAAATTTTTGGGACTGCCACAGGACAGGCCCTCAATCTATTCCATTGTACTGGAGGGCACCTACCTGTCCTCTGTTGAAAAATTTTTGGGGACTGCCACAACAGCACTCAATCTATTCCATGTTTCTGGAGGGACACCTACCGCTCCTATGGTTTGAAAACTTTTTGGGGACTGCCACATACAGGCACTCAATCTATTCCATTTTACTGAGGGCCACCTATCCTGTCCCTCTGGTTTAAAACATTTTGGGATGCCAACAGACAGGCCACTCAATCTATTCCATTTTCTGGAGGGACACCTACCTCGCCTCCTCTGGTTTGAATTTTGGGACTGCCAAATACAGGCACTCAATTATTCCATTTACTGGAGGGCCACCTACTGCTCCTTGGTTGGAAACATTTTGGGACTGCCACATACAGGCACTAATTCATTCCAGTTTGCTGGAGGGACACCTACCGCTCTCTGGTTTGAAAACTGGGGGAGGCAAGTCGACCACAAAAAAAAAAAAAAAAAAACAAAAAAACACACAAAACAAACAACAAACACCACCCAAAACCCCAAACAAAACACACCACCCCAAACCCACCACACAAAAACAACCACCCCAAAACACCAACCCAAACCCAAACAAACAAACACCACAAAACCAAACCAAAACACCCCAAAAAAAAACCAAAAAAACAAAAAAAACACACAAAAAAAATCAAAAACAAAACCAAACCATAAAACCACAAACCAACAAGAAACCACAACAAAACCAACAACCAAAAACAAAACAAAAAAACTCAAAAAGCACACGCAAAATACCAAGTAAAAACCCCAACACAACAAAAAAAAAAACAAAAAAAACAAAAAAAAAATGGGATTTGGGGGACACACAACAAAAAAACAAAAACAAAAAAACAAAAACACAACTACAAAACCAAAAAAAAAAACCAAACAAAAAAAAAAATCCAAAAAAACAAACAAACCCACCAACAAATAACAAACTAAAAAAAAAACAACAAACACAACAAAATAAACACACAGAAACAAACCAAAAAACAACAAGAAAACAAAAAAAACAACAAAAAAAAAACAAAAAAAAAAATCACCAAAAACTCAAAAAACACACCCCCAACCACACAAACAAACAACAACAACACCATTAAACTCACGCAAACAAAAAAAAAAAAAAAAAAAAAAAAAAACAAAACAAACAAAACAAAAGGGCACTAATAATTAAATTGTCTGGAGGGGGAGTATATTCCGAGCCACCTACCTGCTCCTTGGTTTGAAAAAACTTTTTGGGACGCCACATACAGCACTCAATCTTATCCCTTTTCTGGAGGGACACATACCTGCTCCTCTGGTTTGAAAACTTTTTGGGATTGCCACAACAGGGCCACTATCATAATTACAGTCTCCATGGCAAGACTCCACACGTTGTCTCCATTGCTACCTCAAAAAGTCGTCCATATAGCTGCATCATAACACCTCCCCTTATCAAACGCGGTGGGTCAGGCAGAAATTTGGGTGGTTTTGCATGGAGTCCACATCAAAGTGTTAACTTTGTCGCCACCCTGCTGTGTTATCCACAAAATATACTGGCAAAACTTTTATGATTAACCGATATTATCAGCGTCTGCCGCAGCTGTTTACATTCCCACTCACCCGCCATATCCCAAACTTATAAGAACGCTTAACCTACACTTGCTCTTATAAAAAAGGTTCTTAGAAGTGCTGTTTGCGGAGGTAGCCTAGAGAAGGGGCTGGATTGGCGAAGATCGCCTGCTGCAGAGCGCCAGCTCAATCCCAAGATCCACAACCTAGTTGTAAAACTGCAGGCACCTTTAATCTAACTACTAGTTCACTGCCTCCTAATATAATAATAATAATCTTATTTATATAGCGTCATCATATCTGTCGCGCTTTACAAATCATAGGAAACAAAATACAAATGTAATGTAAAGAGCACAACATTTGTCTGGAAACAACAGGAGTTGAGGTCCCTGATCGCAGAGCTTACGGTTTATGAAGATGATGGGGCAACACGAGGTAAAGGAATATTTAATGGTCAAAGCCATTTCTCCTTTCTTTAGGGAATAGAACAAATATAAGAAATGGAATTGCTGGCGCGGAACCCCCCCACTCAGCCGTCATCTATATACCAGGTCCAGGGTGAATGGACTGCAGAGAAGTTGGTGCCTGTGGGTTGCTGGATAACAGATGGGAGGGACGGACCAGGCAGGAATTAGTAGAAGAGTTAAAAACTTCATTCAGTAATGAGTGTTATAGGCTTGCCTAAAGAAATGGGTTTAGACCACGGTTTGAAACTTTGGAGGTAGGTATTTAGCTGATAGTCCGGGCAGAGATCCATAGAATGGTGCCGCTCTAGGACATACATACATACATATATACACACATACACTCAGCTTTATATATATAAGATTAGATTTTGTATTAAGATGTGTGCTGTGCATTTTGAATTTTCGGTGCAATGTGTATAACTAGCCACAGTGGTGAATGCTGTTGTCTTTGTATATGTTTATGGAATTACTAAAAGTGCAATGAAATTAAAAGGAAGTTGTGTGGACTATTTTTTTTTCTATGTCATGCAGCAGCCACTCATACTGCATGTTGATTCTCCTAACTGGGATTCAGTGGCCCATTCACCTATCCCAGTTGCATACATAGGTCCAGGTCTACCCCTTACCAGTGACTTGTGAATTGTGTCACTTGTATGTTAAAGGTACACCAAAAATAAAATGCTGCACACTTCTAGAGCAGTGCAGGCTAAGCCAGATAATTGAAGATCCTGCACCAGTATTCAATAATCAGGTGCATCCTGCACAATCGGAAAGCAATCTGCTTAGTGCAGATGCACTACTTTTGATAAATCTGGGCCATAGATTTGCAAGAATCACAAGAAGTTGTGTTGAAGGATGAGGATATGGATGGTGAACCATCACAAGAAATCTATGATGATGACGAAACTGCCAACAGCTGTGGCTTTCTGCAATCTGCAGATGGAGAAGGAGGGCAGCTGAGAGCTCAGTGGTAGAAGATGCTAGGAGTGATGAGGTCCTAGACTCAACATGGATTGAAGGCAGTGATAGTCTCGACAAAGAGGTGGTGGTCAGGAAGCCCCAATCACCCTGCAGAAAATGTAAGAGGGTAGCAAGGTGCAGTGGTCAGCCCATAGCCATAACTTTGCCTGCTACTGCCCAGGAACTCAGCACACAAAGACTGTGGCATGGCATTTTTCACCCAGAGTGCAAAAGGACACATGTCATTTACACACTGTGACACCAGTCTACAAAGTGCAAAGTGCAGTGCACAGGAGAGGAGGCTGCTGTCTTATCGGGACCTGGAGTAACAAATCCCCATCTGTAGGCCCCCCTGCAGGAGGGATAGAGAGACAGGCCGGGTGCTTGAGGACAGAGACTGAGCTATGATTGATGATGTTACTTACTCTATACTTTCCCTGTGATTACCTGATTGGTTCTTTCCTTAATCAACCAATATTGATTACAGTAAAGAACCTGTCATGGTGATCACAAGCAGCTGTCAGGCTTCTGGGGTAGTGGACACACTGGACCACCGCGGATGATGATGTAAGCCAACACCTGGGACTGGAATCTAAGTGGCACCCGCTTTTCACCAGAGCCCGCCACAAAGCAGGTTGGACATGCTGTGGCATGGTACCATCAGGTACACAGTTGCGACTTTGTCCATGGTGGGAGCCAAGGCGAGGAACAAAGACATTGAGCAAAATCATAGTCGGGGACAGGCAGGAGGTCAGGACGGTAAGCTCGAGATCAGAGTCGGGGATATAGCAAAGGGTTAAGGCAGGCAGCAGATGGGCTCTATGGCACAAGGCATGAAGATCCTGCAGGTGACACAGCAAGGGGCTGTAATTTAAATAGACCGGCCGGCCAGCACCAATTATCGGTGTGCTGCCCTTTTAAATTTTAGGAAGCCGATGCTGCCGGAGTCAGCGCTGGTTCATGACGACGTAAGTGAACTGTCTAGGGACCGGAGCAGCGGAGAGGGGCACGGATGTGCTTGCGACCCGGAAGGTGGGTCGCAGGAGCACTCGTGACAGCAGCTATATATAGTGCACCTGTTAATAAGTACAGTACAGACCAAAAGTTTAGACACATCTTCTCATTCAATGAGTTTTCTTTATTTTCATGGCTATAAAGAATGTAGAATCACAATGAAGGCATCAAAATTATAAATTAACACATGTGGAGTTATATACCTAACAAAAAAGTGTAATCCAAATAAGAAAGATTTCCAGCGCTAACTCTCCAACAGTCTAAAAATGTTCTTTATTAGTGCATCAGTAAATCGGGCAGAGTGCAGTGAAGAAAACTATCAAGGCGTTTCGGCTATTCAGCCTTAGTCATGATCTTTTGAGACAAATGAAATCTTGCACTTTATATAAAACTAACAAAGACGGTCACATGACTGAAATTGCAGAACAAAGAGGAGGGGTGAAGGCTTAACCCCTTGTATGAAGACGTACTACAGACTAATATGGTGAATATTCTAAGAAATCATGAAATAAAAGGCTTATCACAATGTATAATACATATATTAAATGCAGAGTTAAACATACAGGTAAGCTATAACATTCTGTCCTTCAATAAATGGTAATAAAATCTTGCCTGTGGTTCATACCTTGCGGTTGCCTTGTATCGGGAACGATAATCCAATAGGATTCTCTATTCAAGGGCTTTTTTTTTAAATCTCCACCTCTCACTGGTTTGGATACCTTTTCTATGCCTATCTGAGGCTAGAGACTTCACCTTTGTGAACATCTCTGAAGTGGCGAGTGAGAGAGGAAACATTAACCCCTTAAGGACCAGGCCCTTTTTCGTTTTTGCGTTTTTATTTTTCACTCCCCACCTTCAAAAATATATAACTTTCTCATTTTTCCATGTGCAGAGCTGTGTGATGGCTTATTTTCTGCGTAACAAATTGCACTTCATAGTGATGGTATTAAATATTCCATGCCGTGTACTGGGAAGCGGGAACAAAATTCTAAATGCAGTGAAAATGATGATTTGCACCATTTCTTGTGGGCTTGGATTTTACAGCTTTCACTGTGCGCCCCAAATGACAGGTCTTATTCATTCACTGGGTCAATACGATCACGGGGATACCAAATTTGCATAGGTTTTATAATGCTTTCATACATTTACAAAACTTAAAACCTCCTGTACAGGAAAAAAATTCTTCATTTTGCTGTGTTCTTGCGCTAATAACTTTTTCATACTTTAGTGTACGGAGCTGTGAGTGGTGTCATTTTTTGCAACTTCTGATGACGTTTTCAATGCTTCTACTTTTAGAACTGTGTGACCTTTTGATCACTTTTTATAAAATTTTTTCTATTTTTCAAAAAGGCAAAAAATGCCATTTGCGATTTCGGGCGCTATTTTCCGCTACGGGGTGAAACGCAGTGAAAAATTATATTTATATTATATTTTGATAGATCGGGCATTTTCGGACACGGCGATACCTAATTTGTTTATGATTTTTACTGTTTATTTAAAAATAAACAGTAGGGAAAGGGAAGGGGGGTGATTTTAATTTTTATGTTTTTTTTAATATAATTTTTTTTTTACGCACATTGTAATAGATAGCCTCAAGCATGATAGCCTCGAACCTTTGTGTGATCCAAGGCTGTCATGACAACGGATTGCCGCTCCTAGGTGACGTCATGGGGAGTGGCGATCGGAGCCAAGATGGCGGCGCCCCCGCGTTGCCGGCTCTAGTGGTGTCATTTTTTGCAACTTCTGATGACGTTTTCAATGCTTCTACTTTTAGAACTGTGTGACCTTTTGATCACTTTTTATAAAATTTTTTCTATTTTTCAAAAAGGCAAAAAATGCCATTTGCGATTTCGGGCGCTATTTTCCGCTACGGGGTGAAACGCAGTGAAAAATTATATTTACATTATATTTTGATAGATTGGGCATTTTCGGACACGGCGATACCTAATTTGTTTATGATTTTTACTGTTTATTTAAAAATAAACAGTAGGGAAAGAGGAAGGGGGGTAAGTTTAATTTTTATGTTTTTTTTAATATAATTTTTTTTTTACGCACATTCTAATAGATAGCCTCAAGCATCATAGCCTCGGACCTTTGTGTGATCCGAGGCTGTCATGACAACAGATTGCCGCTCCTAGGTGACGTCATGGGGAGTGGCAATCGGAGCCAAGATGGCGGCGCCCCCGCGCTGCCGGCTCTTTAATGCCATGGGCAGCTTTGCTGGCGGCGATCAAAGGGTTAACAAGCAAATGCCCGGTGAGTATGAAGAGAGCTCAGCCCGTGAGCCCTCTTCATGATCCCCCATGCGCAGCAAGACGTAAGGGTACGTCTTATTGCGCTATGGGGTTAAAGGAGTCATTGACTACATCTGAGATGTGTCATCTTATACCAACTTTGACCGGGTAAGTGGTGCTGGACATTACAAGAAACACAGGAAGCCAAATAAATGATGTACGAAGTGTTGCAATTAATGTAGGATTTTATGTTATATGTACATTGTGTCTTGTACGAGGTAAATGAGTTGCCTCACAGGATAAATTCACAAGCTTTGCAACTCTTATGTCCACATTTGTGGTAACCTGGAAAGTCCAACCAAGTTCTTCTTTCTACCTCAGGTCTATCACTGATAAAAAAGCTAGTTAGCTAACTTTTTAGGAATAAAAGATATTTATTTAAAACGCATTGAGTTGTGCAAAATACTATTATAATAGAAGCGCCGGTCTACAATTCCCTCATCCCTCGGGACCCGTCTAGCACTATCGTATACACGCTACCAGGATCCTGGTCCTGTGATAGGAAGCGTGGTTCATCGGGACCGGCTGCTCTGATCCTCATATATAAGATATATGACATGCTGTACTGAATCAGTCACCAGGTGAGAGTCTGCTGATGTAGTAGTGCACACATTCAACTGAATTTACTGTATTACACGAGGTTGCGTTCCTCCGTCTTTCTTCCTTCACTCTCTCCCAACGGGGCCATCCGGAGTTCCTCTGAGTTCCCCTATCCAGGTAACTTGATCTCACTAGCAGTTAGGAAGTTTACGATAGGTAAGGGGGTCATTAAGTAATTCTTGATTTAATGTTTTATAAAGTGTCGCGTTCATGACTATGATTGAGACCCCTTTATCTGCCAGTCTCACCAGTAGATCTTTCCTATTTTTTAGGTTGTTAAGAGCTCTTTGTTCCTTGTGTGTCAAGTTAGAATGTATATTAGTATTGTGAGTGGAGTTCTTTAATTGTGTGAGCTCTTGCTCAACCAGTTCCTGAAACCTATCCAACTCTGTTGTTCTGGATGTAAGTGGGTAAAATCCAGAATTTCCAGGTTGGAAAGGCTTAGGAACCTGGTTGCACATAGGTTTTGATTCAGTTTCCAACTGTCTAAGGCTTAACATTAGTTTGTATTCACTATAGTTCACACACAAGCTATCTATTTCATTAACGCAGTCACATTGACAGCCTACCCCATTGTCGTCATCATCATCATTATTACAGACAAAGTCTTTATCTGCAAAGTGTTTCTTTATAGTTAAATTGTGTGCAAACTTATTTACATCTAGAATCATATTGAAAAGGTTAAAGTCTTGTGTAGGAGCAAATCCTAGCCCCTTACTTAGCAGCGATATTTCATCTTCATTTAGGATGTAACTGGAAATGTTTGTCACAGTAATTTTTTGCTGTTGGTCTTTCCTTCCTGTCTGGTAATCATTTTTTTGGATTTTTCTTTGGGTTCTTGACTGTCTCCCCCGTTTTTTGAAAAATTAGTCTTTTGTGGGTCGGGTGTGGAGGTAGTTTTATTCAAATTAAAGTTGAATACACTTGTAGGGGCAGTATCCCATAGACGAGCTGTCATCTGTATCAGAGAAACCAACCCTAGAGTTGGATCTTTTTTTGTGGTGCCGTTTCTTAAGGATAGATTTAGGTCCAGAGGTACTGGAAAAACTAGTGCGGTCCTTCCAATCATACACTCTATTGTTTTTGTAGTCCATACTGCTGGTGTTCTCTAATTTAGCCAAGTTATTCCTAATGTCCGTCATGATGTTGTCCATGTTAGTAGAGGGTTCTGTTTCTACAATTTATTTTTTTTTAAATGTCAATGTCCTTATCAATTTCTTTAAAAATGTTTTTACATTTTTTCATATTGTATTATCAAATTCATCAATTTAGTAGAACATTCACTGAGTAAATCGTTCCACTCACCTAAGAAATCAGCGCTGTATATTGTAGTTGGGATTTTCTTAATCCGCAAACCGAGTGAAATCATTCGCTTGTCAACATATGTGGTCAATGTTTCCGAATCCCACCAGATTCTGAGTTCCCGTTCATGAAGTTTCATCAATTCTTCTTTATAAGCTGTAGAGTCTTTATACGGAATACACACTGTTGTATCTTCATTAAATATGGCCGAGTAAAGAGGAACTGTGCACAAATTGTCACAAATAACGTGTGGAGAAGGAGCACGACAATGCCTTAGAGCACAAAGTAAAAGTCCAAGTCAGCTCTACTTACTCCAATTCCATAGACCGGTGAGTTGCAGACACGGAACGCCCCAGGCACGGGCAAGGTGCAATCCAATTAACCCCTTAATGACCGCCCTATCGGGTTTTTACGGCGGTCATTAAGGGTACTTCTTCTGATAGCCGTAGTCCGGATCTTTTGAGACAATGAAATCTTGGCACTTTATATAAAACTAACAAAGACGGTCACATGACTGAAATTGCAGAACAAAGAGGAGGGGTGAAGGCTTAACCCCTTGTATGAAGACGTACTACAGACTAATATGGTGAATATTCTAGAATCATTGAAATAAAGGCTTATCACAAATGTATAATACATATATTAAATGCAGAGTTAACATACAGGTAAGCTATAACATTCTGTCCTTCAATAAATGGTAATAAAATCTTGCCTGTGTGTCATACCTTGCGGTTGCTTTGTATCGGGAACGATAATCCAATAGGATTCTCTATTCAAGAGCTTTTTTTAAAAATCTCCACCTCTCAACTGGTTTGGATACCTTTTCTATGCCTATCTGAGGCAGAGACTTCACCTTTGTGAACATCTCTGAAGTGGCGAGTGAGGAGGAAACATTACCCCCTTAAGGACCAGGCCCTTTTTTCCGTTTTTGCGTTTTTATTTTTCACTCCCCACCTTCAAAAATCTATAACTTTTTTATTTTCCCATGTGCAGAGCTGTGTGATGTCTTATTTTCTTCTGTAACAATTGCATTCGTAGTGATGGTATTAAATATTCCATGCCATGACTGGGAAGCGGGAAACAAATTCTAAATGCAGTGAAATGATGATTTGCACCATTTCTGTGGGCTTGGATTTTACAGCTTTCACTGTGCGCCCCAAATGACAGGTCTTATTCATTCACTGGGTCAATACGATCACGGGGATACCAAATTTGCATAGGTTTTATAATGTTTTTTTCATACATTTACAAAACTTAAAACCTCTGTACAGAAAAAATTCTTCATTTTGCTGTGTTCTTGCGCTAATAACTTTTTCATAACTTTAGTGTACGGAGCTGTGAGTGGTGTCATTTTTTGCAACTTCTGATGACGTTTTTCAATGCTTGTATTTTTAGAACTGTGTGACCTTTTGATCACTTTTTATAGAATTTTTTCTATTTTCAAAAAGGCAAAAATGCCATTTGCGATTTCGGGCGCTATTTTCCGCTACGGGGTGAAACGCAGTGAAAAATTATATTTACATTATATTTTGATAGATTGGTGCATTTTCGGACACGGCGATACCTAATTGTTTATGATTTTTACTGTTTATTTAAAAATAAACAGTAGGGAAAGAGGAGGGGGGTAAGTTTAATTTTTATGTTTTTTTTAATATAATTTTTTTTTTACGCACATTCTAATAGATAGCCTCAAGCATCATAGCCTCGGACCTTTGTGTGATCCGAGGCTGTCATGACAACAGATTGCCGCTCCTAGGTGTAAGAAAGATTTCCAGCGCAAACTCTCCAACGGTCTAAAAATGTTTTATATTAGTGCATCAGTAAATCGGGCAGAGTACAGTGAAGAAAACTATCAATGCGTTTTGGCTATTCAGCCTGTCTCCTAGCCTTTTTATCAGTGATAGACCTGAGGTAGAAAAAAGAACTTGGTTGGACTTTCCAGGTTGCCACAAATGTGGACATAAGCGTTGCAAAGCTTGTGAATTTATCCTGCGAGGCAACTCATTTACCTCGTACAAGACACAATGTACATATAACATAAAATCCTACATTAATTGCAACACTTCGTACATCATTTATTTGGCTTTCTGTGTTTCTTGTAATGTCCAGTACGTAGGATGCACCACTTGCCCGGTCAAGTTCGTATAAGTTCGTATAAGACGACACATCTCAGATGTAGTCAATGACTCCTTTAATGTTTCCTCTCTCACTTGCCACTTCAGAGATGTTCACAAAGGTGACGTCTCTAGCCTCAGATGGATAGGCATAGAAAAGGTATCCAAACCAGTGAGAGGTAGAGATTTTCAAAAAAAAGCTCTTGAATAGAGAATCCTATTGGATTTTTGTTCCCGATACACGGCAACCAAAAGGTATGAACCACAGGCAAGATTTGATTACCATTTATTGAAGGACAGAATGACACTGGGCTCAATTACAGCCATTTGCTATGTGACACAACCCCTTTAAACATACAGATACGTTATAACATCGGGCTGTCTCATATCTGTCTTTCTATCTATTTATCTATATCATATCTATCTATCACCTTTCCTATCTAGCTTCTATCTAGCAATCTTATCACAATAGATAGGGACACATTTATTACAGCTTGTGCACCAAAAAGCAGGCATACAAGCTGTGATTTAATCACAATTCCTTACAAAATACACAAGAGAAGCAATTAACTGCCCCAAAGTAACATACGAAAATGCAAATGTTTATTAATAAAAATGATAAAAACCATGTTAATGCACCTTATTTCAGGGATAGAGAAGTACAAAACAGTTTCCCTGAAAACACCCCTTACTCCTGCCAAGTGTCAAATATAATCAAACATGATACTGGACCTTCAGAATAAATGGTATGAGAAATACATGAAATCAGAAAGATCTCTGACTCAATGGTACAATAAATTTATACAAGTAGAGCAAGGTTAGTGCAACCAAGTAGCTGGAGATCCCCAAAAGTGCATTGTCCGACTACAATACACATCTGCCATGATTCACAAAGGTGAGGCCAATGAGTTGTGCAATAACAGCCGCTGTCAGTGCTGTGCATGTGCCTGGCCTGGCCCCTCCCACATCTGCTTCTGTGTGGAGCAGAATAGAGGCTGAACAAGCATCATAATAACACATAGAAAGGTATCTTTAATTCCAGGTAACCATTTCATATAGATTTTTGAAATATTTTAACTTCTTTGAGAGCTTTTTGGAGTAATTTGTTTTGCGGCATAACCCCTTTAACTCTGCATTTAATGTATGTATTATACATTGTGATAAGCCTTTCATGATTTCTTAGAATATTCACCATATTAGTCTGTAGTACGTCTTCATGCAAGGGGTTAAGCCTTCACCCCCCCCCTCTTTTTTCCACATTTCCCCTTTGTTCCCCTCTTTGTTTCTGTCATGTGACCATCTTTGTTAGTTCTATATAAAGTGCAAGATTTCATTTGTCTCAAAAGATCATGACTAAGGCTGAATAGCCGAAACGATAGTTTTCTTCACTGCACTCTGCCCGATTTACTGATGGACTAATAAAGAACATTTTTAGATCGTTGGAGAGTTTGCGCTAGAAATCTTTCTTAATTGGATTGCACCTTGCCCTTGTTTGGGGCATTCGGTGTCTGCAACTCACCGGTCTATGGAATTGGAGTAAGTAGAGCTGACTTGGGTGGTTGGAACCAGAGATCCCAAAGCACAGATTTCCATTCCTTGTGTTCTTTAGCCCAAACAAGTCTCTCCTGCATGTTGCCTGTCCTTAGCAGTGTCCTTAACAGTTTCCTAGCAGCTATTTTGCCATGAAAGCTGCTGGCTGGCAATGGGCGCATGGAGTGCATCGCAATGGAGAGAGAAGTTGTCACCACTCCTCCTCTCCTTCACGGCGAACGTACGCCCGTGATGTGTATCCACCTGACTTCTGCACAACACAACTGATGGTCCCAACCCTATTTATAAGGTAAGAAATCCTATTTATTAAACTTGACTGGGCACACCTGTGATGTGTAAACCTTTTTCGGTGACTACCTCTTAAGGCTCAACAAGAGAATGCCAGAAGTGTGCAAAGCAATAGTCGAAGCAAAATGTGGCTACTTTGAAGAACCTAGAATATAAGACATATTTTCAGTATATAATATGATATAATTCCACATGTATTAATTCATAGTTTTGATGCCTTCAATGAGAATCTACAATTTTTATAGTCATGAAAATACAGAAAACTCTTTTAATGAGAAGGTGTGTCCAAACTTTTGGTCTGTACTTTGTACAACACATGTATAGTACAATTCTGTTCTCCACTTGTAAATAAAGATAATAAAAAATAAAACATTTGTATAAACCGTTAGGTCATAAACCCATTAACACCATAGTCATTTTCCTTTTCCATTACTGTCAGGCTCCAGGGGCAGTTGACCCACTGGACCACAGCGGACGATGACGTAAGCCGACACCTGGGACCAGAATCTAAGTTGCACCCAGTTTTCACCAGAGCCCACTGCAAAGCGGGTTGGATGTGCTGCGGCGTGGTACCACCAGGTCGTTCCACAGATGCGAATTTGTCCCTGGTGGCAGCCAAGGCGAGGTAAACAGACCTTAAGCAGGATCATAGTTGGGGACAGGCAGAAGGTCAGAACAAGCAGCTCGGGATCAGAGTTGGAGGCGAAGCAACAGGTTGCGAGAGGTGGAACAGGATCAAAGTCAAATACAACACCGGGGTCACAACGGGAAATAAATACACAGGCACAAGGCAGGGACACTAGCACCAAAGAAATCTCTGCAGGAGATCATGGTCCAGGATATTGTCCTCAGGCTCCCAAGATCTCTCCTCGGGCCCAAACCCCTTCCAGTCTACCAAGAAGAACCGCTTAGCTCTCCTTTACCTTGAAGACATGAGTAGAGTCAAGCATCAGGAGCAGGAGGAGGAACTTGCTGGATGCTGCATGGTGGGAGGAAGGCGCAGCTTGTAGGCCACAGGATTGATGCGGCTGAGCACCTCGAAAGGAACCAGGAATCGTGGACCAAGTTTATAGCCAGGAATCTTTAGTTAGACATACCTGGATGACAACTAGACTTTGTTACCTGAAGAGAAGCTAGGAGGAGGCCTAAGTTTCTTGTCAGCCTGGAGCTTGGTTTGGGCAGAAGCTTGTAAGAAGGAAAGGCGTGTCTGTTCCTAAATGGACTTCAGATCCCATACAAACTCCTCAACAGCAGGGACGTCTGAGGACATAGGCAGAGGAAGAGGAGGGCATGGATGTAATCGACAATCTGTCACAAAGACCGTGCATACCGAACAGTGTGTTGTTTGCCGGGTGCTCGGGTTCGGCATGTTGCGGATCGGGTTGACGGATTACTGGGAGGGGCTGGTGAGGAACCAGCGGTCATGGTCCACATTGGCACTAATGACAAAGTAACAGGTAGGTGGAAAGTCCTTAAAAATGATTTCAGGGATTTAGGCCATAAGCTCAGGGCAAGGACCTCAAAGGTAATTTTCTCCGAAATACTGCCTGTACCACGTGCCACACCAGAAAGGCAGCGGGAGATCAAGGAGGTAAATAAGTGGCTCAAAAGTTGGTGTAGGAAGGAGGGGTTTGGGTTCATGGAGAACTGGGATGACTTTTCTGTGGGCTACAGGCTCTACAGTAGGGATGGGCTGCACCTCAATGGGGAGGGGGCCGCTGTTTTAGGGGAAAAAATGGCTAGAAGGTTGGAGGAGTGTTTAAACTAGAGACCTGGGGGGAGGGCAATTACACTTGTGCAGGGCAAATAGACGGTGTACATAGAGAGCTGGGAAGGGTCATAGTCCATGGGGGAGGAAGGGGGGCTGGAATGAGATTGGGGAATAAGGACAAAAGGAATAGGGAGAGGGAAAACCATATAAAGTGTATGTACACAAATGCCAGAAGCCTCACAAACAAAATGGATTAACTGGAACTCTTGATGTTGGAACGGAAATATGATATAGTGGGTATCAGCGAGACATGGCTGGACAGTAGCTATGACTGGGCTGTTACTAGAGATGGTTATAGTCTTTTTAGAAAGGATCGTATAAATAAAAAAGGGGGAGGGGTTTGTTTATATGTGAATTCTTGCCTCAAGCCCGTCCTGCGAGATGACATCAGTAACGCAAATGCAAATGTGGAGTCCCTATGGGTGGAGATAAGGGGAGGGAAAAAGAATAATAAAATATTACTAGGGGTTTGTTATAAGGCTCCAAATATAATGGAGGCAGCAGAGGAAATGCTGATAAGTGAAATGGATGCGGCTTCAAAGCATGGTGAAGTACTTATCATGGGGTGATAAGCCTTTTATTTCATGATTTCTTAGAATATTCACCATATTAGTCTGTAGTACGTCTTCATGCAAGGGGTTAAGCCTTCACCCTCCCCCCCTCTTTCTTCCACATTTCCCCTTTGTTCCCCTCTTTGTTTCAGTCATGTGACCGTCTTTGTTAGTTCTATATAAAGTGCAAGATTTCATTTGTCTCAAAAGATTATGACTAAGGCTGAATAGCCGAAACGATAGTTTGATAGTTTTCTTCACTGCACTCTGCCCGATTTACTGATGCACTAATAAAGAACATTTTTAGATCATTGGTGAGTTTGCGCTAGAAATCTTTCTTAATTGGATTGCACCTTGCCCTTGCTTGGGGCGTTCGGTGTCTGCAACTCACCGGTCTATGGAATTCGAGTAAGTAGAGCTGACTTGGACTTTTACTTTTAACAAACAAGTGTGAAACAACTGAAAATATGTCTTATGTTCTAAGTTCTTCAAAGTGCCACCTTTTGCTTTGATTACTGTTTTGCATACTCTTGCCATTCTTTTGATGAGCTTTAAGAGGTAGTCACCTGAAATGGTCTTCCAATAGTCTTGAAGGAGTTTCCAGAGAGCGTTTACTCTTTTGCCTTCACTCTGCAGTCCAGCTCACCCCAAAACATCTCGATTGTGTTCAGGTCTGGTGACTGTGGAGGCCAGGTCATCTGGTGTAGCACCCCATCCCTTTCCTTCTTGGTCAAATAGCCCTTACACAGCCTGGAGGTGTGTTTGGGGTCATTGTTGTTTAAAAGTAAATGATGGTCATACTAGAGTCCATTTGTTCACCTTTTCTGCATCACACAAAGACAGGGTGGTTGGTACCAGAGATCTCAAATTTGGACTCATCAGACCAAAGCACAGATTTCCATTCCTTTAGCCCAAACAAGTCTCTCCTGCATGTTGCCTGTCCTTAGCAGTGTCCTTAACAGTTTCCTACCAGCTATTTTGCCATGAAAGCTGCTGCACGTAGTCTCCTCTTCAAAGTTGAGGTAGAGATGTATCTGCTGCTAGAACTCTGTGTGGCATTGACCTGGTCTCTAGTGTGAGCTGCTGTTAACCTCCAATTTCTGAGGCTGGTGACTCGGATGAACTTATCCTCTGCAGCAGAGGTGACTCTTGGTCTTCCTTTCCTGGGGGTCCTCATGTGAGCCCATCTCTTCGCAGCACTTGATATTTTTTGCAATTGCACTTGGGGACCCTTTCAAAGCTTCCCCAATTTTTTGTGCTGACTGACCTTCATTTCTTAGGCTACATTCACATGACCGTTGGGGAAGGTATATACGGCCGCAAGCTTGCAGTCGTATATTCTTTCCTCGTAGGCTGGCAATGGGCGCATGGAGTGCATCGCAATGGAGAGAGAAGTTGTCACCACTCTTCCTCTCCTTCACGGCGAACGTACGCCCTTGATGTGTATCCACCTGACTTCTGCACAACACAACTGATGGTCCCAACCCTATTTATAAGGTAAGAAATCCTATTTATTAAACTTGACTGGGCACACCTGTGATGTAAAAACCTTTTTCGGTGACTACCTCTTAAGGCTAAAAAATGGAGCAGAGTCGGCAGACGCTGAATCCGAAGAGTTATGAGAAAACTCTGCCCATGGCAACAGTGTGGACCAGTCGTCCTGATGGGCAGAAACAAAATGACAGACATAGCAATCCAGAGTCTGGTTAACTCTCTCTACTTGTCCATTGGACTGAGGGTGGTACGCAGAGGAGAAATCCAGCTCTACTTCCAGTTGAATACAGAGAGAACGCCAGAAGCGGGAAACATACTGGACCTGAGATGATGTGCTCAGGAAGTCCATGTAGCCGGAAGATGTGTGTGGAGAACAGGTAGCAGACCAGGCAGAGACACAAAATGGGACATCTTAGAGAACCGGTTAGTTACCACCCAGATGATGGTATTCCCAGAGGAAGATGGAAGATTTTATGATGAAATTCATTGCCAACGTGAGAACATGGGCTGCTGGGTATTGGTAACAGCAGTAGTAGACCAGCTGGTTTGAGGTAATATGGATTATTAAGAGCCCAGGAAGTGCAGGAACCCACAAAATCCTGTACATCTTTGACAAGATCAGGCCACCAATAGAAACGGGAAATGAGGGCTACAGAGTGTTGCACTCCAGGGTGCCCAGCCACCCGAGAGCAATGTCCCAAAGTCAATTTCCTATTTCAAAGTGCAGGTCGGACATAAGTCTTGCCGGGATGAAGCTGTCGAGGATCCACTGAGGAGCAGCAATAACCAGTTGCTTGGGAGAAATTATATGCCGAGGAGCCGGTTCTTCCCCATTGACATCAGAGGCACGAGAGAGGGCATCAGTCTTGACATTCTTCTCAGCAGAACGTATATCTCAGCACATGTAATCAAGAGATTACATATAGTAATAAAGACAGATTAGCACAACCAAAAAATAAAAATGATCAAAAAATAAATGATAGTAAAAACAGCTTGTGCAAACAAACACATATACTAGCTCAAGCAAGGCAAAGGATTGCACAAAAGTGGCTCAGTTAGATTAATCCAAACATTGTAAATTTTATTAGGCATCAAACCAGAAAAATCAGACAGACATTTAAAAACATTTAAAAATGTATATACAATCAAAGTTCAGGCGGAGACCCGGGTATGGGTCAGCGCTAAATACCACTGTCCAGACACTGAGTGATGTCTGTAATCCTCCCTAAAGATACAAAATCTCCAAAGTAGACCTGAGTAAGGAAAATTAGACCATGTTGCCTATCCCCATATGTACAATGTGCAATAGAATAATGAAAGCTGGGATATCTTAAATAATCAATTATAAAGACTATGATAAACAAAGTGCAAGTGCCAAAAACGTGTAACAGGTACACATAAGTAGAAAAAGTGCTAAGTGCTAAATCATATAGTACAAAATGCACTCCCTAGCATAGAGAAACCAAATATGGTGGCTGCAATACCAGATTCGTATGGAGTAGGCATACAGGTGGAAGGGAGGTTGGACCAGTGGTAGAGGCTTCCCACGCGTATCGTCGTCCTAGGATGACTTCCTCAGGGGTAAGTAAGTAACATTTTTAAATGTTTTTAAATGTCTGTCTGATTGTTCTGGTTTGATGCCTAATAAAATTTACAATGTTTGGATTAATCTAACTGAGCCACTTTTGTCCAATCCTTTGCCTTGCTTGAACTAATCAAGAGATTACAGCGTGAAAAGAAGAGCGACCAGCGGGCTTGCCTTGGGTTGAGGCATTGAGCAGTCTGGAGATAAAGGAGATTCTTATGATCTGTATACACGCAGACTGGATGGTGAGCTCCCTCCAAAAAATAACGCAATTCTTCCAGAGCGAGTTTAATGGCCAGTAGTTCTCTATCTCCTAGTTCGGCTTTTGGGCCCTTTGTGGGTGAGCACCGCACCAGCTCCTACTCAGGACGCATCAACTTTCAGATGCAAAGGCTTCTCTGTATCAGGCCGAGTAAGAACTGGAGCTGAGGCAAAGGCAGATTGTAATCTTGGGAAGGCTTCTTCAGGACCGAGACCAGGATTAGCGCCATTCTTGGTGAGCACCACAACAGGAGACACAAGAGAGAAGAAGTGCGGGAAAAATTGCCAGTAATAGTTTGCAAGGCCCAGGAATCTCTTAATTGCATGTAGTCCTACTCGGCATGGCCATTGAAGAACCGCAGACAACTTACCAAGATCCATCTGTAGACCCCTGTCAGAGGTAATGTAGCCAAGGACGGAAAGACTCTTCTAATGAAACTGGCACTTTTGGCGTAGAGGCGATTGGCTCCATGTAAGCGGTCAAACAGCTCAGTGATCAATGGCAAAGAATTACGATTCTTAACGGTGACCTTGTTAAGACTCTCAGTCACAAAGAAGAAGCCTGCACCAGCCAGAGAAGAGGATTTACATATGAACCCCCTCTGCAGGTTCTCTTTGATATAGTATGACATTGCTGCGGTTTCAGGAACAGAGAGAGGGTACACCCGACCTCGAGGATGAGACGTACCTGTCAGCAGATCAACAGGGCAGTTATAGGGACAGTGCGGTGGCAAAGTCTCAGTTTGCTTCTTTGAAAAGTCATCAGCAAAGTCCACTATGCAGTGAGACTGGCTACCTGGGCCCCAACAAAGAATCTCCCCCATCTTCCAAATATGTACACGTGGAGATGCAACCATGTAAGACCCAACAGAAAGGAAGATGTGGCCCAAAGTAGTACATAGACAGTCTCTCTTTGTGTAGTGCTCCGAGTTGCAGTAACAAAGGCTCAGTGCGGTACCGAAAAGCCAGGGTACGGATTTGAAGTGCATAGTCACCTACAGAAGAGTCCCCTTAATGCAGGTTCAGCTGTTCAGTCTCAGCTGAAGATGCTCGAGCTGGTTCCTCAAAGACATCCCGGAACTCAGCGAAGAAGGAGGTGATATTAGCTGTGACCAAGTCTTTTCTGTCCCAGAGAGGAGTAGCCCATACCAGGGCCTTCCCGGAGAAGAGAATGATGATGAATGCTACCTTAGACCGTTCCGTGATTAATTGAGTCGACATAAGCTCAATGTGCAGGGAACTCTGGGTGATAATGCCCCTGCAAAACTTTGGGTCCCCATCATACTTTGAAGGCATGGAGAGTCACAGCCTAGGTTCAGCGGCTGGCAGGCAAACCGGGGTAGCAGGAGAGGCTGCACAAAACTGACGCTGTTGCTGTGTGGTGATCAACTGCTGCAGCATGGCAGTGTCTTGTATGAGCTGTTCTCCTTGCGTGGCAATCTGCTGGGACTGATGGAGCATAAAATGTACGTGGAAGCTTGAAAAAAATTCAAAATGTTGTACAAGTGACACAAAAATACAGTCCTTTTTTTTGTGGCTTCACATGTCCAGCTTTTACTGTACGGTCCAAACGACACCTCACATTTTTGTTTATTCTTCTCATCATTCAGAAGGGACACCTTCCAACAACCCTTTTAAAAGAGCACCTAATCTTTAGGAAAACGTTTTAGTGGGCTTTGGCACAACTTTGAAATTACCATAACAAACCTTTTTACGCACACTGAAAAAGGTACCTTTCCATGTACACAATGCAGGAAGATTCTTTCATCCATTTTCTGTCAGGTAAAAGATATCCAATTGATTGATATTCCACACACAATTCTGATTACGTCATATATGTAATAAATGCCCTTGTGGACATCGGTTAGGTTGGCGCACCAACACAATCAGTCACATTTACTTACCCAGTCCGGAGGAGATCCCGAAAGTGTATAGTCCGACGACAATGCATAATGACGCGATTCAAGAAGATTGTGCGCCCGATTTCCTGCATGTGTCGCTACCCCGCTCAGGTCCGCCAAAGTTCACCATCTTCCTCCCGGTGCATGTAAGTGCATGGCTTGTGACACAATTTTTAAGTAAAATCCCGTGGTTTGTCCAAATCCGCCAGATCGTCCGACGGCCCGCCCCCCGATTTGTGTCACATGGAAGCCGACGCGATTGCGACTAAATCCGATCGCATGCGACACAATCGCCTACTAAATACTTGTCCCAGCGGCGTGATCCCCGAAAACGTTGGAAAGCCGAATTGCGGCCACGGGACCCTTAGTAAATAAGCCCCATCATGTTCATGATCGCATCTCAAAACAGATGTCTATAGTTTGTTTATACAGTACATTACTCCCCATTCCTGCTCATTTCAAAGAAGCTAGACACTCTATAAATCAATTGAAATTTCAGATGATAGAGCAGGTAGGGTCACCCGAACGCAGCGGGTGTCGAGTTACATCCAAGAGGACTCAATCAGGACTACAATATACAAACTTTTGTTAATCTTGGACTTTTTGTTGATGTATACAACAGCACTAACTATTCCATCATGAAGCTGGTTTTCCATTTGGGTATAATACTCTAACTCTCATGTATTGTTTATTACACCTTTAAATTTGCATTATGTCACTTTTATCATTTTGATTAGTTTTCCCCCATTTGTTTCCCTTGTATCCTTCTAATCATTTATCCTCATATGTTTTGAATCTCTTTCCCTTCTATATTTGTTTCATTTATCCTCATAAGTCATGTTGTCTGTCAGTCATATTGTATTTCACGGTACACACACACACACTTGTCCTCATATGTTGACATTCCATGTTTTTTACTCTTCCTTATTCATCCCTTTCCTATTACTTGACATTTCCATCACAATACCTTATTTTTCTTTTTATTACAATTTCTCAAATTCTTCATACTTATCTCATACATGATCCTGTGTAGGATTGCTACATTTAACCCCCTCCTCTATCAGGCATGCTCCTGTATGCATTCTATTGACGTAATGCCAGTTTCCGAACTTCCAGGTTAGACTGGAAAAATCACGCAGCTTGGCTGAAGCAGCATGGTTATAATCCGGCCGCCTGCATATGCTTCTCTCTCATGCGGCACGCTCCTCCATTCCTTTGATACAGCGCCGCCCATTGTTATACACAATTTTTCCTTGTTAAACTATTGCAAACTGGTAAGCTCTTCATTTGTTCTTCTTTTCTAAAAATAACATTGGAAGTTTCGGCATGCCACTGTGGATCCGCAGATTAAACACTATTACTGATCGCCAGTTATTCAGCATTGTTATTTTCTTTATCCACTGCATGTCTTCCTATCTGTCCTATCTTCCTATCTGTTCACTAGCATGTTCCTCATTTTGCATTACATTGTACGTCACTAGACGTACTTTAACTACATTTATTTATTTACATTGCAAACAAACAATGTTATTATATACTGTATTATGCTACAATGCTACCCCGTTCCTATACACCATGTGTTTATCATTGATACAAGCCATTTGACCTGTGAGTTTATAACCACATTCACCTCTTTAGGCTAATGTGAATAATGTGTGATATTAGCTTTATCTCTTCAGAGAGCTTTATCTTTATCATATCTTTTTGAGATATGTGTCAGGATTCAGGGGTAGTGGACCCACTGAACCAAGCATATTTTCTTTATATAATTTTCCTTTACTTTATGTTATTATTGTAAGTACTTTACCTAGCCCATTTTTAACAGGGTGGTCCCCACTGATTGGGGTTCCCATTTGTATTTCTGTTTAGTAGAACCTGTCACAAATGAACTTAGGTGGATGTACACGGCTCCAACAACTTCTAACCACCTGGCACACCTACCCATCCCTTGTCCCAGAAGTAGGTTCAATGTGTATCAGGCGCTAAGGCAGGGTATGACTGGGTATGCCAGGCGGGTGGAAATTGTTGGAGCCAAGTGCACCTGCTCCTGTAAACAAAGAGGGGCCTGGCACCAAAGGTCAGCACCTCAGGACACCAAGTGCACCTGACAAGATAAGAACAGATTTTACAGCCCCCCCCAGGCCACCTATATACTGTATTTTTTGACATATTCAGATAACCCCTTTAATACTTGGATAGCCTGCAAGTTTAAAAGTTTCATCCTTGGATATTTAAATCAAGCATAGTCACAAAAAGTATTATTTCTCACACAATATTCAAATTATATGGGAAAGGCAACACAAGGGCTTTTGGACTACTTATTTTATCTTTTTATGTCTACTTCCTTATTGCACATTTATTAGTTCAACAAACTAAATTATCTTCTTAGATTACAAGTTAAAGTTTATACTGCACATTGTTTCAAATGTTACTTTTTCTGTGGGCCAAATACTGTTGAACTGTGATTTAAAAAAAACATTTATATCTCATCAATATCATAAAACTTAAAATATGTAAATTATGTTTGTTATATAATATTTTTTAATAAGGTGGTAATCAGTTCCTTACCATCCTAAGGCCATATATGTCATAGTGGGGTAAGGGTTGTATTGAGCAGGGCAGATGTGAACTGTATCACATGGGAGAAAAGGGTGACCAGACCTTATGGATGCCTTGACTGCAGCATTTAAAGGGTTAAACAGCTGGAATTGTTACTATTTGTTAAGGAGCTGAGGCTCCCGTGGTGATTAGAAGCATTTCACATAAGATCATCATGAATAAACTGTACAACCAGGTGAGGTAAGTACCTGTACACAGGGCCATATTTAGTGTTGATGCTGCCCTCGGCATTCTCAGTGCTTACGTCCCCTGTCCCCAAGCTAATGCCTATAATCCGACAAGTAAGCAGATGTGCCGAACATCTGTAATCTATTCTGCACTGTGTTCTGCACTGTGTTTTTATCTTAAATGATCCTGTGTTCACTGTGTTCACTGTGTACAATGATTTTATTCTATTCTTCACTGTTCTTCATTGTGTTTTTTTAATTAAATGCTCGATCGCGAGCAGGGGAAATAATGTTATTCTGGTCACCTAGCAACCCTTACGTTTAAAACGCATTGCACTCGCATTGCACTTGCAATGATTGCGAGTGCAATGCGTTCTTGATGCATCTCCATAGACTTGAATGGGGCGTGAAAAACGCGCGTGACCCGCAAAAATAGAGCATGCTGCGATTTTGACGCGCGTGAAAACGAACGCAAGCACGCGCGTTAAAAACAACGCTAATGGAGAAAGACCCATTGAATACAATGGGACAGAGTGCAATGCGAGTTCTGCGCGTCAAATGCACGCGCAGAACTCGCGCGTGAAAAACGCCAGTGTAGAAGGGGCTTAACTCTCCGTATCCTAAAAGGGAGACACCTGTGTCCTAAAAGGGAACCTGCCATATAAATTAACCCACCCAAAATAAATACTTCAGTGAAAAAAAACATTGCCCTTATCTGTAAATAGTTTCTTCCCATTGTTAGAAAATCAGTTTGTAAATTTATATGCAGCTGATGTGAGTCCAACCACACTAAGTGAGCCCCGCTTATTAAATTTTACTTGTACTGTCCTGCCTCCTTGTTCCTGATTAACAGGTTTTAGGCTACATTCACATGGCCGTATATACGTCCCCCATAGGCCGGCAATGGTTGCACGGCGCAGTATAGAGCAGTACGATACCGCTCCGTACCCGGGGAAAAGATAGGACATGTTGGGCCACATTTATCACTCGTTTTCTGTTGTTTTTGCGCCTTTTCATTCATTTTTTGCAATTAAACGCCAAACTAGCCGCGCAGCAAAAATAAGCAGCTTTCCCTCATCTATCTTACCAATCCAGATGCTTTGCTGCACCTAATGATATTCATCACTTGCAACGTTTTCATTTAGGCGCAATAACGGGCGCAAAAACACTCCAGCCCGAAGGTGGCGTTATCTGAGAAGAAAGCTCTGAGCCATTTTGCAGAAGAGCTCATTTCTAGCAGCAGAGCTCAGCCAGACACTGGTACATATAATAGATACATTAGATACACTGCAGACAGGAGCTGCAGACTCTATTTACAGTTCATCACCTTCTATTTACTAAATATTCTGCAAAACGCTGAGCTCACAGCAAGAGCAAGAGAAGTTTGCACAAGTTTGCAGAAGCTTGCAGAAGTTTGCAGATACTACAAACAAGTGTCCCCCATGTAATTCTGCACAGTATCACCAGTGTCTGAGGGGGATACTGTACAGAATTACAGGGGTGCAGCAGGAGACCAGCACTGGGGGATCCCCTCCAGGAGAAGCCCCTGCTGAGGAGGTCACTGGGTGCAGGGTGTCACACACCTGGGTGCTGGCATTCTCAGTGCTTACGTCCCCTGTCCCCAAGCTAATGCCTATAATTCTCAGCAAGTTACTAGAAGAGAGCAGTGCTGGACCCCGGAGGAGTCTCTATAATGATCCACTGCTAGAATTAGTTTCAAAAACTGCTTAAAGGGGTATTCCAGGAATAAACATAATTTATATACAATGGTTCCTTAAAATTAAAGCTAATTTGTAATCAGTTGTTATTATTATTCCGTAGCCGGTAGAAAGATAGAACATGTCCAATTTTTCTATGTAATACGGCGCAGTGCACTGTATATTCCTATGGAGAGGGGCAGGGGTGAGCTGTGCTATCCAAAGACACAGGGGGTCATTTACTAAGGGCCCGATTCGCGGTTTCCCGACGTGTTACCCGAATATTTCCGATTTGCGCCGATTGTGCCTGAATTGCCCCGGGATTGTGCCGCACGCGATCGGATTGTGGCGCATCGACGCCAGCATGTGCGCGACGGAAATCGGGGAGCGTGGCCGAACGAAAACCCGACGTATTCGGAAAAACTGCCGCATTTAAAAACCGAAAAAGTGCCGCTTGGGAAGCGCTTACCTTCACCTGGTCCGAGGTGGTGCATTCCGGCGCATTGAGATGATTTTCAGCACAGCAGCGCCACCTGGTGGACGGCGGAGGAACTACCTTCATAAATCCCGGCCGGACCCGAATCCTGTGCAGAGAACGCGCCGCTGGATCGCGAATGGGCCGGGTAAGTAAATCTGCCCTACAGTCTTGTTTCTAAGGGACCATATGACTACATTTATGAGAAATTATCTTCACACAGGTAAAAAAAATTTTAATAACATCTAATTGAAGAAATGTATATGTATGGCAGATTAATGAAACTGAATGTGAATGCCCAGATAAGAATACCCCTTTAAGAGGGAGGAGCTAGTACTGAGAACTAAAGGATCATGGAAGATTTAGTTTCCTGTGGCGGAACATTTTTTGAATCATAAAATCAAACTTTTTAAGCTCAATTTTGTGACTAATGACACTGAGTTTTGTTATATTCATTTATTTGGGCATTATGGGTTTTTATATCAGACGTTCATATTCCTGGAATACCCCTTTAAGGTTGTGTTCACATGATGCGTTCACGTTGTGTTATGAAATGCATTGTGCAAAATGCATCATTGCATGTAAATACATTCTTACAATATGCGTAAGATGTGTGGCATCGTCAGTCATCACTATTAGGGAGCATTCACACACTGGGGCTTATTTTCTAAGGGTCCGCGCGTGCACTTTTGTCGGACTTTTGCAACATTTTCGGGTTTTGCACAACTGTGACAGGTATTTAACAGCGGTCTGCGCTGGCATTGTGTGGCACGCAATTGTTTTTTGGCGCAGCTGCGCTGGCTTCCATGCGGCAGAAATGGGGGGGGAGCCGTCTGATTTGGACTGAGCGCGGGATTCAACTTTCAAATTGTGTTGCAATACAATGCACTTTCATGCACCACAATTTTAATAACATCTAATTGAAGAATTGTTTATATATGGCAGATTAATAAAACTGAATGTGAATGCCCAGATAAGAATACCCCTTTAAGAGGGAGGAGCTAGTACTAAGAACTAAAGGATCATGGAAGATTTAGTTTCCAGTGGCGGAACATTTTTTGAATCATAAAATCAAACTTTTTAAGCTCAATTTTGTGACTAATGACACTGAGTTTTGTTATATTCATTTATTTGGGCATTATGGGTTTTTAAATCAGACGTTCATATTCCTGGAATACCCCTTTAAGGCTGTGTTCACATGATGTGTTCACGTTGTGTTATGAAATGCATTGTGCAAAATGCATCATTGCATATAAATACATTCTTACAATATGCGTAAGATGTGTGGCATCGTCATTCATCACTATTAGGGAGCATTCACACACTGGGGCTTACTTTCTAAGGGTCCGTGCGTGCACTTTTGTCGGACTTTTGCAACATTTTCGGGTTTTGCACAACTGTGACAGGTATTTAACAGCGGTCTGTGCTGGCATTGTGTGGCACGCAATTGTTTTTTGGCGCAGCTGCGCTGGCTTCCATGCAGCAGAAATGGGGGGGGAGCCGTCTGATTTGGACTGAGCGCGGGATTCAACTTTCAAATTGTGTTGCAATACAATGCACTTTCATGCACCACAAAGAAGGGGAACTCCGGTGTACCTGAGCGGGGATGCAACAGATTCAGGATATCAGGCGCACGATCTTTGTGAATCGCAACACAGTACATTATCGTCGGACAATTCACTTTTGGTGAACTCCTCGGACCGGCTAAGCTAACGTGCCAAATGGTGTTAACCAAATGCATATGCAAATTCTATCTGGTTCTTCAAAGACAGACCGGAATTCTGCAATAAATTTAGTGATGTTAGCCGTGACCTATCCCAGAGGGGGGTAGCCCATGCTAGGGCTTTACCGGAGAGCAGGGTGACCACAAATGCCATCTTAGACCTCTCCATGGCCAACTGTGCAGGCATCAGCTCCATGTGCAGAGAGCACTGTGTGATGAAGCCCCTGCACAACTTGGGATTTCCGTCATATTTGGAGGGCATGGATAATCGCAGTCTGGGTTGTGCAGAAGATGGTGGGGCCGCTGAAGTGGGAGGTGCCGCAGGAACCGGAAGCTGCTGCTGTTGCTGCAGGGTGGCCACTAACTGCTGCATAATGGTGGCTAGCTGGTTAAGTTGCTGAACTTGCATGGCAATCTGCTGGGACTGCTGGGCCACGATGGTGGTAAGATCGGCCACTTCTCGTAGAGAACCTTGGCGGGATCCATGGCCGGATCTTACTGTCAGGAGTCAGGGGTAGTGGATCCACTGAACCACTGCGGACGATGATGTAAGTCAACACCTGAGAGCGGAGTCTAATCAGTAGCCGGTTTTCACCAAAGCAGGTTGGACTTGCTGCGGTGTGATAGCACCAGGTCGCTCCACAGATACGACTTGTCCATGGTAGTGGCCAAGGCGAGGTACAAAATTGTAAGCCAGGACGGGGACAGGCAGGCGGTCAGGACAGGCAGCACGGGATCAGAGTCAGAGACGTAGCGGAAAGTCAAGACAGGCGCCAGAGAATCGTGGTCAGGAACGTAACAGAAGGTCACAACAAGGAATCACTAAATCGCAGCAATACAATCAGGAAGCTTTTTCTCAGGCATGAGGCTCAAAGATCCGGCAGGGGGCAGAGGAAGATGCCGGGAATTTATCTAGGAGGGTGGCCTGCCCCCACCAATCATTAGTGCTCTGGCCCTTTAAATCTTGGAGAGATGGCGCACGCAAACCATAGGAGGCGGGGACGTGTGCGTCGGAGAGAGGAGACTGTCGCTGGAGTGTGGCAAGGTAAGTGAACCTGCTGCTGGGGTGAGGGAGCACAGAGCGTCACACGGGTGCTTCTGCGACATTCGACAATATGACTTGGTGGTATGGTCGTTATATTGATGACCTGCTCCTGATATGGGAGGGGACTGAATTGCAGGTTTCTGAATTTCACAAATATATCAATGGGAACCAGATGAATTTAAAATGTACTTTTTGTTGTATTCTTGAGAGGATGAATTTCTTGGACATTACACTTAACAGTGGAGATTATGTATCGATCACCCCATATGTGAAACCAACAGTAGTTAATTTCACTACTGGAGGCTACCTCCTGTCATGCTTCTCATACTATAAAAAATATACCAGTAGGCGAATTGATGAGATTAAAAAGGAATTGTTCGCAACCTACTGTATATAAAGAACAAAATCAGAAAATATATCAGGGTTTACAGAATAGGAAGTATCCAACTTGGATGCTAAAAAGAGCAACTAATATAGTCAGTAAAATTCTCAGGACCCAGCTTACCATTGAGAACAGGAATCAAACCAAACCCATGAATCGACCCCAAGAATGCCCGATCACATTTACCACAGCCTTTAGTTCCCAGTATTCAGAAATTATCAGTGTCATTAAAAGATACTTACCGTTGTTATCTGCAGACAATACCATTGCAAAATATGTGGATGGGAATGTTAGATTTGTCTCAAGGAAAGCACCCACGTTGGAGAGTATTCTGTCTCCCAGCTTATTTAGCTCGGGGGAGAATAAAAAGAATACCTGGCTTTCAACGGTGGGATTCTATAAATGTATTTGTTATAATCATGCTTTTCCCTCAGTACAGGTAAACATTTTAAAGTGTGTCATTTTATTAATTGCAACACTTCATTTGTTATTTACATCATTACATGCAACGTTTGCCAGGTGCAGTATGTAGGTTGTACAAGTGGACCACTAAAGGTTCGAATTCGCCGTCAGATGCTAAAAATAAAGAAGCCGTAAATATTTCTATGGCTTCTAGACATTTTCAGAAAGGCGATTGCAGTGCCTTTAGTTGTATGGGCATAGAAAAGGTTTCTAAACCAGTGCGAGGAGGAGATCATAGAAGGAAACTCCTTAACCGGGAAACATACTGGATTTTCTCTCTTGATACCAGAGTACCAAAGGGGTTAAACAAAAGACTGGATGTCATTTGTCAATATTAACATTCAGCACAATACGTAACCTTATGGGTTAATATTATCTAACAGTATTCCTGTTCTCACATATCCTCACTTG
Organism: Engystomops pustulosus; assembly: GCA_019512145.1. Lineage (NCBI taxonomy): Eukaryota > Metazoa > Chordata > Amphibia > Anura > Leptodactylidae > Engystomops > Engystomops pustulosus. The sequence goes on from CM033643.1 coordinate 150,674,712, forward strand.
TAGTTATATACTTTTTAATGTACATTGTTTTTAAATGTGTGTTTATATGTTTTTTCTTTTGTGGAATGTAATGGTATTAGCGGTTCTCACCTGTGACCGGATCGGGCGTTTCCGGCCTGGCGGAACACGCTCCTATTTAAATTTAAGATCATTGTATCTAAAGTTAGCCATAAATAAGGGTAGAGCCTCTACCCGAAACGCGTAGGCGACTATCTTTCGATTTCTGTGATGACTCCATGTGGTTTTAATTATATCCCATGTCCCAGCAGTAGGTTCAATGTGTATCAGGTGCAAAGGCAGGGTATGACTGGGTATGCCAGGTGGGTGGAAGTTGTTGGAGCCAAGCGCACCTGTTCCTGTAAACAAACAGGGGCACGCACCAACGGGCGGCGCCTCAAGACACCGAGTGCGCCGGACAATTTAAGTACAGATGGTACAGCCCAGCCCCAGGTCACCTATATACTGTATTTTTTAATATATTCAGATTACCCCGTGGCTATTTAAGTCAAGTGTAGTCACACAAAGTATTATTTCTCAGACAATTTTCAAATAATATGTGGAAAAGGCAGCACAAGGACTTTTAGACTACTTATTTTATCTTTTTATGTCTACTTCCTTATTACAACACATTTATTAGTTCAACAAACTAAATTATCTAGATTACAAGTTAAAGTTTGCACTGCACATTTTTTTCAAATGTTATTTTTTCTGTGGGCCAAATACTGTTGAACTGTGATTTAAACTGTTTGACTGCAGCGTTTAAAGGGTTAAACATCTGGGATTCTTACTATTGTGAAGGAGCCGGGGTTCCTGTGGTGATCAGAAGCAGATCACATAAGATCATCATGAATAAACTGTACAACCAGGCGAGGTAAGTACCTGTATTCAGGGCCATATTTAGTGTTGTTGCTGCCCTTGGCACTCTCAGTTCTTACGTCCCCTGTCGGTGCCATCAAGCTAATGCCTATAATTCTCAGCAAGTTACTAGAAGGGAGCAGTGCTGGACCCCGGAGGAGTCTCTATACTGATCCACTGCTAGAAATAGATTCAAAAACTGCTTAAAGGGGTATTCCAGGAATCAGAATAATTCATGTACAAATGGATCCTTAAAATAAAAGCTAATATGTAATCAGTTGTTATTTAAAATTTTGCTCCCCTTAGCAGAAAAATGCTGATGACATAGACTGTAATGAAGAATTAAAATGCTTCTGGCCCTTTAATCAGTCCGTTAATTTCCTCCGTGCGGAGAAGACACAGGACAGAAGATGGCCACTGGCCACATGTCCACATCACATGTCCTGTACCTGCCTGGGCAGGTCATGTGATCATCCCTAAGTTTGGCTGTCGTCGTTGGTGTCAGTACAGCCAGTATGGCCAATGTTGTGGTGAGACATCATCTCAATGAGGTAATGTGCAATGGCAGTTACACATCATTACAATGGTGTGAGCACGGCAGTCTGTTATCTCACTGGGAGCAGAGCTGGTACTGAGAACTAAAGGATCATGGAATATTTAGTTTCCAGTGGCGGAACATTTTGTGAATCATAAAAACAAACTATTTAAGCTCAATTTTGTGACTAATGACACAGAGTTTTGTTATATTCATTTATTTATAGCATTATCCGTTTTTGTATCAGATGTGCATTTTCCTGGACTACCCCTTTAAGGCTGTGTTCACATGATGCGTTTGCCTTGGGTTATAAAATTCATTGTGCAAAATCCTTCATCACATGTAAATACATTCTTACAACATGTGTGTGATGTGTGACATTGTCAGTCATCACTATTAGGGTGCATTCACACACTGGGGGAGATTTATTATTAGTCCTATGTAGCTTCTTGGCGTATAATTGTTGCAAATTTTTGCACAAACATCGTTTTTGATGTTTTTTTAAGCAAGAAAAAACGCAACTCTAAAGTCACGCAATGGCAGAAAAAATACACCACATAGTGTGCAACACCACATGTATCAACTGAGAGTTTTCAAAATGAATGCAATTTTAATCGCAAAACTACACCATATAAGAGTTGGTATATGTGGGTCCATTACTACTACAGGGGGAAGTTTCTGCTCAATTTTATATTTGAGTTATCTGAGAAGAAACATTGCAAAAAGGCAGAATTGAGTAGATGTTAAACATGTGTGTGACTGACTGGTGCAGACTATTCGCATAGAGCACACACATTAGAAGGCATTTAACACTGCACATACACCGGACTATAAATCCGACTGTTGAAAACCTGCCAGTCTAACACATAGACAACTTCTCAAAATCTTGCCTAATGATAAATCTCTCCCACTGTGTAGGATACATCGGTTTCTTCCAGACGGACTTTGTCTCTAAAGATTTAGCAAAACAAAAATGTTAAGTTCCTCATTTCATCATCATCTCCTCCACCTTCTTATGACAATTTTAATAATGTTCTGTTGGTCTGCCTAGAGATCACAGTTATGCCCCTACAGTAGCCAATGTAACCAGCACCCCACATTCTCTCCCCCTTGCACAGCCTTCTCCCTACATCCCCCCTTCCATAGCCTGCACCCTACATACTTGCCCCCTTGCCAAGCATGCACTCCACATGCTCCCCCTTGCATAGCCTGGAAACACAGCCGGGCAGAGACCGAGACACATATAAAACGCAAACACCTCACACATGTGCTTCGCCTCTACATCTTCCTGCTGTGCTGACCATAAAGGACCCGTGGAGGACTGTCACAGATTTTGGAAAGTCAATAGTAATATATCCATGTTGAGAGCCAAGCCGGCACACATGTATTATAATAGAAACTAGACCTGTCCCTATATACTATTCTGGACAGAGATAGTATACTGCCACCACCCCCACCCCCCTCTGCCCCCTGGTAGCAACACATCTGACTCCTTGGGTACATCTGCACTTTATCAAACAAAAATATATTATACAATTTAATATTATATAAATATTTATTTATTTTTCTTTATAATTAGACTAAAGCTACTTTCACACTGCAAGTGTGCTCGCCCGGCCGTAGCCAATGTGACACCTGTGTGACATCACATGACCATGGAGCTTATCTATAGGAAGTAAACACTGAACCTTCCTGTTGCATGATAGCAAGAAGACAGCAAGCAGAGATCTAGAAAACCAAGAAGAATTGATAGAGAAAATATATATTGGGAAAATAATATAACTTTTCATTACATAAACAATATCAATAATTAGCTGGAATGTGCTTAAAGGGAACAACCCCTTCAACTTATATACTTTTCTAGTGTGGAAATAAATCGGAATACTTCCTAGAGCATAACATATTTCTCCTTTCACCAGCCTGCATATAGTTGTACACCATGTACTAAACCTTTGTACCTGATACTCTTATCTTTAGAAACATGCCTGTCCTTTTCTAGAAACATTGCCACACCTAACCACAATTTTTACTAGTATTGCAGCTGAGCTTTATAAAACTTAATGGACAAGTTGCAATACCATGAATTACATATGGTCAGGTGTAAAGCTGTTTTTAGAAGAAAGCAGCCATGTTTTCCAAACCGCAGGCAACTCTTGTAATGCAGTTATAGATTGACTGCACATCTTCAGCTTTCAACTTGGCAATATCTACAGTTTTTATATTATACAATGATTCAATATGAAGTGATTAAAATGAATGAGAGTTATCCCACATGATCGTCGCCAATCACTCCCGTTAATATGATATTAAAATTAAAATTATAATTATTTTTTCAGCAAAACCACTCACTGATTAAACAAGATATGCTTCTGCGTGTAGCTACAGCATTCTGACGGTATGTTTGGTTCATAATGCATGAACATCTTCAGACAGCCAGCCTCATCACCAGTTGGATTGTTACGCTAATATTCGAGTTGTACTGAACAACTCAGAAAGGTGAGCATTATTATAAATCTAAATGTGGGTTTACACATGTGGTGCTCCCACCTCGTCTCTGTTTTCTCTTTATAAACCCATAGGCTTTAATCAGTCTTTTTAGTCCCATTACTAAAACCCCCAAGTTTTACTAACCCAGCCATAATCCTCAGAAGATATGAACCTGCAAAAAGAGATTGCACTAAATTTTAGTAGGCAGAGTAGTATTTTTAGCAGTGGAGGAATTTGCAGGCATACATAAAGTTAAGTGCTCAGCTGCTAGGAAACTATTACTATCACCATCTGCTATGCATAAAGAGGCACTTTTTGAAATTCCAAACTAGTGATAGTAGTTGTGTATGTATTTGATCTAAATATACTATATCCCTCATGTCCACTCAGAACACTTTGGGGCAGATTTATCAAGCTGTCTGAAAGCCTGAATATTTCTAGTTGCCCATGGCAACCAATCACAGCTCAGCTTTCATTTTACCAGTGCTCATGAATATTTTAAAGGGGAGTTGTGATTGGTTGCCATGGGCAACTAGAAATATTCTGACTTTCAGACAGCTTGATAAATTTGCCCCTTTGTATGGATACTCACTTCATTGATATCAGTCTGATATCTGGCACCATCACCTATGAAATAAGTACAGTAATATCCCTTGAAGTAGAAGTAAAATTACACAAAATGTTAGCCATGTTACCATGAAGTGACTTTAACCATTGAAACCTCAATCATATATGGTGGGCAATCTGAGTTCACAACGGGAAAAAGACACAGGCACTTCCTGGTGCAAATAAATGGGGTTTTCCAATATTCGTGAATTAAAACGTATTCTGCTCACCTCTGGTGGCTGTGCAGGCAGGCACAACACTGTCGCATTACATGTGGGGTGCTGCCTCGTCCTTGCCGGGGATATCTCCCTGGTGTAGAAGTGCTCGAAGTATATCCAGGATAACAGAAGAACTTCTATCTCCAATGGATAGTGTAGTGAAAATAGGACTTTCTGCGGTCCAACCTGAGTCCTATTTAGCTGGATGGCAAATGTATTTAATATTTATACCAAGGTTAAAACATACAAATGAAATATAATCACTATCACAACGCTATTGGACCGCAAATAGGCATTATGGTGGCTGGGAGTGAACAACAGGTAGACCGCTGATTGGAACGCATAAAAACTACGGTGGGCGGGAGAGGACAAAAGGCAATGAATGGGAAACGGGAAACGAACCTATAGCCGGAATCTAACAGAGATGGATATGACTTACCACTTCAAAAGCTTCATTCCAAACCTCAGAAAAATGTGCACAAAACAATGGTCAAAATGAGATTAGAACTATAACCTGAACTTTATTACCAGGTATAATTATAAGTCCAAAGAAATCACCAATATATTAAAAAAGCATTGGCATTTGTTGGAAAAAGATCAACTAGTATTCCAAGGAAATCTGTAGTCAACTACAGGAGAGCTTTCACACCTTTCAAGAACCTCTTAATGTCCAGCCAATTTAAACAACACCGTAATGAAACTGATAAAACTCGGTCATAAGTAGCCTTTCCAAAGATCAAAAAATGCAGACATAAGCTATGTCTATGTAGTGCCAATATCAATAATAATGCTACCCAGATCAAGTCTAACGTTACACAAGAACATTTTTACGATTAAAACCACTATGACATGTCAATCTAGTTACATTATATATCTAACTGAGTGCCCGTGTGGCTTGCAATATATTGGTAGGACGACAAAACAACTACATGGTCGTATCACTGGCCACAGAGCAAACATCACAAATGGCTATTTAAAGCACAGACTCTCTAAACATTTTGCATTTAAACACCAAAAAAATGAGAAATTGATGACCATTAGTCCAATAGTTCACATTAGCAGGAATGTGACCGATCCTATCAAACGTTATACGGAAAAGAAGTTCTTCTGTTACCCTGGATAAACTTCTGACTTCACAACGGTTGCTTATACAGTACTTCTTCTTGAGATGCAGGTCTGAGAGATTTAAGAAAACATTAACACCAGCTGCCCTTGAGCTGTCAAATGCTGTAAGGAAGGGTAGACCAAGTCGTGATTGTGTATTACGCATTTTATGTGTAATTTATGTTTTAATTGTATGTGGTTTTTTCATGTTTCTTATCTTTGTCAATGGTCTGATGGCTGCTATATTGCGGATGTGACACCTTTTGGGATAATAAAGTTTATTTATCTATTTATTCAAATTATAGCAAGAAAGTGAATTCGAAGAAATACCCTGTTTCCCCAAAAATAAGACAGTGTCTTATATTATTTTTTGCTCCTAAACAGGCACTAGGTCTTATTTTAAGGGGATGTCTTATATTTCCATGAAAAATTATTAACATTTAATGTTGGACAAAAAAATGTACTTCTCTAATATCCTTATAACTCTCCAAACTTATTTCATGCAGAATTTCTTGTCACTCCATTTCTCTGGGAATCTCTCGTGTTTAGCAATAGCACTTTCCTTAAATGATCCCCTTCTTGTCAGCACTTCTTGTCTTCTCGCATGTCACAACCTCTTGTGCTATCTAAATAATCTACTAATACTAATGTACAACATGGGGGAGCAGCCGCAATTGCTGCCGCTAGGTCTTATTTTCAGGGAAGGCCTTATATTTCTAAGCTTGAACAAAATTCTACTAGGTCTTATTTTCGGCAAATGTCCTATTTTAGGGGAAACAGGGTATTTTCCACATATGAAATAAGCCATAAGGCGTGTGGAGCAGAGCACTGTGCCCTTATAAGGGTCTTACAATGTATGGTCCTAAATAATAGGCTCTAACCATTAGTGTATCTGCTGCCTGAGGCAAACTATGGAAAGACACCTCCTGCATCCCCCTCTCCTCATAGTCAGCACACCCTTAACATTTGTTAACAGTTTTATGTTTCACAATTCCAGGAACACAGAGGACAAAGCTAGAATATTTGCAGTAATAACTTTTCATTCACATCGGATTCCTTAGATAGAATAACTGTCTTACTTAACATTGAGTATGGAACTCAATAAAATGTACATATTAAGCAACAAATATAACCAGTTACATATATACCATTTTTACCATCTTTTTCCAGAACAACTTTTAGTCACATAGTTTTACAACAAAGTATAAAACAACAAATATAATGAAATGAAAATCCATACAGTTTATCAGAAAGTATCAGATTTTTCACACTAAAAAGCTCTATATAGTTTTTATATGTTCGCTCACATAGCTTTGAAAATGCAAGTTTTTGATTGTTCTCAGACATAGTTTTATAGTATGCCTGAAAATAGATACCCATGTGTCATGTTCAACCATGGAATAGTAAAAGCGATGAACATGATGGATTTGATGTAGAGATGAGCGAGCACTAAAATGCTCGGGTACTCGTTATTCGAGACGAACTTTTCCCGGACCGCAAATAGGCATTATGGTGGCTGGGAGTGAACAACAGGTAGAACGCTGATTGGAACGCATAAGAACTACGGTGGGCGGGAGAGGACAAAAGGCAATGAATGACAAAGTACCGGGAAACGAACCTATAGCCAAAATCTAACAGAGATGGATATGACTTACCACTTCAAAAGCTTCATTCCAAACCTCAGAAAAATGTGCAAAAAACAATGGTCAAAATGAGATTAGAACTATAACCTGAACTTTATTACCAGGTATAATTATAAGTCCAAAGAAATCACCAATAGATTAAAAAAGCATTGGCATTTGTTGGAAAAAGATCAACTAGTATTCCAAGGAAACCTGTAGTCAACTACAGGAGAGCTTTCACACCTTTCAAGAACCTCTTGGCGTCCAGCCAATCTAAACAACACCGTAATGAAACTGATAAAACTCGGTCATAAGTAGCCTTTCCAAAGATCAAAAAATGCAGACATAAGCTATGCCTATGTAGTGCCAATATCAATAATAATGCTACCCAGATCAAGTCTAACGTTACACAAGAACATTTTTACGATTAAAACAACTATGACATGTCAATCTAGTTACATTATATATCTGACTGAGTGCCCGTGTGGCTTGCAATATATTGGTAGGATGACAAAACAACTACATGGTCGTATCACTGGCCACAGAGTAAACATCACGAATGGCTATTTAACCGGTTAAGGAGCGGGCCCTTTCCCCTTTTTTCATTTCCATTTTTCACTCCCCACCTTCAAAAATCTATAACTTTTTTATTTTTACACGTAAAAAGCTATGTGATGGCTCGTTTTTTGCGTAACAAATTGCACTTCATAGTGATTGCATTGAATATTCCATGCCATGTACTGGGAAGCGGGTGAAAATGGTTAAAAAACGCATTTGTGTCGTATTCTTGTGGGCTTGGATATTACGGCTTTCACTTCACGCCACAAATGATGCATCTAATTTATTCTTTGGGTCAGTACGATTACAGGGATACCAAATTTGTATAGGTTTTATAATGTTTTCATACATTTACAAAAATTAAAACCTCATGAACAAAAATTTTTTTTTTATTTTGCCGTCTTCTTGTGCTTATAACTTTTCCATACTTCGTTGTATGGAGTTGAGGGTGGTGTCATCTTTTGCGACTTTTGATGATGTTTTCAATGATATTATTTTTAGGACTGTATGACCTTTTGATCACTTTTTATAGAATTTTTAATTTTTTTTTAAATGCAAAATAGTGCCAGTTTGACTTTGGATGCGATTTTCCGATACGGGTTTAAACGCAGTGTAAAACAACCGTTATATATTTGTTTAGATCAGGCCATTTATTCGGACGCGGCAGTACCTGTAGTGTTCTATGATTTTTACTGTTTATTTATATTTAGATCAGTCTAGGAAAGGGGGTGGGGTGGTGATTGAATTTTAGGTTTTTTTGATGTATAGTTTTTTTTAAAACTTTGTTTATTTTTATTTTTACGTCATTTTTTCAGACTCATAGTGGTACTTTAACCCGTAGGTTGTAATCAATCTACCATATACTGCCATACGTACAGTATGGCATTGATAGGGTATTTACTCCTCATACATTTATGGGTAACCGATGACTCCGGGGAGCGCGATCCTCGGAAAGAGTGACGGCGCATGTTTGAAGGATCAGCAAGCCTTTTGCTGCCAATAGGAACTTAACGGCTATGGAGAGGGCTCGGCCGCGAGCCTGACTCTCCATTGCATCGAACGCAACCGCCGTTGTAAGGGTCTTACAATCAGTGGTCCTAAATAATATGGCTCTAACCATTAGTGTATCTGACTGCGAGGCAAGCTATGAAAGACACTCCTGAATCCCCTCTCCTCATAGTCAGCACACCCTTAACATTTGTTAACAGTTGTATGTGTTCACAAATTTCCAGGGAACACAGAGGACAAAGCTAGAAATATTTGCCAAGTAATAGCTTTTCTTCTTAGATCGGATTCCTTAGATAGAAAACTGTTTACTTACATTGAGTATGGAACTCAAATAAAAATAACTATAAGCAACAAATATGAAACCAGTACAATAAACCATTTTTACCATGTTTTTCAGAACCAACTTTAGTCACATAGTTTTACAAACAAAGTATAAAACAACACAATTATAATCTAAATGAAAATCCATTACCGTTTATCAGAAAGTATCGATTTGTCACCACTGAAAAATCTCTACATAAGTTTGTTATAGGTCGCCCACATAGCTTGAAAAAGCACAGTTTTTGATTGTTCTCAGAATTAGTTTATAGTATGGCTGAAAATAAGGAAGCCAATCTGTCATGTTCACCATGAATAGTAAGCGAATGAACATGATGGATTTGATGTCTTTTTGTCTAGAATAATGATGAGTGTAACCAAACCATGAAATACCAAATTTGGCAGCTTCGGCACCCATGACTTCCTAAACAGACGCTACTGTTTGTGCTTCGTGATCATAGTATCTTATAAGAGATTAGAAAAAGACATCAGTCCATCCTATACATTATATTGCTTTGAAGAAGGCAAAACCCTGCGAGGCTAATGCCAAAAGCAAGAAAAAATTCCTTCCAGACCCCTAATTTGGCGGTCAGAATAACTCCCTGGATCAACAAAAACTATTAACAAAAAGTTTTATTTTCTTACGATGTGATACTATTGCTCCCTAGAAAGTCTCACTGCTCTTAGAGTAAAGAAACTTTACCTATGATGATGGTAGAACCTCCTCTCCTCTAGGCGTGGATGATGTCCCCTTGTCTTGGCCACAGGCCTAGTCATAAAAAGATCTTTGGATAAATCCTTGTACTGCCCGTTCAAGTATTTGTATATTTTGTGAAAAAGAAGCCAATCAACCAGCTTAAAGCCCCCTAGGAACCATAGGCATTTCATCTGTGGGCATACCCTTGATTGGCCAGGTGGGACGTGTGACTCTGCAGTATGAGCAGGGTCACATGTCCAGATGCCATTGCACACAGGAGACAGAGCAAGAGAAAGGTTGCTGCTGTTAATACGGTCAGTCAGATAGGCAGGGACTCAAATACCAGCAATATCTTAAAGGCACAATCTCAGAATAATTTGCAGCTGGATCAGAACCTGAAAGGTGCTTTCACATTATAGTTTGCAGAACCATTAAAATCTGAAAGGTACTATTGTATTATAGTTTGCTGTTGCATCGAAATGTAAAAATTCTGAAAGTTGTTAATACATAGTTTGCCGGTCCATCAAAATGTGAAAGTTGCAGCATAGTTGCAGTTTAGTTTCTCGTGCCATCAAAATGTGGAAGTTGCTGTCACATAGTTTGTAGGTCCACCAATATCTGAAAGTTGCTGTCAAATTATAGTTTGCCAGTCCAATAACAAATATACCAACTAGTAGATAAGTATAGCAACTATAATTTCCGCTGTCAATGCAGGTTCATGAAAATCTGAAAGGTGCTGTTTCTGTATAGTTTGCAGTTGCATCAAAATCTGAAAGGCACAGTTGCTGTACATTTTGCAGTTGCATCAAAATCTAAAAGTTGCTGTTGCAGTATAGTTTGCCGATCCATTCTGAAAGTTGCAATATAATTTGCCGTTCCATCAAAATCTGAAGGCCGCTGTTGCATAATAGTTTGCCATCAAAATCTGAAGGGTGCTGTCGCATTATAATTTGTTGTTACATCAAAATCTGAAAGGAGCTTTTCCATTATAGTTTGCCGTTGCATCAAAATCTCAAAGTTGCTGTTGCATTATATTGTATTGGTCCTTCAAAAAAAAAAATTTTCTGTGCATTATAAGTTGAGCCGGTCCAGAAAAACTATGAACGGTTTAATTCGAATTATTAGATTGCCGTCCATAAAAATATGAAAGTACTGGCGGCATTATAGAGGCCTGATCCATTAAAAGCTTCAATGCGCTTTTGCCACTGTTAGATGTGCAGTGGCGATTCAGAGAAATGTGAAGGCGTTTGTGGCCATTAAGTTTGCCATTTTATAATCTCACATTTGTAATATGGTGCTGGTCCTTCAAATTGATTTGAAAGTCTCTGTAGCATTAGGGTTGCAGTTGCATCCGAAACTGTTGCCTCATGAAGCTGTCCTGTTATAGTTTGCATTCACAGCAAACTCTGAAAGGTGTTGTATTTTAATATTTGCCTTCCACCAAACTAAGCGAAGCTGCTGTCACATTACAGTTCGGCAAGTCCACATCAAAATTGAAAAGTGCTGCCTTATGAAAGAGTTAAAACTATAAGTTTTTTTTGATTTGTTCACACAAATTCAATAGCTAGTTGCGGATGTTAAAACAACTTTGCTATTTTCTTTGTAATATATGCAGTAGTTTCTTGCTATGACCCCTCCAGAGTGTACATCAGAGCTGCTAAATAGCTGACTTATCTCTCCCTCTGTAAAAAGCCTGGACGGAGAGGTTTGGTATTGGATTCTGGTTATCATGCAATTTATGGGAAGGGAGGAAAGGGAGCGCTGCTCATGATCACAGAGGAGGAGTCACTGTGGAAAACAGTGCTGTTGTTTCATTGCACAGTGAGAAGGTGTGAGGTTAAGTTATCTCTGTTCGCCTATCAGTCCCTCAATTCCAGTCTGTGATTCTACGAAACTTCTCTGCTCTCTTATGCGACCTCTGCGTACTTCCCGTATCTCCATATCTTTTCATCGGCACGATTAGCTCTGTGCAGATAAACTATTAACACTTAGTGCGTACACAGCAACAGCACTTGCACTGTGTACTAATGATTTCTACCAATATTAATGTTCCCTGCCATGCCTGTGATGGAAGCTGCCAGGCTGGTCCCCATCACAATCCGGTTAAGATGCATATGCAGTGTTCAGGGAGATACTGTGAGAAACTCAATGGATTTAATGCTAAAATTATTTTTGAGAGAGAACGATAATGCTATTGGGATCTGGTGGGAAGCTAAGGACTCAGGCTGAGGGCTAGTAGACAGCCAGGAAGAAACATAGTCAAACACTTAGAACCAAAAAATGCCATAACTCGAAAAGACCAAGGGCAGAGCAGAACAAAACCACAGGCATTGTTCTGTTTGTTTTCAAATTGGCTTTTTTTTTTTTCATCACTATAATTAATTTGGTAAAAATCTCTATTACTTTACAGCTACCACTTTAAAAAAGTTGACTCTCCATGAAACTTGAAGGTGCTGTCACATCCAAAGTGGCCAGGCCATATCAAAAAGCTGAAAAGTTGCAAAGCATATGGTTTGCTGGTCCCGGACAAAAATCTGGAAGGCACTGTGGACAGTATAGTTTGCCCGAATGTAGAGAAATGAGATAGTAGTAAAGCAGCACTCACCAGGTAAAAACCAGTTTGTACTTCATTACTCAGAATTACTAACAAGAGGCTTTATGACGAGAGGACACGAAGCACGCCACCTTGTGAGTGGTACCATTTATTCCACACACACGAGGTTTGGTACACCCTTCTAGCAAAAATAGAGCGTATTGGTATGCTATACAGCCCACGCCTAGGGATATTCAAATAAAAAATAAAAAACAACACTCACCCCCAAAGAGGTCTTGGCTAAATCTCGGATGTCGCCAGAGTCCCATAGCAGAGAACTTTTGAAAAACTTCCTGTATTAATATTTCACTTCTGTGAGTTGTAAACATCCATAGTAAACAAATCTTAGCCCCTTAATGCACATAGTGTGTGCCCGTACAGTAATTGGGAGTAGCAACTTCTTACTAACCACCCTACGCGTCCGCGATTGTCAGCGCGGGGCTCCTTTCTGGCTTTTGCGCGCTTTTTTACCGCCGTTCTTCGGTAAACATTCCGCGGGCACGGCCAAGATCCTCCCGGCCGGCAGGGACATACTATGACGCGGCCGCTGCTGACATAATACTATGCTACTGGACCGGTAAGCAAAGAAAGGAGAAAAACAATGGACCCGCACCCTGCAGGATGTACCGACGAAAGAAGGCGTGGAAAGAAAGAACTGGCGTGGAAGTCAGGCGGGGACGTGAAGAAGAGGAGATGCAGTGACATACGGGGAGCCGCGCTGACGCATAGGGGCCGCCGCGGGAGAGGTGAGTATATAAGGTTTGTTAGTGTTGGGCTGGGGTATACTACTGGGGCAGGATGGGCTGACTGTATACTACTGGAGGGCGTGCTTGGCTGGCTGATATACTACTTGGGCTTATATCAGTCAATAGGCTTTCCCAGTTTTTGTGGGGGTTGCTTCGGCGATGGAGATGAGTGGTTTCGGCTTATACTTGGGTCGGCTATATTACTCAAGTATATACAGTAAGAATTTTTCTGTAATGCAAGCCTTGAAATAATAAACAACTTCTTGCGCGGAACGGACGGCACTCGATGCACTACTTTCCCATTTTTATCACACACTCGATACACACAAAAGGGGCTCTTGCTGGATGAGACTAGAGTGAGCTGTGACTGTCTTAGCAGCCTGATGTCTTAGTACACAACCAATTCTGTTGGCATATAGCCCTGACCTGCAGAATTCTTATGCAGGGAGCTGCGCTGCTGGAATCACAGTGCGGTGGTGAGCTGGTTAGAGGTTTACATCATAACCAAATGTGTGCACAATATATGCCAGTAGATAAATTACCTCTCCATGACAACCACTATCATGTGGGTCTGTGTACTAAAAAGTAGATATATAGCGCCCTCCTTGAACAGTTCTTACCCTTTCATGCAACATTTAGGATTTCAAACATGAAAAGATATAAAATTGTAAGTTTTTGGTAAAGAATCATTGCCTGTCCATAAAAATATGAAAGGTACTTCGCATTATAGATTGCCTGTCCATAAAAATATGAAAGGTACTTCGCATTATAGATTGCCTGTCCATTAAAGTCTTAAATGCGCTTTTGCACTGTAGATTGCAGTTGCATCAAAATGTGAAAGGCGTTGTTGCATTATAGTTTGCCATTTTATCATAATCTCACATTTGTAATTATATTGTGATGGTCCTTCAAAATTTGAAAGTCTCTGTAGCATTAGGGTTTGCAGTTGCATCAAAAATGTTGCCTCATGACGCTGTCCCTGTATAGTTTGCCATTCCAGCAAACTCTGAAAGGTGTTGTCATTTTATATTTTGCCTATCCACCAAACTAAGGAAGCTGCTGTCACATTATAGTTCGGCAGTCCATCAAAATTTGAAAAGTGCTGCCTTATTAAAGAGTATAAACTATAAAGTTTTTTTTTATTTTTCACAAATCAATAGCTTTTGGGATGTAAAACAACTTTGCCTATTTTCTTTGTTAACTATATGCAGTAGTTTCTTTGCTATCCCCCTCAGATTACATCAGAGCTGCAATAGCTGCTTTCTCTCCCTCTGCTAATAAGCCCTGGAGTCTGTAGGTTTGTTTATCTGATGTTTATCATGCAATTTCATGGGAAGGGAGGAGCTGCTGCTCCCTGCTCACAGAGGAGGAGGTCATGTGACAGTGCTGTTGTTTCATGCACAGAACAGTGAGGTTAAGGTTCTCCTCTGTTCCCTATCAGTCCCTCAATCCCAGTCTGTGATTCTACAGAACTTTCTCTGTCTCTCTTTGCACCTCATGCTTTTCCCTATCTCCATCTTTTCATCGGCAGTATTAGCTCTGTGCAGATAAACTATTAACACTTAGTGCTTACACAGCACAGGCACTTCATGTACTAATGATTTCTACCACATATTACATGTTCCCTGCTCATGCCTGTGATGGAAGCTGCCAGGCTGGTCCCCATATACATCCGGTAAGTGCACTATGCAGTGTTCAGTGGATTTACTTGTGGGAAACTCAATGGATTTAATGCTAAATTATTTTGAGAGAGAACATACTGCATCATGGGATCTGTGGGCAAGCTAACTGGACTCAGCCTGAGGGCATAGACAGACAGACAGACATTAGTCAAACACTTTCAGAACAAAAAATGCCATAACTCTGAAACGAAAAGGGCAAGCAGCACAAAATAGGCATTGTTCTGTTTGTTTTCAAATTGGGAATCACATATAATTTGGTAAAATCTCTATTACTTTACAGCTACACTTTAAAGTTTGTCTCTCCATGAAAACTTGAAAGGTGTGTACATCAAGTTTGCCGGAGCCCTATCAAAAATCTGAAAGTTGCTACAGCCATTATGGTTGTGGAGTTCCGTAAAATCTGAAGCACGTGTTGCATTAGTTTGCCATGTAGAGAAATGAGAGTAGAAAGCACAGCACTCCCAGTAAAACCTTGTAGATTCTTTATTCAGAAACTAAAAAGGTATACGAGAGGAAGCACGAAGCAGACCTTGTGAGTGGTAAAATTATTCCAACAAACGCAGTTTTGTAATACCTTCTAGAAAAAAGAGCCTTTGGTGTATACACCAAGCGATTATAAAAACTAACACAATAAGAGAGTCTTTGCTAAATATCTGGGTCCCAGATGTCCCATAGCAGGAGGAACTTGAAAAAACTCATGTTTAAACTATTCCCCTTCTGTGCTGTAACATCCTTTTAACACTTGCCCCTATTGCCAATTTTGGCGTAAAATATATTGGAAGTATGCAATATTTATACTCACCCCAGACGGCGGGCCGCGATGTCGCGGGCTCCTACTTCTGGCATTTATGACGCCTTTACCGCCTTTTGCGGTAAATCCTGCAGGGCACGGCCAAGCTCCTCAGGGGGGGCCGGCAGGAGACCTACTGACGCGGCCGCCGCTGACATTATACCTAGCACTGGCCCGGGGAAAAGGAAAACAGGCCGCACTGCAGGATGTTACCGAAGAAGAAGGCGTGGAAGTCAGAAGAGGAGCTGAGCGCGACATGGGGAGGCGCTGCGCATGCGGGCCCAGGCCGGAGGTGATGAGTATATCAGCAGTTTTTAGTGTTGGGCTGGCTTTATACTATGGGGGCAGGAGGGGCGGACTGGAATTACTACTGGGGGCCGTGCTTGGCTGGCTGTATACTACTTGGGCTTATATACTCAAGGTCAATACGCTTTCCCAGTTGTTTGGTGGGGTTTCGGTGGGGTTCGGTCTTTACATTGGGTCGCTTATCCTACGAAGTATATACAAGATAATTTTTCTGGTCATGCAAGCCATTGGAAATAATAAACAATTCTTTGCGCACGGACATCAAATCGTGATTGATATTTTCCATTTTTTACATCAAAACAAAAGGGGCTATGCTGGGAGCTAAGGAGTGTGCTGTTTGCTGCGCATGTATAATACATTAGTGGGCATCTTATAGCACTGCTGCAGAATTCTTATGCAGGGCAGGCTGTGCTGGATATCAGTGCGGTGGGAGGGTTTAGGGTTAATCATCCAACTGGTGCACAAATGCCTATGATAAATCCCTCCTAACATACAGGCTTACAAAAAAATTGCCACTCCTTGAACTTTGACACTTGCAACATTTCGGACTTCAAACATAAGATATTAAAATGTAAGTTTTTTGGTTAAAGAATCACCAACAAGTGGGAACACGTTGTAAAGGGACACAAATTTATTGGATATTTAAACATTGTGAAAAAAAATAAACTGAAAAGTGGATGTGCAATATTATCGGCCCCGACTTTATCAGTGCAGGAAAATACCACTCCAGAGTTAGGGAGGATCTCTGAATAATCCACGTTGTCTAAATGACTGATGATGATAATATATAATCCAATGATGATGTAATCAATCTCCGTTATAAATTACACATGCTCTGTGGTAAGTTGTACAACAGCTGAAACCACAAATTGAATTTTTGGCCACAATGCAAAACAAAACAACACAGTCTCATCACCTGAACACACCACCCCACTGTCAAACATGTGATTGGCAGGCATCATGTGTTTGGGCTTTCTCAGCAGGGTAGGGAAAGATGGTTAAAATGATGAGAATATGGAGGAAGTCAAAATACAGGACCATTCTGGAAACGAAAACCTGTTGGGGTTTGAGAAAAATTAGCCAAACAAGACAATGATTCCCACAAAAAAATCTAAAGGAGGTTCCCATATAAAAGTATCAGGTGTTAGGAATTGTTCCAAGATAGCGGCGTTTGGTGCATAGTGCCCCAGCCTACATGTACCAATACAGAGGCCAGCGTTGGCACTGATATGACTGGGGAGGTGATGCCGTCATATATTGCACCTGCCCCAGGGGAGGAACCTAGCCTTTCTGCGCCGGAGGTGAGCTATATTGAAGGATGCCCCACCGCAATCCATGTATGATTATATTCAAGGTAGTGTCGGACCAGCCCCAATCATATTGGTTTTAATATGACAAAGCAATGCGAATGAAATAGTTTAGTGCCAATATGTACTATATAATAAACAAAGACGCTACCACCAAGAGCAAAACAAAACACAAACATATCAATAGACATCAAGTACAGCAGTGCCGCCCATATATTTTTTCCATAAAATACATCCAGCGTTTTCCATGTAAGATATAACTAGATCCAGTGTGCCGACCATATAGCAATACAAACACATACAGTGTGCCGCACACATACAGAAATACGTACAGTGTGCTGGCCTTACAATATACTCACTTCGCAATACAAATATAATGACAGCGTGCCGCCAATACAATATAATACATAGCGTGACGTGACCATATATCACACAGCTCCAATATATAATACAAAGCGTGCACCCATATACCATATAAAATACAGCATGCCACCATTACCATATAATACTACAGCGTGCGCTGCATATACCCATTAATACACACAGCGTGCCCACCATATAATACTACAGCATGCCAACAAGTACCATATATTCATTACAGACGTCCCACCATATACCATATAATAATACACGCGTGCGGCCATATACATATAATACACACAGCGTGCCCCCATATAAGACATACAGAATGACCACCAATACCATTTAAGTTCATATACAGCGTGCCAACCATATACATATAATAGCATACAGCGTGATGCCATACTACCATATAATACACACCAGCGTGCCACCATATACATATAATACATACAGCATGCCACCATATACCATATACATTACAGGGTGCCACCATACCAATACTACACAGGTGCGCCATATACTGTAATACATACAGACGTGGTGTGCCACATTATACTACATAAACGTCACTCCCATATACCATAAATACATACAGTGTGCTGCATATACCATAAAATTACATACAGTTGTGCCTTATACCAATAATAAAAACAACATGCCACCATATACAATTATAATCATACAGGAGCACTATACAATATATACATAAAGGTGCCGCCCATATGATTTAATACATACAGCGTGCCACCATATACCATATAATACAAACAGCGTGCCGCCATGCAATATAAGATACATTCAGCTGTATGTAATATATACTTTATGGCGTACCGCCATGTTATACGTTATACAAAATACATACAATACATACAGCGTGCTGCCATATACCGTACAATACATACAGCGTGCCGATATATATATTCATACAGCATATACACATATATACAGCATATATAGCACGATATAAAACATATGAGCATGCATATACATACAATCACACACATAAAGTATATACATACTTATATAGGCATTACAGCGCATACATACACACATACTCACCATACAGTATATAGAGATACATATACATCACATATATAGTATATATATATAATATATATATATAATATACCGTATATTCGGCGTATAAGACGACCTGTGTAAAGACGACCCCTACTCCGTTTAAAAATATAGAGTTTAAGATATATCGCCGTATAAGACTACCCCTTTTCCAACGCCTCACAAGCACGGTAAAAATTAAAAAGAAAACAGATTTGAATTTAACATGGGTCCTTTTTTTAATTTAAATTCTTATGACCTGCAGGTTATATAGCAGGAAAAACTGTCGCTCATAAACATAAGGCATACAACAACAACATTACCATCATCCATTTGACTGTAACTGTTACCATACTGTACCTTAAATTTTATTTTATTAAATATTCCATGCCATGTACTCAGAAGCAGAAAAGGGGAAAAAAATACAATGCAATGAAAATGGTGTAAAAAAAAATGCATTTGCGCCCTTTCTTGTGGGGCTGGATATTAGTCTCTTTCACTGAGCGCTCCCATGACATTTCTACTTTATTCTTGGGTCGGTACGATTAAGGGGATACCAAAATTGTATAGGTTTTATAATGTTTTCAACTATTACAAAAATGAAAACCTCCTTACAAAATTTTTTTTTTATTGCCAATTTCTGGCGCTAATAACTTTTTTATATTTTGGTGTACGGGAAGTGGGGTGTGGTTCATTTTTGCGAAATCTGATAATATTTTCAATTATATCATTTTTAGGACGTACGACCTTTTGATCACTTTTTAAGATTTTTTTTTTATATTTTTCAAATGGAAAAAAGTGCCATTTCGATTTTCGTTATTTCCGTTCGGGGTAAGCGCATTGAAAAAACCGTTATCATATTTGATAGATCGGGCCATTTCGGGAGGTCGATACCTAATGTGTTTATGATTTTTACTGTTTATTTATATTTATGTCATTCTTAGGAAAGGTGGGGGTGAGTTGAAATTTTAGGTTTTTTATTATTATTATTTTTTTTAACTTTTTTTAATTTTTATTTATACTATTTTTAGAATCCTAGGGTACTGAACCCTAGGTTGTCGGCATCGATCCTACCATATACTGCCATACTACAGTATGGCAGTATATGGGGATTTCCTCATTATTAAAATGTGATATCAGCACATTAATGAAGGGGTTTAAATGAAAAAGCCTCGGGTCTTCGGACTACCATGGAGACGGATCGCCGCCCCCGATGACGTCACGGGGAGCAGTGATCCCAGGTAGCACCGATCGCGGGTGTTATCGGTAAGCCTTTGCTGCAATATGCAGTCAAGACTTACCGGCTATGGAGGGCTCAGCCCGTGAGCCCTCTCCATGCACCGGGACCCGACGCCCCCTGCCAAAAAATAGGCAGCACTCCCAGGTTGTAGTCAAAAATGTGAGTGAAGTTTATTCCATGGCAACATTTCGGTGGATTAATCCACGAATGCTGATAAAGGTGGATTAATCCACCGAAACGTTGCCATGAATAAAGCTTCACCCCCAATTTTTGACTACAACCTTGGAGTGCTGCCTATTTTGGACTTATCTACAAAAGACCGCTTGACAGGAACTTAAGGCTTTGCACAACTTTATCACTTAACCAGTAGTGCTGCTCGGACTTCTCTTTTTTTTCTATATATATAATTTATATATATATATATAATATATATTTATATATAGAGAAAAAGGAAATTGAGCAGCACACCAGGTAAGTGAAAAAATGTTCTTGTGGTTTATTCCATATTCAATAACAACGCGACGTTCGGCTACAAGTAGCTTCCCAAGCCATAACAAGTGTGCAAGAAGAGGGCAAATACAATGTGTGAGAGGTCACATGACCTCATAAGTGCCGCCCATCCAATTAACATATTTGTGTTAAAATACATATAGCGATATAAAAAACAAATCATAGTGAACTACATCAAAATATATACATATAAGATGAAAATTACAATTAAGATTATTAATAAACTATAAAGTGATGTGTATATACTGAGATTCAGCAAATCCCTCACAATAAAAGTGATCTAGGCCAAAGTGCACAGAGTGATCATCCTACTGTGCAAAGTCGAGGCGTCCCGGTTTGAGTGCGGATTTCGATCTAGGATATAAGATGAGTTCTGAGATACAAAACAGTTCTAATGGACCGCACCAGTGGAACGCACGCCATTGAAAAAAAAGTGCGCTTGCGCATCGGTTGTTATGAAGCAGAGCAGGCATCTTAGTAACTGCTTAGCAGATATGGTGTCACGTGATTCATGAATGGATCGCAGGGGAAAACTTCGGCTGCAAGTCATCATCAACGAGCAAGTATAGAAGGCACCAAGAGAAGTAAGTAGCCATATGTGTGGCCCAATTAATTGTAGTGTGTGCAGCCTCAGTCACAAATTAGGAAATGCATATAGCGGGCAAGCGTGACCAGGACAGGGGTGAAATGGTTAACCCCTCCCGGGGAAACCATCACCAGTACGGATGACCCAATAGCAGGGAGACCCAAATCTGGGTACACTCAAATGGGTCAACCTAGTCCTATATAAGGTCATGGGTATATTATAACCTCAAGCTGCCTTGACTAGAGGAAATGCAACGCACATATGTGGGTCCACTAAAGGAGGCACGAAGCGTGTAAACAAGTTCACATAATGACATCTGCTAGTAAAGAAAAAAATATTTTTTTTTGGCATGTGCATCTGGTGTTGTGCCGGCCATAGAACAAAATGATAATACAGAAAAATGTAAAAAAAAAAATTTCCGACAGCTTCCTCGGGGAGATCGGGGACCAGGCCGAAATATCTGAAAGAAATAAAAATCACAGTGAATAAATATATAAATATGTTCACACTCAATGTTATTGTATAACTATACATCAGAAGACAGGGGAAATCTCAAAACCTGTACAGGACTTCTTTTAGATCGCCCATACTTTAAAGTCCACATTAAGACCATTCGGTCTAAGTGTATTCAATGTATAGATCCATTGGAGCTCCTTCTTTTTTAAAATTCTTTCCCTGTCCCCTCCACGTCTAAGTGGGGGCACATGATCAATTAAACGAAATCTGAGTTGTCTCTCCGTATGACCAAACTCTGTAAAATGCTTAGGGACAGGAAGATCTTTACGTTTGGATCTTATTGTGTACCGATGCTGATTAAAGCGTGTCTTAAATTCTAACGTAGTCTCTCCTACATATGCCAACCCACATGGACAACTTAAAAGGTAAATTACATAAGTACTGTCGCATGTTAAATAGTGGATGATATCATATTTTTTGTTATTGTGGAAAAAAGAAGAGCCTTTGTCCATATGCTTGCAATTAATGCATTTACAGCAGGGAAAACTACCTTTGTTCAGCTGGCCTAATATACCTAATTGTCTGCTTGTTCTCATCGGACCTACGTCTGCTCTTACCAGTCTGTCGCCAATTTTTTGTGAGTTTCTATGATAGCAGTGGTGGTATCTGGAATTCCGGTACTACTGTATCGCTACATGTTAATTTCGGCCAATGTCTCCAGATGATATTGGCCACCTTGTGGTTCTGGGAATTAAAATTTGTAACAAATGGAATTCTGTCAGAGTGCTTAACTTGTTTGACTCTGGAGAGTAAGTCCCCTCTTGGTATGTAAGTTCAATGTCAAAAGTCACTGTTGATTTTGTAAGAATACATTATATAAAACTTTCAAAAACCCCTGAAAGAAATTGGATGGAAATTCATTCTTGACATGGACAGAACCTCACTGATGGGTAATAGGGAAAATGCTTACATTACATTCTATTACTTTTTCTAGGAAGAAATTAAAAAAAACAATACTGTTATAGACTTTTTATATCACAAATTTTGAAATGTTCAATGTGCTGAACAAACCTCCACCGCAAAAACCACCAAACAAAGGGGGGGAGCTGTGCAGGCGAGTGTGGTTAGTTTATAATTTGTAATGGGTTTTGTTTTCCAAGTTTGTTGCTTTGCGCGAGGTGGGTTAATTGTGTTTGTGTGGATGTTATCTTTATGGGTTTCTTCTGTGGTATTAATGTATAAATGCTTCGTTGGCTAGGTTTTTTGGATGTTGTTCTGTGGTGTGTTTTTTTTGTTGTTTTTGGGTTTTGGTGTTGGGTTTTTTGGTTTTTTTGTAAAAAAAAAAAAAAAAAAATTTTTGTTGTTTTTTGTTTATTCCTTAAGTATGCTCGTTAGTTTTATTGTTGGCTTTTGTGATTTTTGCATTTTTTTAGCAAGAATTCACCTGGTTATGTTTTGGTTGTAGATTTTGTTTACATTGATTTATTAGTGGTTTTCCCCCGATGCCTTTCTGAGGCTGCCGGCAGCCATCGGCTGTGTGCACTACATGCCCACTTCCGATATGGATACAGGGGATGATCGACTAGAGCACGTACTCGCTCTATGGGTGTCTCCGCTACCGCGAGATAGTAGGCCTTTTCGCTGCAATACTGCCGTGATCCCCTCTCATCGCAATGGCCGCCGTATAAACCGATTACCGTCGTCTAGACACCCACCCAGATAAGACAGAGATTTTTCTGTCGTCAAAAGTCGTCTTATACGCCGGTATACAATTAGCGGTCAAGTCTAAGATTCAATAGTCGTAGAGGACTGCGAACTCATCTATAGGAAGGGTTTCGAATGCGTTCTGCAGTGTGTATGAGTAGAAACTCTCCACAAACCTCCAAGTCAGGTAAAATCCTATTGTAGGTAAAACACTAGTCCTCCGTCAGAAGCTGGGGAGTCGGTATCACGCGCTGGGAGTTGGTGGTGTACAATCCCCGGGGTTCTATCCGATAATGGTAGCGCTTCCGTAGGGTCTAGGGAACAGCGCAAGGAAAAGTGCTTACAGGCACCAACTAGCTTAGCTTACACGTCGTCGGGACCGGTCAGGATCGAGTGGGCAGAACGGGTATGGGAAAATCCCAGGGACAAGAGCGGGCTTGAGGTCGGAGACTCTAAAAACTCAGTGGGAGAGAAAAAATCCCTTGATTTTGCAGTCTGTCCTGCCATCTACTAAGAGGTGGTATTATTGTTTGTGTCTTTTTGTTGTTGATTGGGTCGTGGTTTGTTCACGGGCTTTTGTTTTTGCGGTGATCACGAAGTTGGTCTTTTGTGAAATTGTCTATGAATATACGTGGGTGCCCATACTTGTGCTGGTGTTCTTGCTGATTGAGCGGAGGCGCAACAAATCATAAGTTGTGCGGTGAGTTGTTGGGGTGGAAAAGCGGTGCATGCGTTGTGTAGGGGAGCGGCGGCATTGTTTGATTATATGGGGTAAATGGCTCATTTTAATTTTCTAATAGGTGATAAAAACTTTGGTGTCGGGTGGGTTTTTAATTTATATGGTCCCCTCAGTGAGCTATGTCCCCCCAGGAGGTCAGAAAGAAAGCCCTGGGTGGAATAGTTTCTTGCAACTTTTTAAAAATTACTATATGGCTTTGACTTAATTTGTTCTTCTTTCTATAACAATTGGTTCCCCTTAACTGAGGCTCTATAAGCACCACCTGTGACTGGGTACTGATGAACCCCTTAACGACTTGGCCTTTTTGGTAGTTTTTCTCACTTCCTTTGGCACTCACCCAACCAAAAATTCTATACTTTTTAATTTGGCCATAAAGAGCGGTGGTATAGGGCTTGGGGGTTTCTGCGGAACACATGAACTACGGCGTTGACGGATTGTAATATTCTATGGCGTGTATCGGAAGCGCGGAAGAAAAAACTTCCAAATGCAGGAAATGGTGAAACACCAGCATTTGTGACGTTTCTTTGTGGGCTTGGATAATTTTAACAGCTTTCACTCTGCGTCCAAATGACATTCTACTTTATTCTTTGGGTCGGTACGATCACGTGGATACCACATTTGTATAGGTTTATAATGTTTTCTTCATACTAAAAAAATTAAACTCTGTTAACAAAATATATTTTTTTTATTTGCCCATCTTATGGGCCATAACTTTTCATAGCTGTACGGATGTCGACTTAGTGACGCGTAATTTTTTTGCGAATTTTGATGGCGTGTTCATACTATAATTTTTGGGGACTGTGCGACCTTTGATCACTTTTTTATTAATTTTTGTTATATTTTCAAATGACAAAAAAAATGCCATTTTACCGATCTTTGGACGCTATTTCCGTTACGGGGGTTAAACGTAGTGAAAAAACCGTTACATATTTTGATAGATAACGGACACTTTGTTGTAGCGTTTGGCGATACCGTATGTGTTTCAGTGATGTTACTGTTTATTTATATTATATCAGTTCACGTGAAGAAAAGGGGTGTTTGAATTTTTACGGGTTATTTTATTATAATTTTTTTTTAAACTTTTTTTTATTTTCCTTTACTATTTTTCAGACTCCCTAGGCGTAACTGCTAACCCTAGGTAGTCTGATCGATCCTATCCTATTGACGTGCATACACTACAGTATGTAGCACATTAAAGATCACAATTAGCAACCTTGTTGGCATGGTTAACAGTAGCAACTTTGTGTCATTGTTAAAGTTAGCCTCTTGAGGTATCGGAAACACCCGAGTTACCATGGCGACGGAATCGCCGCTCCCGTGACGTCATCGGGGAGCAGCGACTCCACGACAAGATGCGCGCCCATGCGGCGGCCATCTCTTTGAAGCCGCCCGACCAGCTATCTGCGCCGGCCACAGGTAGAGTTGGAAAACCCCGCGAACACGTGCTAGCACCGATCGCGGTTGTTACCGGTAAGCTTGCTGCAATATCAGAAAGACTCCAGCTATGGAGAGGGCTCCGGCCCGCGAAGCCCCTCATCCCGGCACGGGACCGGCGCCGCGGCTACTAGTACGGGTGCATCGTGAAGGGTTAATGTTTAACTAATGTTCTACATTAGACCGAGGAGCCACTGATTAACCCTTTAGACCCGGCAGTCACGTGACCTCGAGACTATGGAAACCGGGGCGATGCTGTGTGGGGAGCAGAGAAGGGAGAAGTGGTAACAAACCTGAAACAATCTTCAGTCTCTTTAGTTGTCTCGAGTGTCACCCTCCGACACCGGGTTAAGACGTCGCGGCGGACTCGCGACCTTCAACCAGCCCTGCGCGTTCTGATACAGTAATAGAGTTATAATAATCCCTAATGTTCAAATTGCTATTATCCTGATGCTTTTTCACTCTGCAAACTCCAGGATGTTATGATACCTGTCTCTTGCACTGTAAATAGGAGGGACCTGCGCGGAGACCCCTTAAGGGAATCTCCCATCCCACCAATAAGTCATATTGCTTTGCCAGCATGTTGTAAGAATGACGCGTGACTTCCAATATACCTATTATTATTGTCCATTAGGTTCCATTTCCCATATATTCCCAGTATAATCGTGTGCTTATAAGGCATCGGTGCAAAGCGGCACTGATATTCTTGTCTTTTTAGAACACCAGGGTCCTATTAGCACATACTAAATCTCGTAGCACACCCAGAGGTGGTATGCAACTGGGTTCTTGAGATTTGTCTGTTTTTAGGGTATATTTAGCATTGTATCTGCAATATGATGTTACCACCGTTAAAAAACATTTGAAAAGAGGCGTTTTAATAGATGCCCATTTCCTCATCTTCTTCCACTATTGCATCAAGATACATTTGTTAGTGGGGTCGCACTCTTAAGATTTTTGTTATGTATTTATTAGAGATGAGCGAGCACTAAAATGCCGGGTGCTCGTTTATTCGTACGAAACTTTTCCCGAGGTCGAGTGGCCTTACCGGATACGAGCCCCTTAAAGTCCAATGGTGAGACCCGAGCATTTTTTCAACACACAACACATAAAGAAACATCAAATAATAAACACATTCCCATTGTTTCCAGTGTTTTAATTGTAAGAATACTTAAAAAAACACTATTCTTCACTTTATAGGTGTTCGCGGCGTGTTCTCCCGCTGTTAGGCAGAGTTGCTTCCGAACACTCTGGGATGTGAAGATGTGCTTCTTTCAATGTGTTCGCAATTAAATGGTTCCTGGTTTCACTGTTTTCACTGTTTTAAACGTTTTTTATTCTATTCTCAATTTGGCAGTATGTTAGCAACAAGCCTTATCGATAAATGGTTCGGAGATGTGCGCAGGCACATTCAACATGTGAAGAATAGTGTTATTAATGTGTTCTGCAATTAAATGCTCTTGTTTTCACAGTTTGCACTATTTTTTTATATCTTTCACTTTGCAAGATGTTCGCGCATCGTCCCCGTCTAAGTTTGGAGATTACGCGCTAACATCTGCTGTTAAGAATAGAATAAACAAGTGAACGACGTAGCATTTAGTGACACATGCGAACACTTCAAATAACAGTATTCTTTACATTGCTGATGTTCGGCGCACATCTCCGAACTTAGCGGGAGAACCACGCGCGAACACCTGTTAAGTGAAGAATAGTGTTTTATTAATTTATTCTTACAAGTACATCATGGGGAAACATGTTATGTGTTGAAGAACTGTAAACACTGTTCTTCGTTCTTTTATTATGTAATGCTCGAACCTCGAGCCCGGCGAGATACTGTCGATAACGAGCCGGTCAGTATGCTATATACGCGAACACGAGCATTATACTCGGACGGATACTCGCTCATCCTCTAGTATTATGTATAAAGTATAGATTATTGTGGGATTTTGGCTAGGTTGATGTTAAAAAAATCTGGCAGCACTCCTACTGCATTGAATAAAAAAATTACTGCCACATGTACCACCCTCTATAAATGTCACTTTGAAAATGTTGTCATATTATTTTCCCTGTTATATACCATGTATGTTGGGAGAACTGTCTGCAGCAACTCTTTTATTGGATGATAAATATGTGTCCATTAGTTTGCAACGTAGAGAGCTCACTGTATTACAGTTCACATTCACTAAAACAAAGTGAAGACGAATATTTTTTTTCGAATTAAAACATTTGTTTGTATCCTAGATTGTAGGTTCGCAGGGACACTATACTGCTTTTTTATTGAAAGAGTGCCCCTCACTAATTCATTAGAGTTGGATCTGTCTATATTGCGTATAAACAGTGGCTCGACCCATCTCTTCATCACTTTCATAACTCTCATAGTGATGGTAATCCCACAGATCACTGTATACGCAACATCTTACACTCCCTCAGTATTCATGTGATGCAGGATGTGTGCTCACCTCACAATGAAGGCGTATGGCACTCCACTCACCCACTTCGGGGAATCTTTCCTATTCAACTTTATTTTTCAATATAAAACATCAGACCGCAGAGGCAAAGGAGTAATCACACGTTTCAATTCTAAGGCGTCTTAATCATGATATACCCTTGCAAACATGTTGTTACTTTTTTTACTTTCAGGCTCCTCTTCACTTCATGTTCACGGTCCCGACAGCTCCGTGGGCTGTGCTCTACTGTCTTCAATGCCGGAGGCACCAGATGCACGGCAGCTCCTTGCGCACAGCCCATCCAGCGCACTCTGTGATGTCAGCAGAGGCTGACATCACAGTTGTGTACTGGCCAGACCGTGCACACAAAGCTGTCGCGGACCTGCAGCCGGCATGAAGACAGAAGAGGCGTGGCCACACAGCTGTTGCGGACCTGTGGCATGAAGAAGAAGAGGGGATGACCGGGTGCCATCGGAATGTGAGTAGTAAGTTTTATTTTTTTTGTATACCCGGTAAAGGCGCGCTTGGGGAATTTTCAGCACAAAATTTTGCTGAAAAACTTGGCGTTATACTCGAGTTATATATGATAGCTATAATATTAAAAGGAAACGACACAAACGAACTTATTCCTGCCAGACCACGACACAATTTGTCTGGGGGCCAAAGAGGAGCATGAGGCAACTTATGATAACACCGATTTGTTTATTATCAGCGGATAGAGGAGGAGCATTGTTGTTCTCAATATGCCTTAAATGAATCCCTTAAGAAAAAAATTACTTATCGGATTTATTACAAGAAATCACTGAATTTTTCAGTGCAAATTACAGAGTTTTTTAAAGATGAGGGTGAATATTTAGGAGTAATTAGCGTCTAATCAAATCATATCTATTTGTGGAGGATCCATCACCCCAATCTTCCATCACTGCCCAAGATCCATAAGGGTGTGTTTTCCTCATCCCCTTAGACCCATAGTGGCAGGTATTGGCATTTTGGGTGAGAGATTGGGGGAGTGGCTGATCACTTTTTACATCCACTCACTTAGGGTCTCTCCAACTTTCTTGCAAGACATTAACATTTTTTACAAATCATGAGTAAATTCAAATGGCAGGATGATTAACTGGGCTACATGGGATGTAACTGCCCTTTATTCCTCTATTCCCCAAATTTTAACCCTTTCAGGACCTGGCCCTTTTTTGTTTTTTTTTCATTTTCATTTTCCCCCTCCCCATGATCAAAAAACATAACTTTTTTTGTTTCATGTCAGAAGCGTGTGTGATTGGCTTATTTTCGCGTAAAAACAAATTGCACTTCATAGAAATGTGTATTGATACCATAGAAAAAACATTCCAAATGCAGTTGAAATTTGGTAAAAAAATGCCATTTTGTGCCATCTGTCTTGTGGGCTTGGATCTTTATGGATTCACTGTGCACCCAAATGGACATGTCACTTTCGATTCTTTGTGTTGTTGCGATTATGGGGATACCAAATTTATATAGGTTTATCTATAAATGATTTTCAACATTTAAAAAAATAAACCTCCTTGTACAACACTTTTTTTGGGGATTTTGCCATTTTCTGGCACTAATACTTTTTTATACTTTGGGTTTACAGAGCTGTGGGTGTGCAGTTTTTTCGGATTTTGATGACGTTTACAATGATATCATTTAGTATGTTCGAATTGTGATTTCACTTTTTTAGAATTTTTAAATGTTTTTATAATGCAACAAAAAAAGTGGCATGCGCCGCATCCTTTATAGCCGCCGGCAACGTGACGGCGGCTTCAATACGGATTGGCGGCGATGGCCTTTTTTGTCATTTAAAAATACTGGCACGATCGACGGGTGTTACCGGTAAGCACTTGTGCTGCACAATTCAGCACAGGACTTACTTGGCTTAGGAGAGGGGCTCCAGCGCGTGAGCCATTCCATGCACCCGTGGTCCGACCTGTGACGTGCTATTCCGTCCCGGGTCGTGAAGCGGGTTAAAGATTCTCTGCCATAAACCCCACGGCACAATTAGCCCATCAATCTATCTTAGCACCAGATTTTTACTCGAATACATTATTCCATGTTATGATGTATATTATTATAAGTGGAGGGGCTAATTTCCCTGCTCCATTCAAATATTTATTTATCACAATGGGAGGAATTGATGATTTTTTTCCCCTGCTAATCCATACTAGGGGGGATATTTATCATACGCTGGCGCTCGTGCGCCAGCGTGTGATCGCCCTGCCGCTGCAAATTCGCAGCCCGATATATCAAGAGGCTTCTACCTCTTGATGTATCGGGCTGCCAGCAACGCAGCGTTTAACCTATGCCAGGCTGGGCCTGGCGTAGAAAAAAACGCAGCCGGCGACTTTTCACATATGAAAAGTCGCGGGCAGCAGCGAGTGCACAGGCGCGGGGACAGTAACGCCCCGCGCCGGCCCACTCCCTTCCTGCCGCGCCCCCCGCTCGGCCGGCCGCGCCCTGGCATGAAGGTGGCGGATTGGGGAAAATAATCGCAAAAGCTAGCAATAAGCTAGCATTTGCGATTATTTCAGGGCTCTACTCAAAGAATCGAGCATTCAGGAGTGTATAAGAGCTGGTCTCCTTGTAACCTTATGGGTGATTAAGTTTCTGTGTGCTCAATCTGCATCAATTAGTTAAAATGGGGTCACCAGCAGTTGGGCCCTCACTGATTAGATTGTTATTCCCTAGGTACAGCCACTTCATATACAACACATATACCTCCATTTGCACATAAGTGTGTGGGGTTTATCCACTATAGGTCGTAGGACTGCTGGTTGTTAGGGAAACAGTTGGAGTTAAAAAATCAGCAACTTGTTGTTTTCAGTCATTATATTTGTCCGTTATATTGTGCTAATGGACTGTAAACTCTCTTTTAGATTCTCAATATGGTGTCTAAATTCAACCATCCCACCCACTATTGAGGGTAAGACACCAATTTTGATTTAGCTGATAATAGGAAATAACATATGAGACATCATTCTAGCAAAAGAAATAAGTACTGTATATACTCAGGTATAAGCCGACAAAGTATAAGCGGGCCCCTAATTTTACCACAAAACTGCTAAAACCATATTTTTTTACCGGTATAAAAGCCGAGTTTGGGTTTTCAGCACATTCTTTTGTTATGAAAAATAGGCTTATACTCGAGTATAAGCTTTGCCCAACAAAAGCAGCTGACAGATATAAAATACCCATAGCATAACAGCGGGGGGTAACTCTATCTACTCCCTCTATTTACTCTCTACCATAACTTCACCATGATGACAACCTGCGTTTTTTGGTGTGCGTTGTTTTGATCGGCTTGGGTGCTAAGAGTGTGCATTGTATTGTGATGTAAGATTAGGTTTTCAAATTATTTACTTGTGCTTTGAACTGTAATGCATAGGAGGTAAACTTAAAGAAATCTGAAATCAAATATCAAGTGTAATAAACCAGGGGCACTTACTCAGAGATGGGAGGGAGGAAGTGCTCTTCACATTATAACAGGCTGTATAGCTATATCATGGAGGGGGCTCTGATAACATGCCCATTAACTTTTCTGGATCATTACCATTAGTTTAAAAATGATTTTAGATGGAATGTGGCCATGGATGACAAATTACAGTAAAAAGACTGCAACAGTCATGGTGTCAGGATCTATGAGTAATGTCCCTGGTTTATCATGCTTGACTTTGATGGTAGATTTCCTTTATGATATGTTACTCATGGTATGCTAGGTAAAAAGCCTGTGTGCATCACAGCAAGTTTTTGCGAATTTCTGATAAACCAAGAATCATTTTGTGTCTATACACTATGATTTCCTAATTTTTGTATAACTGTCCATATATGTACAAATACATTATATACAATAGAGCTATCAATATATAATGCCAATATATTATTCTATAGACTAAATAAAATATCACTGTGTGAATGTGGTGTGTAGATACAGATGAGTTGGTCAAATGTGTATGCCAAAGAGACCCATCAAAGTATTCTATTAAAGGAAACCTACCACTTAAAAGTGGTAGCTTTTCACACAGATACAGGCCACAGCTCAGGGTGAGCTGGTGCCGAAACATATTTCATAGCAGAATAAAGCCAGTATAAAAGATTTAAATGTTAATCAAACTTATATCTCGGCGCTCCGCACTAGGGACGGCGCACCATGCGCTCTCTGGCACACTCGCGCCTGCGCAACTTCACAGGGGGAAAAAGGGTGCTCTGTGCTGAGACAGCTGTGCGGACGAGGAGCGACTGTGTGAAGGAGAGATACCGGTGAGTATAGCGGTGAGATCGTGACAGACGGAAGGCTGAGACACGTCGGAATAGCGAGGATATTCACTACTTTTGCGCCGAGATATAAGTTTCTATTAACATTTAAATCTTTATACTGGCTTTATTCTGCTTATGGAAAATATGTTCCGCCACCAGTTCACCCTGAGCTGGTGCCATGTATCTGTGTGAAAAATTACCACTTTTAAGAGGAAGGTTTCCTTTAAGGGTATGTATTACTTTGATGAAAACCCTCAAAACCATGATTACGTGTTATGTGTATCAGTATTTTATATTTCATCTAAACCTATCTCTCTTAGATATCAAACCAGGAGGCACAGTTGACTACTGGACACCAGCCCTATCAGTATTTTATAATTTCATCTAAACCTATCTCTCTTAGATATCATAACTCCAGGAGGCACAGTTGACTACTGGACACCAGGTACATATTATTCATTACTCTCTTTCAATTAGAATTCAATTATAGGACATTAATAATTTTTATTCTGACTATTCCAGATAGTTTCACTAATTGTGGCGGTCGCATTACTCAGTCTTCTGGGGTCATTACCAGTCCTTTCTATCCCAATTCGTATCCTGCTAATGCTCTTTGCAGATGGGAAATTCAGACTTTTGTAGGTTATTATGTCAAGCTCTCATTTACAAACTTTGAGTAAGTTTATTTTACTCTTTCTATATTTATTATAATTCATAGTTCATGTTTTAAAGCTGATGGATTGATTTAAAGAGTCTTAGAGATTTTTATCTGGGGCTCAAACCCCTAACATTGTAAAGGTGACTTTCAAATTATAGAGTCTTTGTATTCCAGCTTGGAATGGAGTAAACCAGGAAAGACACACTGTCCTTTTTGAAGATTAGCTTAAGACTGCTTTATTCTCTTTGGCAATGAAACTCTTATATGGAAAGTCATAACACACTCTGAAAGGGGCGTACAAGTGCACAAGCGGGCAATACTATTGGGTGGTTTGACCCTGGAAATGTAACACTATTGGATGTAAGCACACAAAGGAATGTAGAACCATTGGCTGTCTCAAAATTTGCCAATGAGAAATCTCTCCCACGTGGGAGGCATCGGTTGTCCTCAGACGGACTTTGTCTCTAAAGACTTAGCAAACAAAAATGTTAGTTCCTCATGTACTCATCATCATCTCCTCCACACCTGTATTCAACAATTTTAATAATGTATGTTGGGTCTGCCTAGAGATCACAGTTGACCTACAGTAGCACAGATTACAACAACCAGCACCCCAACATTCTTCCCCCTGTGCAAACCTGCACCCCACATTTATATAACCCCTTGCAAAGGCCTACACCCTACATCCCCCTTACACAAAGCCTGAACCAACATTTTACCCCCTTGCAAGACATCCTGGTACCCCACCATTTTATAACCCCCTTTGCCACAGCCCTACTCCCTTCACCATCTCCCTTACATACCGGGCCTGCACCTACATACTTGCCCCCTTGCACATAGACGCATCCCCCATGCTCGCACCCTTGCATTCCTGGAAACAAGCCCGGCAGAGACCGAGACAACATATAAAACGCAAAACACCTCACACATTCTTCGCCTCTACATCTTCCTGCTGTGCTGACGCAAAAGGACCCGTGAGGACTCACAGATTTTGGAATATAGTAATATATCCATGTTGAAGCCAAGCCGGCACAACTGTATTATATAATAGAACTAGCACCTGTCCCATAATAAACTATTTTTTCTGGACAGAGTAGTTATAACTGCACCACCCCCACCCCCCTCTGCCCCATGGTTACACACATCTGATTCTCTTGGGTTAATACTGCATGACTTTATCAACCAAAAATCATATATACACTTAATGATTATAAATATTTATGCTTATTTTTCTTTATAATTATGACAAGCTAATTTCACACTGCAAGTGTGCTCGCCCGGCCGTAGCCAATGTGACACTGTGTGACATCACATGACCATGGACTCTATCTATAGGAATAAACACTGAAACCTTCCTGTTGCATGAATAGCAAGAAGACGCACAGCAGAAGAGATCTACACAACCCAAGAAGCATTGATAGAGAAACAAATATATAGGGGAAAAATAATATCTAATTTCATTAAATAAACAATATCAATAAGCTAGCGAATGTGCTTAAAGGAAACACCCCTTCAACTGATATAACTTTTCTAGTGTTGGAAATAATCGGAATACTTCCTAGGACATACATATTTCCTCCTGTCACCAGCCGTGCATTAGTTGTACACCATGTACTAAACCGTTGTCCTGATACTCTTATCTTGTAAACTGATGCCTGTCTTTTCTATGAAATCTGCCACACCTAACACAATTTTTACTAGCTCTATTGTCACCGCTGAGCATTTATAAAATTAATGGACAAGTTTGCAATTTACCATGAATTACATATGGTCAGTTGTAAAGCTGTTTTTAGGAAGAAAGCAGCCCATGTTGTCCAAACCCGGCAGCAACTATGTGTAATGCAGTTTATCGATTGACTGCACATCTTCACTTATCAACCTTGGCAAGTATCTACAGTTTTTATATTAACAATGATTCACTAAGAGTGATTAAAATGAATGTAAGTTATCCCCATGCAGGGAAATTCCCTCACTCCCGTAATATGAATTAAAATTAAAATTATAATTATTGTTTCAGCAAAACCACTCCGCGATTGACACAAGATATGCTTCATCTGTGGGTAGCTACAGGCATAACTCTGACGGTTTTTGGTTCATAATGCATGAAATCAATGGTCAGATGGTCCTTTAAAAAATTTATTTTATTGACATCAAAATGTTTGGAGATTTTATTATATATAAACGGAAGTGATATAATCTCGGCATTTCAGACGAGTCTTCAGAACAGCACACCTCATCCAACCAATTGGATTGTTCGCTAATTGCGGTGTAACTGAAAAACTCAGAAAGGTGAGCATATTATAAATCTCAATGTGGGTTTAACACTGGGTGCTCCCACCTCGTCTCGTTTTTCTCGTTATAAACCATAGCTTTAAGCATTCGTTTTTAGTCCCATTACTAAAACCCCAAGTTTACTAACCAACCCTAATACTCAAAGATATGAAACCTGCAAAAGAGATTTCACTAAATTTTAGTAGGCATGAGTAGTATGTAGCGGGAGTAGGAATCCAAAATTGCATTTATGCAAATTAAATCTTGCGGGCATACATAAAGTTAAGGCTTCAAGATGCTACCTTGTAAGCTATACTATCACAATCTGCTATGCTAAAAGGCACTTTTTGAAAATCCAAACTATGATAGTAGTGTTGTTATTATTGATCTAAATAACATAATCTCCTCTGCCACTCAGACACTTTGGGGCAAAGATTTATCAGCGTCTGACAGCCTGGAATATTCTCTAGTTGCCCATGGCAACCACACCTCAGCAGCTCTACGAGGGGGGAACACCCCCTTATAGCTCTTCAT
Organism: Engystomops pustulosus; assembly: GCA_019512145.1. Lineage (NCBI taxonomy): Eukaryota > Metazoa > Chordata > Amphibia > Anura > Leptodactylidae > Engystomops > Engystomops pustulosus. Next base: position 150,710,408 of record CM033643.1, read on the forward strand.
TACTTTGCGATGTATCACTGTTCCTTTCATGTGGAGTATATTTTGACGGAAGCACGCGATGTTGTTGTGATATTGGGTTTTGGCCATATGGGCAACTAGAAATATTCCTGACTTTTCAGACAGCTTATAAATTTGCCCCCTTTGTCTGGGAATACTCATTCATTGATATCAGTCTGTATACTGGCACCATCATCTCTGAAATACGGTTAAGCTACAGTAATAGCCCTGAGTAGAATATAAAAATTAAACAAATGTTAGCCCATTTACCATGAATTGACTTTAACCTTAATTTGAAACCTCGATCATATATGGTTGGCGCAATCTGAGTTCACAACGGAAAAGACACAGGCACTTCCGGTGCAATAAATGGGGGTTTTCCAATATTCGTGAATTAAAACGTATTTCTCACCTGGTGGCGTGCATGCGCTGCACAACACTGTCCCGCATTACATTGTGGGGTGCTGCCTCTCCTTGCCGGGATACTACCTGGTTGTAGAAGTGGTCGAGTACTATCCAGGGGATAACAGAAGACTTCTATCTCCAATCGGATAGGTCTTGTACGTGAAAATAGGACTGTTCTGTTTCTACTGCTCTCCTACGGTCTTACCACCTTTTCGCCATCGTGTTGGAACACGTTATCTATAGTCCTATTTCCTGCCTTCCTGAGATTATTTTTGATGCCAATGAGTTATAAGTCGTAAACTACAAATGAAATATAATCACATCACACGTATGGACCGCAAAGAGGTACATATGGTGGCTGGCGGTGGAACAAAGGTAGAAGCGCGATTGGAACGCAAAGAACTAACGGTCGGGGCGGGAGGAGGGAGCTAAGAGGGCAAGGCAATGCAATGACAAAGTACAGGAGGAGGGGTTAAACGAACCTATAGCCAAAATCTAACGAGATGGATATCTGACTTACCAACTTCAACAGTTAATTCATTTCCAAACCGCAGGATGAAAAAGTCGCAAAAAACAATTGGTCAAATGAAATTAGAACTTAACCTACAACTTTATTACCCAGGTATAATATATAAGTCAAAGAAATCACCAATAGATTAAAAAGACTTGGCATTGTTGAGAAAAAGTAAATCCAGTATCCAGAGGAACCTGTAGTCACTTTTACAGGGGGGAGCAGCTTTACACTTCAAAACCTCTCTGGCGTCCAGCCAATCGAACAACACTGTATGAAGATAAACTCGTGTCATAGTAGCCTTTCCAAAGATCAAAAAATGCAGACATAAGACTATGGCCTTGTAGGCCAATATACACTATAATGCTACCCAGATCAGTCTGAACGTACACACAGAACATTTTTACGATGTAAAACCACTATGGACATGTCAATCTAGTTAACATTTATATCTGCTACGAGTAGAGCCGTTGGCTGAACTATATTGAGTAGGATGACAACATACAACTTACATGGTCGTATCACTGGCCACAGAAGTATACATCACGAATGGGCTATTATAACCGGGTTAAGGAAGCGAGCCCTTGTTCCCCTTTTTTTTCATTTCTGTTTTCACTCACCCCCACCTTCAAAAATGCATAACTTTGTTTATTTTTACACTTAAAAGCTATGTGATGGCTCGTTTTTTTGCGTAAACAATTGCACATTCATAGTGATTGCATGTGAATATTCACATGCCATGTATGGAAAGCGGTCGGTGCAAAATAGTTAGTTAAAAAAGCATTTGTGTCGATTCTTGCTGGGCTTTGGATATTACGGCTTTACATTACTCGCCACAAATGATGCTCTTAATTTATGATCTGTTTGGTCGTAACGATTACCAGGGATACCAAAATTTGTATAGGTTTATAATTTTTCATACATTTTACAAAAATTAAAACCTCATGAACAAAAATTTTTTTTATTTTGCGTCTGCTTGTTGCTGATATACGTGTTCATACTTCGTTGTATGGAGTTGAGCGGTGGTTGTATCCGTTGCGACTTTGATGTATGTTTTCAATGATATTATGTTTAGACTTGTAATGACCTTTTGATCACTTTTATAGAGAATTTTTAATTTTTTTTTAACATGGCAAAAAAGTGCCAGTTGTGACTTGGATGCGATGTTCTCCGATACGGGGTTAAACGCAGTGAAAAACCGTTATTTATATTTTGTATAGATCAGGCATTTTCGGACGCGGCGATACCGAGTGTTTGATTTTACTGTTTACTTTATATTTATATCGTTCTAGGGAACGGGGGTGATTGATTTGAATTTTTAGGTTTTTTTATATAATTTTTTTTTAAAACTTTTTTTTTATTTTTATGTTTAACTATTTTTTCTCAGACTCCCTATGGGGACTTTTAACCCCTAGGTTGTCTGATCAATCCTACCCATATCTGCCATACTACAGTAGACTCAGTTATATGGGTGTCTTACTCCTCATACATTATGGCGTTAACCCGATGACGTACGGGGACGCGCGATCCTGCGGAAAGATGGCGGCGCATGTTGAAGCGATCAGACAGCTTTGCTGCAACATACTTTCTTTTTAGACTTAACGGCTATGGAGTGAGGGCTCGGCCCCGCGAGCCCTCTCCATGCATCGGAACGCAACCCCGCCCGTTGTAAGGGTCTTACAATGATGGTCCTAAATAATAGGCTTAAACATAGTGTATCTGCCTGCCTGAGGCAAGTTGTAAAGACACCTCCTGCATCCACCCTCTCCTCATAGTTCAGAACACCCCCTTAACTTTGTGTTACAGGTGTTTATGTTGCACATTGCCAGGACACAGAGACAAAGCTAGAGAAATATTTGCCAGTAAATAATTTTCAGTCCTTAGATCGGTTCCTTAGACGATAACTGTCTTACCTTAACATTGAGTATGGACGCCATATAAAGTACTCACTATTAAGACAACAAATATAACACCATTACAGAATACCATGTTAATACCATTTTTTCCAGATACAAACCTTTTTAGTCACTGTTTTACAACAAGAGTATAAAACACAAATATGAATCAAATGAAAATCACTACAGTGTTTATCAGAAACGTATCAGATTGTCACACTAAAAATCTCACCATAGTTTTTATATGTTCGCCTACATAGCTTTGAAAAAGCAAGTTTGATGTTCTCAGCAGAGTGTTTATAGTATGGTGAAAATAGATACCCATCTGTAGGTTCCAACCTGGAATAGGTAGAAGCGTGAACATGATGGATTTGAGTTCTTTTTGTCTAAGAATAATGATAGTGTAACCAAACCATGAAAATACCATTTGGCAGCTTCGGCACCACATGACTTCCTAAAACATGACGCTACTGTTTGTGCTTCTTGGATCAAGTATCTTATAGAGATTAAAAAGACATCAGTCCATCCTATACATATATTGCTTAGAAGGCAAAACCCTGCGAGGCTAATGCCAAAAGCACGAAAAATTCCTTCCCGAACCCTAATTGGGGTCAGGAAAATCTCCCCCTGGATCAAACAAAAACTATTAGCAAAAAGTTTATATTTTCTTACGATGTGGAGACTATTTGCTCCCTGAGAGTCCACGCTCTTAGAGTAAAGAAACTTTCCTATGATGATGGTAGAACCTCCTCTCCTCTAGGCGGATTGATGTCCGCCCTTGTCTTGGCCACAGGCCTAGTCATAAAAATCTTTGGATAAATCCTTGACGCCGCCAGTGTCAAGATTTGTATATTTTGTGAAAAAGAAGCCATTCAACCAGCTTAAGCACCCCTAGGAAGCCTAGGCATTTCATTCTGTGGGCCATACCCTTGTGTGCCAGGTGGGACGGTGACTCTGCATGTATGAGCAGGGTCCGTCCAATGCCAGTTGCACACAGGAGACAGAGCAAGGAGAAAGGTTGTCTGTTTGATAATCACGGTCAGGGTCAGATGGAGGCAGGACTCAAATACCAATAATCTTAAAGGCACAATCTCAGAATAATAATTGCAGCTGATCAAACTCTGAAAGGTGCTTCACATTATAGTTTGTCAGACATTAAAATCTGAAAGGTACTATGTACTTTAATAGTATTTGTTGCATAGAAAGTAAAAAATTCTGAAAGTTGTTAATACATAGCGTTTCCGGACATCAAAATGTGAAGTTTGCAGCATAGTTGTCAGTTGTTTTTCGTGCCATCAAATGGGAGGACGTTGCCTGCACATTAGTGTAGGTCCACCAATACATATCTGAAAGTTGCTGTCAAATTATAGTTTCCAGTCCAATAACAAATATACCAACTAGTGATAACTATCATGCAATTAATTTCCGTGTCAATTCACGGTCATGAAAAATCTGAAAGTTGCTGTTTCTGTATAGTTTGCAGTTGCATCAAACTGAAAGGCACGTTTGCGTGTACATTTTGGCAGTTGATGCCAATAATCTAAAAGTGCTGTTGCAGTATAGTTTGCCGAATCCATTCTGAAAGTTGCAATTATATTTGCGTTCATCAAAACTCTGAAGAGCCGCTGTGGCATAGTAGTTTGCCATCAAAAGCTAAGAGTGGTGCTGTCGCATTATAATTGGTGTGTTACATCAAATCTGAAATGCGGCTTATCCATTATAGTTTGCCGTCTGCAGTCAAAATCTCAAAGTGCTCGTTGATGATATTGTATTGGTCCTTCAACATAAAAAAATTTCTGTTCGCATATAATTTGCCTGTCATAAAAATATGAACAGGACATCTACTTCGCATTATAGCATTGCCTGTCCATAAAAATATTGAAAGGTAGTACTGCGCATTATAGATTGCCTGTCCATTAACGTCTTAAATGAGCTTTGCACTGTAGATTGCAGTGCACATCAAATATGCAAAGGCGTTGTTGCATTATAGTTTGCCATTTTATCATAATCTCCCATTTGTAATTAATATTGTGAGACGTCCTCTTCAAAATTTGAAAAGTCTCTGTAGCATAAGGTTTGCGAATTGCATCAAAAAATGTTGACCATGAGCTGTCCCTGTATAGTTCGCACATTCCATAGCATCAACTTGAAAGTGTGTGTGCATTTTATATTTGCTCATCCACCACCAAACTAAGAGAAGATGCTGTCACATTAAAGTTCGGCATCCAATCAAAATTTTGAAAAGTGCGCTTACTAGACAGAGTATAAACTATAAGTTTTTTACTTTTCATTCCAAATCAATAGCTTTTGGGATGTAAAACAACCTTTTTTGCCTATTTTTCTTTGTTAAACTATATGCAGTAGTTCGTTGCTACCCCCCTCAGATTACATCAGATGCCAATAGCTGCTTCTCTCCCTCTGCTAATAAAGCCTGGAGTCTGTAGGTTATGTTTTCTGATCGTTTATCATGCAATTTCAAATGGGAAGGGAGGACTTGCTGCTCCCTGCTACATGAGGAGGAGGTTCATGTGACCGTGTTGTTGTTTTCAGGCATGCACAGAACGTGAGGTTGTTAGGCTTCTCCTCTGTTCCCCTATCAGTCCCTCAATACCCAGTCTTGGATTCTACAGAACTTTCTCTGTCTCTCTTTGCACCTCATCTTTCCCTATCTCCATCTTTTCATCGGCAGTATTAGATCTGTGCAAGAATAAACTCAGTTACAACTTAGTGGCTTACTCACAGCACCAGGCCACTATCATGTACTTAATTGATTCTACCACAATTACATGTTCCATGCTCATGCCTAGTGATTGGAAGCTGCCAGGCTGGTCCCCATATACAGTCGGCGAAGTGCACTATGCAGTGTGTTCAGGGAATTACTTTGGGAATACTCAATGGACTTTAATGCTCAAATTATTTTGAGAGAAACATACTGCATCTAATGGGATCTGTGGGCAACTACGGACTCAGTCCTCGGGCATAGACCAGAACAGACAGACATTATAAGCTACCACTTTCAGAAAAAAAAATGCCATAAACTCTGAAACGAAAAGGGCAAGAGCAACAAATAAATAGGATTGTGGTCTGATTGTTTTCAAATTTGGATCAATCATATAATTTGGTTAAAATCTCTATTATTACAGCTACAACTTAAGTTGTCTCTCCATGAAAACTTGAAAGGTGCTGTCAGCATCAAAGTTGCCAGGAGCCCTATATCAAAATACTTAAAGTTGCTAAAGCATTATGGGTTGTGGTTCCTAAAATCTGCAAGGTCACTGTTGCATTTATAGTTTGCCAATTGTAGAGAAATGAGAATGAAAGACCAGCACTCCCAGTAAAACCTTAGTCATTCTTTATTCAGAATACTAAAAAGGTATACGAGAGGAACAGACAGCACGCACCACTGTTGAGTGGTAAACTATTATAATCCAATCACAACGCTAGTTTTGTAACCTTCATGCAAACAAAAAGAGCCTTATGGTTGCAATATACACCAACGCGATTACATAAAAACTAACAACACACTCAAAGAGTCTTTTTGCTAAATGAATCTGGGTTCCCAGATGCCCATAGCAGGAGAACTTTTGAAAAAAACTCATGTTTTAAACTATTCCCCTCTGTGCTGTAACACTTCCTTTATAACCTTGCCTTCCTATTGCATTTTGCGTATATATCTGGAGAGTAATGCAACTTTGATACTCACCGACCGGCGGCCGCGATGTCAGCGTGTGCTCACTCTCTGCTTTTTGCGCTTACCTTACAATATAACACGCCTTTATGGTAACATCCTGAGCAGGGCACGGCCAGCTCTTTACCCGCCGCCGGCAGTGCTAGACATACAATGACCGGCCGCCTGCTGACAAATCATACTACACTGGCCCGAAGAAGAAAGAAAACAGGCCGCACCCCGCAGATGTTACCGAAGAAAGAAGGCGTGGAAGTCAGAAGAGGAGCTGCGCTGACTAGCGGGGAGCGTCTGCGCATCGCGGGTTCCGCGGCCGGAGGGTTAGTAATTAGTTTTTAGTGTTGGTCTGGCTGATACTACTGGGGGGCAGGTAAATGGGAGGGCACTGGATAACTACTGGGTGGCCGTGCTTGGACTGGCTGTATACTACTTGGGCTTACTATACTGCAAGGTCATAGGCTTTCTTTCCCCAGTTCTTGGTGGGGTTCGGTGGGGTGCGGCTCGGCTTATACTTGGGTGGCTTATACGCAAGTATATACAGATTACATTTTTTCGGTCATGCAAGCTTGGAAATAATAACAATTATCTTTGCGCAATACGGACACTACAGAATCGTGATTTATTTGTTTCCATTTTTTAAACACTTCAAAACAAAAGGGGCTATGCTGGGAAGCTAAGGAGCTGTGCTGTTTCTTCGCTCTGTTTATACAATTCTGTGGCATATAGCACCTGCTGCAGAATCTTTGCAGGGGCAGCTGGCTGTCGGATATCACTAGTGCTGTGGGAGGGTTTAGGGTGTTATCATACCACTAGGTGCACAAAGCCTTGATAAATCCCCTCTCACATTACAGTGTCTTACAAAAAAATAATACCCTCATCTGCCCTCCTTGATACTTTTTCACGCCTATTTGCAACATTTCGGACTTCAAACATAAAGATATTAACAATTGTAATTTTGTCTGGATAAGAATCACCAAACCAGTGGGACACGGTTGTAAAGTGACCAAAATTTTTTGCAGTGGATTTTAAACATGGTAAAAAAATAATAAACTGAAAAGTGGATGTGCAATTTATCGGCCCCTTTACTTCAGTGCAGAAAACTCCTCCCAGATTTAGGGAGGATCTCTGAATAATCCAACGCTTGTCTAAATGACTGATGATATAAATACATATCCACGTGCTGATTGTAATCATCTCCGTTATAAATACACTGCTCTGTGGTAAGTTGACAGCAGCTGAAACCCAAATTGAACATTTTTGGCCACAATGCCACAAAACAACACATCTCATCACCCCCTGAACACACCACCCCCCTTCAAACAATGGGATATGCAGGCGTCAGCAATCATGTTTGGGCTTCCTCTTCAGCAGGGTATGGGAAGATGGTCAAAAATTGAGTGAAAATATGGATGGAATCAAATACAGACCACTTCTGGCAGAAAACCTTGTGGGTTTGAGCAGAAGAATGCTACACAAGACAATGATTCCCCACAAAACAACTACATGGGTGTCCCATATAAATGTATCCAGGTGTTACGAATTGTTCCAAGATGCGGCGTTTGGTGCATGGTGCCACCCAGCCTCCATGTACACTACAGAGCCCAGTCGTGTTGCCCTGATATGACATGGGAGGGATGCCGTCATATAATGGCACCCCTGCCAGGGGGAAGGAACCTAGCCTTTCTGTCTGCTGCCGGAGGTGAGCTTATTGAAAGTTGCCCCACCAGCCATCCATATATTGTTATATATCAAGCATGTAGTCTGGACCAGCCCCAATCAGTATTGGTTAATATGACTAAAAAAGCAATGTCGAATGAATAGTTTTAGCCCACTATGTACTTATATAATAAACAACGCGAGCCAAACCAAGAGCAAAAAAAAACCAACATATATAGATAAATCAAACAGAGTGCCGCCCATATATCATACAAACTCCAAGGCCGTTTTTCCATGAAGATTAATAGACCAGGTGTGCCGCCATATTAGCATAAAACACATCAGTGTGCCGCCACATACAGTAAATACGTACAGGGGCTGCATATATTCCAGATAATCTTACACTTTGCACAGCCCCATTACACCATATAATTACATGACAGCTGCCGCCATTATACACATATAATACAACAGACGTGCACCATTATACCATATATATAATACATACAGCTGCCACCCATATACCATTATAATAATACCAGCATGCCACCATATACCATACTAATACTACAGCGTCGCTGCATATCCCATATAATACACACAGCGTGCCCCACCATATAATACATTACAGCATGCCCAACATATACCATATAATTCATTACAGCGTGCCCACCATATACCATATAATACATACCGCGTGCTGCCCCATATACCATATAATAACACAGCGTGCCCCCATATATAAACATACAGCATGCCACCATATACCATTATAATCATACAGCGTGCCACCATATACATATAATACATGACAGCGTGCTGCCATACTACCAATAATACACACCACGTTGCCACCATATACCATATAATACATACAGCATGCACCAATACCATTAAACATTACAGGGGGTGGCCACCATTTACCATATACTAACACAGCGTGCGCCATATACCTGTAATACATACAGCGTGTTGTGCCACATATAATAATACAACTCATCATATACCATAAAATACATTACAGTGTGCTGACATATACATAAAATTACATTACAGTTGTGACCTTATCCAGGATAATAAAAACAACATGCCACCATTATACAATTATAATCATACAGGAGCAACTATTAAATTATACATAAAGAGTGCCGCCCTATATGATTTAATACCATACAGCGTGACACCAGATACCAGTAAGAATACAAACAAGCGTGCCGCCATGCAATATAAGATAATTAGCTGTATGTAATATTATGACTTTGGAGATACCGACCCAGTCTACTGTATCAAAAGACATACAATACATACAGCGTGCTGCCTATACGTACAATACATACAGCGTGCGATATATATATTCAACAGCATATACCCTATATACAGCATAATATAGCACCGAATATAAAACGCATATAGATGCATATACATACAATCAACACATAAAGTATATACATACTTATATCAGGCATTACAGCGCATACATTACACAACATACTCACCATGACAGTATATAGAGATGACATAACATCACATATATATATATATATATAATATATATATATAAATATACCGTTATATTCGGCGTAAAGACGACCTGGTGTAGAAGACGACCCCATACGTCCGTTTAAAAATATAGAGTTTAAGATTATGCCCGTAATAAGACTAACCCCTTTTCCAACGCCTCCAAGCACGGTAAAAATTAAAACAGAAACACAGATTTGAATTTAAACCAGGGTCCTTTTTTTATTTAAAAATTCTTATGACCTGCAGGTATTTATATAGCAGGGGAAAAACTGTCGTCATAAACATAGGCATACAACAACAACATTACCATCATCCATTTGACTGGTAACTGTTAACCATACTGTACCTTAAATTTTATTTTATTAAATATTCCATGCCATTTGTACTTCAGAAGCGGAAGAGGGGAAAGGAAAGAAAAGAAAAAAAAAAAGTACAATGCAAGAAAATGGTGAAAAAAAAATGCATTTGCGCCCTTTCTTGGGGGCTGGATATTAAGTCTCTTTCACTGAGCGCTCCCATGACATTCTACTTTTTCTTGGGTCGGTACGATTAAGGGGGATACCAAAATTGTATAGGTTTTATAATGTTTTCAACTTTCACCAAAAATGAAAACCTCCTCTACAAAATTTTTTTTTTATTGCCAAATTTCTGGCGTAAAACTTTTTTTATATTTGGTGTAGGAAGGGGGTGTGGTATCATTTTTGCGAAAATCTGATAATATTTTCAATTATATCATTTTTAGGACGGTACGACCTTTTGATCACTTGTTTTAAGATTTTTTTTTTTTATATTTCGTTCAACATGGAAAAAAAAGTGCCATTTCGATTTTCGTTATTTCCGTTCGGGTAAGCGCATTGAAAAAACCACGTTATATATTTGATAGATCGGGCCATTTCGGGAAAGGTCATACCTAATGTGTTTATGATTTTTCTGTTTATTTATATTTATGTCAGTTCTTAGGGAAAGGGGGGTGGTGGGTGATTGAAATTTTAGGTTTTTTATTATTATTATTTTTTTTAACTTTTTTTAATTTTTAATTTATTACTATTTTTAAGGAATCCTAGGGTACTGACCCTAGGTTGTCGGCATCGATCCTACCATAATACTGCCATACTACAGTATGGCCAGTATATGGGGATTCCTCATTATTAAAAATGTGTATCAGCACATTAATGAAGGGGTTTTTAAATGAAAAAGCCTCGGGTCTTCGGACTAACATGGAGACAGGATCGCCGCCCCCGATGACGACGGGGAGCAGATCCCAGGTAGCACCGGATCGAGGGTGTTATCGGTAAGCCTTTGATGCCAATATGCAGCAAGACTTACCGGCTATGCGAGGGCTTCAGCCCGTGGAGCTCCTTCTCCATGCACCGGGACCCGACCGCCCCCCCCCCTGCCAAAAAATAGCAGCACTCCCAGGTTGTAGTCAAAATGTGAGTTGAAGATTTATTCCATGGCAAACATTTCGGGGATTAATCCACAGAATGCTGATAAAGGTGGGAAATCCACCAGAAACGTTGCCATGAATAAAGCTTCACCCCCAATTTTTGATACAACCTTGGAGGCTGCCTATTGTTGGGACTTATCTACAAAAGACCGCTTGACAGGAACTTAAGGCTTGCACCAATTATCACTTAACCAGTAGATGCTGCTCGGACTCTCTTTTTTTATCTATATATATAATTTATATATATATATATAATATATATTTATATATAGAGAAAAAGGAAAATTGAGCAGCACACCAGGTAAAGTGAAAAAATGTTCTTGTGGTTTATTCCATATTCAAAACAACAGCGACGTCGGCCAAGTAGCTTCCCAAGCCATAACAAGTGTGCAAGAAGAGGGACAAGATACAATGGTGTGAGAGGTCACATGAACCTCATAAAGTGCCGCCCATCCAATTAACATATTTGTGTTAAAATACATGATATCGATATAAAAAACAAATCATAGTGAACTACATCAAAATATTACATATATAGATGAAAATTACAATTAAGATTATTAATAACTATAAAGTGATGTGTAATATACTGAGATCAGCAAATCCTCAACAATAAAAGTGATGCTAGGGCCCAAAGTGCACAAGAGTGATCATCCTCTGTGCAAAGTCGAGGCGTCCCGGTTTGAGTGCGGATTTCGATCTTAGATATAAGATTGCAGTTCGAGATACAAAAACAGTTTAATGGACCGCACCAGTGAACGCACGCCATTGAAAATAAAAAGTGCGCTTGCGCATCGGTGTTATGGAGCAGAGCAGGCCATCTAGTAATGCGTAGCAGCAGATATGGTGTCACGTGGTTCATGAATGGATGCAGGAGAAAACTCTGGCTCAAAGTCCATCTCAAACGAGCAAAAAGAAGGCCCCAAAGAAGTAAGTAACCCCTATTGTGGAACCCAATTCGTATAGTGTGTGCAGCCTCAGTCACAAATTAAGGAAGCATATGCGGGCAAGCGGTGACCAGACAGGGGTGAAATGGTTCACCCCTCCCGGGGAAAACATCACCAGTACGGATGAACCCCAATAGCAGGGGGACCCAAATATGGGGGCACCCAATGGGCAACCTGTCTATATGTGGTCATGGGTTATGATAAATTCAAGCGGCCTTACTCGGTGATAGAGGAAAGCCACACACATACGTGGGTCCACTTAAAGGAGGCACGAAGCGTGTAAACAAGTTCACATAAGGAATCTGCTATTTAGGGAAAAAATATTTTTTGTTTGGCATGCTGCATCTGGTGTGTGCCGGCCATAGAACAAAATATAATACAGAAAAATGTAAAACAAAAAATTTCCGGACACTTCCTCGGGGAGATCGGGAGATCGGGAAACAGGCCGAATAATCTGAAAAGAGAAATAAAAATCACAGGGAATAATATATAAAATAGGTCACACTCAATTGTTATGTATAACGATACATCAGGAGACAGCGGAAGCCCAAAACCTGTGCTGACCGTTAGATCCGCCCATAGTTTGAAGTCCACATTCAGACCATTCGCGTCTAGTGGGTTAATGTATAAATCCATTGGAAGCTCATTCTTTTTTTAAAAATCTTCCCTGTTCCCCACGTCTAAGTGGGGGCACCATGATCAATTAAACGAAATCGGAGTTGTCTCTTCCGTAGACCAAAACTCTGTAAAATGCTTAGGGACGGAAGATCTTACGTTTGGATGCTTATTTGTGTACCGATGCTGATTAAAGGTTTTGTCTTAAATTCTTAATGTAGTTCTCCTAAGCATATGCCAACCCACATGGACAACTTAAGAGGGTAAATTAACATAAGTACTGTCGCATGTTAAATAGTGGTGATATCGATTTTTTGTTATTGTGGAAAAAAAGAAGAGCCTTTGTCCCATATGCTATGCAATTAATGCATTTACAACAGGGGGAGGGAAAACTACCCTTGTTCAACTTGGCCTTCCTACTAATATTCATATTGCATGCTTGGTCCTCATCGACCTACCCTTGCTCTACCAGTCTGTCGCCAATTTTGTGTGAGTTTCTGTAAGATAGTAGTGTGGGTGTCTGAATTCGGTACTACTGTATAACTACATGGTAATTTCGGCCCAAGTCTCCGGATGATATTAGCAACCGTGTGGCATGGAATTGAATTGTGGACACCAAAGGAATTCTGTCAGATGCTTAATTGTTTGACTCTGGAGAGTAGGTCCCTGTTGGTAGCGTTATTAACTCGTTAGATTAATTATTCAATAGTTTTTTTGTGGATAGCCACGTTGGCGAAATCTGTGTGTCATGTCGGATAAATTCTTATCTAGATTGTGTGGCTCGCTGGTGATTCTTTTCACCCTGAGGAACTGACTATAAGGTAAAGATCTAATGGTGGTACGTGGATGGCTACTCTCGTAGCGTACCAGTGTATTTCTGTCTGTTGGTTTTGTATACAGATCAGTCTCAAAATGACCATCACATAGTTTGATTGTCACGTCCAAAAATTGTAACTCACAGTCTGAGGCCACCACTGTGAACTTGATAGTATCATCTATTGTGTTAAGGAACAAATGAAAGGATTCCAAGTCCTGTCTAGTGCCAGTCCAGAGGAGGAAGACGTCATCTATGTACCTCCACCACCTCAAGCAATGCTCAAAAAGTGGGGAGGCATAGATGACGTCCTCCTCCAGCGCCCGCATGACAATGTTTGCGTAGGTTGGCGCCATATTAGCGCCCATGGCGACACCCCTGCATTGTAAAAAGTACTGGTCTCCAAACAAAAAATAATTGTTGTTAAGTACAAAGTCTAGAAGAGTAAGAATAAAATCCTGTGTTTTAGATGAAAAGTTTTTGTAGCGATTTTTTTCTTCACTGCTGTAATGCCTCTCTGGTGATCAATAGTATAGTGAAACCACATCGAACGACACCAGAAGCATATGTTGTGTAAGTAAGGGTTGTATTTCGTTAAGTTTATTGATAAAATCAGATGTGTCCCTAATGTATGAGGTACCTGTAGTCGCAAAGTCTCTGAGTGCTCTGTCTAAAAACGTGGCTATATTAGAAAAGATGGAATCAAATCCTTGTGTATTTTTGGTAACATATAAATCACAGGAGTAATAGGATTTTTAACAAACAAATATCTGTACGTATCATCATCAATGATACCATCCAGTAATGCCTGATCAAGTATACATTTAATTTTCCTAGACAAAGTAAACTTAGGATCCATAGAAATTTTACTGCAATGGCGTGCGTTACACTGGTGCGGTCCATTAGAACTGTTTGGAATCTCATGAACTTCTTCTTATATCTTAAGGATTGAAATCCGCAGCTCAACCGGGGACGCATCGACTTTGCACAGTAGGAGGATACACTTGATGCACTTTGGCACTAGATCACTTTTATTGTGAGGGATTTGCTGAATCTCAGTATATGACACATGTACTTTATATGTTTATTAATATAATCTTATTGTAATTTTCATCTATTATATGTATATATTTGATGTATTATGCACTATGAATTTGTTTTTATATCGCTATATGTATTTTAACACAAATATGTTAATTGGATGGGCGACACTTATGAGGTCATGTGACCTCTCACCATTGTATATATGTCCACCTTGCACACTTGTTAAATGGCTTGAGGAAGGCTACTTGTAGCTGAAACGTCGCTGTTGTTATTGAATATGGAATAAACCACAAGAACATTTTTTCACTTTACCTGGTGTGCTGCGCAATTTCCTTTTTCTATATTGCTGGAGGATTCTAGGCCCAGTCTTATGCAGCTTGCACCCACCCACTGACCCGCTGAATGTGCTGCTTGGACTTTCTGTACATATATATATATATATATATATATACACACCTATCTTAAAATGTAATAGCTTCAAATTTACTCAGATGGGTGAGGCGGGCTGCGGACGGGTGAGGCGCACTGCGGACGGGTGAGGCGGGCAGCCGGGAGAGGCTGGCCGTGGATGGGTGAGGTGGGTGGCTGGGAGAGGCAGGACGCGGATGGAAGAGTTGGGACACGAAGGAGTGAGGCGGACGGCCAGAAGAGGCAGGCCGCGGACGGGAGAGGTAGGCCGCGAACGGGAGAGGTGGGCGGCGGACGGGAGAGGCGGGTCGCGGATGGGAGAGGTGGGCCGGGTGGCTGGGAGAGTCGGGTCGTGGACGGGAGAGGCGGGCCGAGTGTACAGGTGAGGTAGGTCGGGAGGCAGCCGCAGACAGGAGTGGCGACCACAGGGGTCAGCCGAGCCATCGGGGTCGGTCACAGCCAAGCCTCGTTGAGTGAATTGCCTGATGCTGCCCCCACCGTCAACCAGAAGGCGCCGCTGCCTGAGGGGAGTTTCTCAACTCACTTCATGGTAGGTGTGCCCCTGCCTCCTGCTTCAAACAACTGACTACAATGGCCTGGAGCAGGAGGCACAATATAGTGACTTCATCACACCTTGTCCTGCACAGCAAGAAGAATCTGTAGGGAAGAAAGCTGAGTACTAATATTTCTTTTTTTAAAATTATTCAGTGGGAGTGTAAATTGAGGGGAGTTTAGAGTGGAGGCATTATTCAGTAAGGGGGCACTATTTAGTGACAGTATTACTAGGTGGGGCTCCTTTTAGTGGGTATTATTAGAAAGGGGGGTGCTTTTAGGGAGCATTAAATGTTAGGGCCGCATAGAGGGGACAATATTAGGTGGGGGGCACAGTGGGGAGCACAATTAGTGGAAGCTTTTTCAGGTGTGGGAGCCATATTAAGAGGGTATTTAATAATTGGAGAATTCACATTCAACTGTTAGTAGGGGGTCAGCTTCCCCCGATTTTTCAGAAACGTACAGGTACATATTCTGTGGATAAGTTGTTAATACTATTCATGAGAATACCCCTTTAAAGGGGCTGTCCACGTTCAACAAATAATTGAAATGGCTTGAGCAAGGAAAAATTATACAATTTTCCAATTTACCTTCTGTATCAATTCCTCCCAGTTTTCTAGTTCTCTGCTTCCTGTCCTTCTATAGAAAATACTTCAAGTGGATAGAAATCTGTCCATGGTCGTGTGAAGGACAAGCAGGTACATGAACAGTTATTACCATTAGTCTATCATTATCATGAAAATAACGGCTTGTGCACCTGCCTCCAAGTGTCTTCTTAGGAAAGATTGAAACTTATTTTTACATTTCTGTGTTAGGGCCATTTTCTAGATGGACTTACAATTCCATATTACCCAGTTGCCTCATCTCTATAATAACCCCTGGACCCCCCCACCCCCCTGGTCAGCTGGTTCAATAATTATCTCCTTATGAGATTTCAACAACACAAGGGCTGATATGACAGGTTAGACAATGCATCTGCATTCTCATGTAGTTTACCAGGCCTTTGCTCTACATAAAAATTAAAGTCTTGCAGTGCTAGAAACCAATGTGTTACCCTGGCATTATTCCCTTTCCTCTCCCTCATCCATTTAAATGGGGCTTGGTCAGATATGAGCCTGAATTTCCTACCGAGAAGGTAATACCTTAGAGAGTCCAGTGCCCACTGAATGGCAAGACACTCTTTTTCCACAATAGAATAATTCCTCTCACATTGGGACAGTTTCTGACTGAGGAACATGACAGGATGTTCCTCACCATTGATTTCTTGTGATAACACAACACCCAAACCCACCTCTGACGCATCTGTTTAGTCAATGAACTCTCTGCCAAATCTGTGGCCTCTAGCACTGGCTGCTTACACAGAGCCTGTTTTAGTTCTTGAAATGCTGTTTGGCCTCAGGAGACCACTTGGCCATGACCAATTTTGTGCCTTTGGTCAGGTCCGTTAAAGAGGCTGCTATCGTGGCAAAATTGGGAACAAACCTCCTATAATATCCCACTATCCCCAGGAAGGCTCTAACCTGCTTCTTGGTAAGTGGGCTCGAAACGCGTCTTGCTCAAGTTACCTTAACAATAGACAAAAGGTTTTAAGTTGGATCATTTGGTGCCGTATCTAGCCTGGAGACCTTTTCTATCCACCCAGTACCATCATCCCCCACGGTGGTCCAGGGAGTCCACTGTCTTTAGCCTCAAGAGACACTCCCACACCTCCGTGCCTGACACGTGTACCCTAGATGGGCCAAAATTACACCACCTACTTGCAATGAATATACCACTTAAAATATATATACAAATATTGGATATTCTGAACATAAATATATAGCAGCAGGGACTATACTACACATAACTACATAGTGGTCATAAGTTTATTGCACATCATGGATTTGCACATTCTAATACATGATGGGGCAGATTAAGCAAGCTGTCTGAAAGTCAGAATATTTCTAGTTGCCCATGGCAACCAATATCAGCTCATCCAGTTCTCATGAATATTTTAAAAGGGGAGCTGTCATTGGTTGCCATTGGCAACTAGAAATATTCTGACTTTCAGACAGCTTGATAAATCTGCCCCGATGGATATGTAAAATCCCCATTTACTTCGATTCTGTAGTATGGTCATATCTGGTAGGATCAATTAGAAAACCAAGGTTAAAGTACCCTAGGGAGTCTAAAAAATAAGAGTATTATTATGAACAAGCAATCAGATGATTGCTTGTTCATGTCCCATGGTGGAAGTAATAAAAAGTGTAAATAAAATGTTATTCAATAGAAAATAAATGAATATAATGCATAAATTATAATTTTTACCTATTTAATATAAAAAATGCAATAAAAAGTGTTCAAAAAAGCATATGTACTCCAGAATGATACTGTTGCAAAGTACAAGAACAAACAAAAAACAAGCAATCAACCAGCTCCGTAGCCAAAAAAGTAAAAATGTTATGCTGCTTGGAAGATGGCGATGCAAAAATAATAGATTTTTTCCCACATTAGGGTTTTATTTGTAAAATTTTGTAAAACGTAAGAAAATTATGTATCATATCATCATGTATGATATCCCCATAATTGTATTGACCCATAAAATAAAAATAATCTGATAATTAGGCCATACGCTGAACAAAAGAGTTCTTACATTTTCAACAATAGGGGATATCAACCCCAAAATAGTAACACTGGAAAAAGCATCTCATCCCGCAATAAAATGCCATCACATGGCCCCAACAACGAAAAAGCTAAAATTTTGTAGCCTACAAAAGGAGCCAATGAGAAAACTAAAATCCTTACAGCTGCAGGGCGCTCACTCCCTTCTGCGCCTCGCTGAGCGTCCATAAAAAAGGTAATGGCCACATGTGGTGGGGTCTCTGTACTCCTGAGGAAGAGGCGACGGCGAAACGTATGTCAGGGTGCTGTGGTGGTGGTCAAGTCTCTCTCCTTAAATTTTGCATGATGTCACGCCCGGGTGGGTAATACGAATTTTGGTCATGTTTGGTCATGTATACATTATATTGAAGCTATATATATATATATATATATACATTGTTGGGCCACCAACACATTTCTTCGTGCTTTTGTGGAATTTTTATTGCAGTTTTTAATAATTTGTCTTGATCGCTATATTTTGTGTTAATAAAGACTGACATTATTATCTTATTTCAAGTTGTGTCATAGTTTCTGGTCTATGACCTTTTGGTGACTCTTGTCCCATATACCTATATTGGTAATGTTGTTGTCATTTGGTGTTGGGATTCATACTGAAATTGGGTTTTCTTATTGGTATTCACTGTATGTATCTGTTGTTTGTCCCTCTGTATCGTTTACCTCCTAGTGTTATTCCGCTTTCCCTGTCTCAGACCTGTGATAGTATTCTGTGCACCAGTGTGAACACTGGTCTATTCCTGTATTCCGGTTACCTGTCCGCTCCACCATCCAGCAGCTGCCAGACGAGGTAAGTTTTCCTTGTCATCTTGTAGGGTCGCTCAGGGACCGTCAGTTAAGTTCCTGATAGTGGGTTCGCCCTTATCAGGACAATTTATCTGCTTTAGGTAGGGCCTTAGCCAGAAGTTACCACTTACCTAGTCTGACAGCTAGCACCAAGCCTGGTTGTGGTTGTACGGTTTGCTGGACAGGTGCTGACACTTAATATTTAAAGTAACAGTATTTATCCCCAAAATTGTCAATTCCGAAAATACGGAAAATCGATATTCGATTTGTAAGCCGCATGACATCAAAATAAATTATCCAGACATTTCAAAAATTATGATTTACTACTAAAATGAAGTACAATATGTGAGCAAAAAACTATCTCAGAATCACTTTGTTAAGTAACAGTGTTCAAAAGTAATAACCATATAAAGCGACGCATGTCAGAATAAAAAAAATGGGGCTGAGCCGTAAGCTACAAAATGGCTGCGTCCTTAAGGGGTTAATATAAAAAAACAGTAAAAATAATAAACACATTAGATATCGCCACGTCTCAAAATGTCCAATCCATCAAAATATAATAACGGTTATTCCCGGTGTTTAACCCTTTAACGGAAAATCGACCAAAGTTGAAATTGACATTTTTTTGTCATTGTGCAAAATATAAAAAAATCAAAAAGCTTTACAGTCCTACAAATTATAGAATTTTTTTGCACAGGGGGTTTGCTGGGGATGGGGGCAGGAGCACTTAGTGCCAGCGTATGATAAATGTGCCCCATAATGTAGCAGGTTAGAAGTAGAGTGCATCTATATAATTAAAACCTCAAAACTAGTTGCGACAATTGTACAACATAAAGCAAGGCCATCTGATATATTTCCTTAAAATACACAGTAATACAGGAAGGATGAATAAGGAAATAAGATCTACCTTATTTAAATTTATATAATGCTGATTACATTCTTGGATATATTTTTATTATATGCTTATGTGATAAGATACGCCAGCGGATGTTATGAAATTCATTGGAGACTGTTTATTTTTACCACTTTAAGGTTCGTTGTAAAATTGACAATCAGGGCTAAGTAAGATCAACCTGATGACATAATTCTTGCTGCCTATGAACCAGGAAATGAAATAGAAATTGAGAATTTGAGCAATAAATATACTTTCTAGGCCACCTGTTTTAAACACACCTTTTCATCACCAAGGCAAAAGTGATTACCGTATATACTCGTGTATAAGCCGAGTTTTTCAGCACAAAAAATGTGCTGAAAAACCTAATCTCGGCTTATACACGAGTTAATAAAAAAAAAAAAAACATGAGTTAATAAAAAAAAAAATGTGTAATCCACAAAATATACTAGCAAACTTTTATCATGTACCGATATTATTTGAGCGCTTCTTGCTCACCTCCTTTGGTTCCTCTCTGCCACCCATTGGTTTGAAGCCTGAGTCCATTTAGGGTATGTCGCCATGCCACTCTCTAGCCTGCTGCCGCTGCCTCTGCATGCCGTCCCCTATAGTGTCAGGGTCAATTATTGGATGTTTTAGATGCTATCTAGCTTCATTCTGTCACTCTGTCATGGCCATGCTGTTGCCCATAATTTTGGCATAATGGTGCGATTAAGCAGCCTCAGAGGCATCCATGCATGCTGCCCCTGCTGTTTCCTGTCCATTTCCGTGGTGTTTCCATCCTTTTCTGAGGTTCCCAGGTGTTTGGCCAAGCTTCCCTGTGCAGAGCCTTGGTCCCCTTGAAAAATGCTCGAGTCTCCCATTCCTCAGGGGCGCGTTTTCGAGACGAGCACTCGAGCATCGGGAAAAGTTCGTCTCGAATAACGAGTACCCGAGCATTTTAGTGCTCGCTCATCTCTAGTCCTGAGCAAACAATTTCAAAATCACTTGGATGTGTTAAAGCGTTCCGAAGATATAACCACTTATAGTGACACATGTCAGATTTGAAAAAATGGGCCGTGTCAGGAAGGTGAAAAGTGGCTTTGGCGTTAAGGGGTTAAATATAGCTTAATTTAATTGAAAGGAGCATACACTGCACTAACCTATACAGAAACTATACAATCTTAAAGTACAGAGGTCATAGATTGTGTGTATATGGGAAATTACTTATTACGTCAACCTGGGAAGTACCAGGAAGTTCAATGTCAAAAGTCACTGTTGATTTTGTAAGAATACATTATATCGCTTCTTGTTTGAAAGAATGGCAAGATTACCATCCTCTTTATTTGAGTTTGTATCTCCTTTGATTATATTAGTGAGATTCTGGGACGTCTTGGCATATTTGTTGCTATATCTTTTCCAGTGTGCTCACAAATCCAGCCAGTGGACAGGCTTTAAAGCAAAACTCTCTGTTTCCATTTGGAGGGTTGCATCAGGGCTGTTTGCAGGTCAGATAGTAGGTTGCATTATAAAAAAAGAATGGTTTATTCTTGCAGGACAGGTCACTAGTCTATGCAGGGGAAATTCCTAGAAGGCAGGAGCCACCCGGCAGCAACGTGCAGGATGTGTGATGTAGCAGCTACTAGACTGCAAGCCCAAGGCACTTCTCGGGCAGCTTAGGTCATCCCAACTAAATAAGGTATATTTCTAAGGTGTATCCTGGTATGCCCGACGCATAACGATCGGCGAGGTCGATGCGGAGAAACGCGTCAGCAGGGGACATAATTTAGACCAGACTCTACTATATACAACACAGTAATAGTGTGTTAAGCGGGAAGAGCTAAGACTGTGCTCACTGGTGATTGCCGCCTACTGTTTCTTGGTGCATTGTTACGGACGATCGGTTGTGACATACGATGTTGGATTGCACCTGACAGGTGTACCTGAAAAGCCATGAATGAAGACTTATGCTAGTTGTTCTGAGCACACTTTTAATGATATTGTGAATAATAAGATATCAAAGCACATTTAAAGTTGTAATCAGGCAGATATTCCACACCACCATGTCCATCTCAAGCTAGCATCAAGTTGTGGATGTGCCTAACTGCTGGACATCCGACAGTAATTACATATGGGATGCAGTGAACAGAGTTCCTGTCTGTTTGCGAAGTGGTGTGGGCCTTAGGTGATAATAAGGACCGTCTCATCTGAGCGTGTTAGCAAATTCACATGTGTAGTGGACAAAGTTAGAGGGTGCTACTAACGACCTACAGTCGGAAGCGAGTTAGTACATTCTAGGTAGGTGATCATCATTCAGCGTGGGGTCAAAGCTCACGATTCAGATTAATGTAGCATAAAAATCTTGTTTCTTGTGGGAAAATCTTGTCAAAATTTCCACTGTGACAACCATGCGCAGCCACATTAAAAATTTGGGAGAGAGCGGTCACAGAAATAGCAATTACTGGTTAGATAAGCAATAGTGGCATAGGTCAGAAGTGTTGTGAAATGTGAAAATACATTACCAGCAGAACTGGGAGAGTTGTTGCTCACATTCTGAGCTGTTAGATATGTGCACGGACGTGCTTCACGCTCCTCTCACTTGCATGCTTTACGATGCTGTGTGGTAAACTACAAGTTTCCTATAGCAAGTGGGAAAGAGGGACAATGTAGGAGCCAGTAGTGGTGAGATATAACAAACACAATAGAGAAGAAGTATAATTCAATCCACAGTTCTATGCTTCTTAGAATGCACAAAGGAAGACAAAAATGCTCTCTCGATAAGTCACCATGCATTTAGTTCACAGTCTCGGTTGGCGAGTGAGTAGCACTTCTACCTTGCAGCCACTGGGGGGTCCTGGGTTCGAATCCCACCCAGGTCAACAATCCTACAAAGAATTATTGTTATGTTCTCTCTGTGTTGCGTGCGGTTTCCTCCCACACTCCTAAAAACCTACTGTAGATGTGAGCCCCATTGGGGAAGGGGAACGATTTGACCATGCTTTGTGCCAGCGCTGATAATCTGTGTGCGTTATATAAATAAAGAATTATATATTGACATGTTCGCTGGTTGTCTCTGTTTATCACTGCTGAGCAAACCGACTCTGTTTTAGACAACCAATCTGTTTTTGTTTTGTTTTTTGTTTTTATCCAGAAAGCCCTATTAAATGAAGAGAGTGCAGAGGATATAAATCTAGAAATGCCTTTAACCTGAGCAGATTACCCCACAGTTCTCATGGGGTCTGCGGGAAATTCTGTCCCCCAACTCTTTCGAGTACAAACATGCCAAAAGGTAGTGTTCACTGCCAGCACATGTAACTATTTAAGCATATTTCCCTGCACCTTGCCACCAAATATGCATATATATGCTTCATGCATTTCCACAGTTTAATTGCCGCAGACAACCATGTGCGGTTTGTTGATATTCCCATCCATTCATCCACATACTGTTCCCCAGCAATTACATAGAAGATCTTCACAGTCCAGCACAACTGTCCCAGCCACCCCACAAGTCTCACAGGAAAAATGTCTACCAAAAAAGAAGTTTATTTCAGTTTTTAATGACATGTACTTTTGTTGTATAGCAGTTAGAATCTTCTAATTTACAGTCTTTTCCTAAATGAAGTAATGTGATTCCAATACAAAATAGAAATCACAATAGACACTAGAAAAGATTGTGCAGAAAGGATTTTGACAATTTACTAATATCTGTTTGTAGAATTTTCTTATGCATTAATAAACAAGCTACGTCCCTGGGTTATGACTGGTGCTTCCCCTCATTAGCACATGGTTCCTTTCATAAAATTGCAGGAAGATGGAGAGTAATGTGATATGGTTTCTCATGGCCTATGTGTACACTGTGGTGTGTTCCAATGGAAGGAATGAAAGGGAGGTTAATGCCTTTCAATGAACTTTTTTGCTCAAGGCTATTAAAATGCTCATATTAACGTCAATTTAATCATGCTATCCAATCCACCAGTTCGACTTTCAATATTTTAAAATAATATGACCCCAATAAACATTTAATGTTCAGGTATTGTTCATTCACCCATTTGAATGTCAGCTTTTACATTTACCTACCATCTTTAACTTGTGTTGTAAGAGTAGACCCCCTGAAAGACAAAATATAGTAACATTATAAACTATGAGTAATAATAAACTTTTCAAAACCTGTAGTAATATGATATCATTAGATATCCCAATGAATGATGATAAATTTTTCTTACTGAGGAAGGTACTAGTAAAGGCTATCCCCAATTTAAAATGCACAGTCTGTGACCCAAGAAGCCTTTACACATCCTACAGTGGTAAACTTGTAAGAATCCACACTAATTGCCACACTAGGTCTCTTATTTAAATAAAAGAAGATATGAATAAGAAGTTAAGGTTCCAGGGTTGGAAAAAGGAAACTAGTAGCTCTACTTAACTCTACTGCCTTGATAACTCTACATCACAGTCTGAAAAGGATGTATGAGTGGCTCACAGGCTGAGCTGCTCCATACACAACAGCTAACACTATAGATGACACCACGATCAGTGCCAGTGGTTGTTAACCCTTTAAAAGGTTCAAAATCAAACATGGGCACACTACTTGGTGACGTCATTGGTGGGTATCAGCTGGTTGCTATAACAGCCAGGACGCTAACTGATGTTTCCATGGCTGTCATAGCAGAATCTGTAAGTTGCCTGCCGTCAGAGGCTCATTTGCAAATCCAGTGATTTTACAATATACTGCAATAAAATAGTATTTCAGTAATTGCATAAGCTATAAGACCCCCTAGGGTTCAGGTACCCTATGGGGTATGGAATACAGTAAAACATTTAAAAAAATTTACATAAAAAATTTCAAATCACTTCCATTTCCTCAGTAAACAAATACCAAATTAACAAACAAAATGTCTGATTCCCACTATTTGCCATTCCACAAGCAATAACAACTCTGCACTATAAGGGGGTGCTCTTTTGCGAGCAGAAGGCGCCACTTTTTAGTTAAATTCCAACATTATTGTGTGCACGCCCTTTAAACTGAGTGCACAAAAAAAAAAAACCTGGTGTACCCAGTTTTTTTTGCATTTGTGACTGAGTAATAACCTGCAATACTTTGTTTTGTTAGTGAAAAAGTGCTTAAATAAAAATTAATTAATAAAATAGTAATAATTCCATTAACATATATTTAGCATTATTATTGAACCTGCATGATGAAAAAAAGTAAAAAACCACCAAAAAATTATGACTTTTACCAATTTCATCCCAAAAAAAAAGGCAATGAAAAGTAATCAAGAAAAAGTAATAAAAAAATATATGTTAATCCAGATATGATACTGTGCAAAGTGAAACATGTTCCACAAAACAAGCCATCAAACAAGCTCCGTAGCCAAAAAAAAATAAAAATGTTTATGCCACTTGAAGACAACAATGCAAAAACGAAAGAATTTTCCCACATAAGTTTTATTTTGCAAATTTATGTGACCCATCGAATAAAGATAAGATGTTAATTAAGCATATGGTGAATAACTCAAAAATATATTACAGAATTCATGCTTTTCTATCCCCCCCCAAAAACATTTTTTTTATACAAAGGGTCATAGCCACCCCACAAATGATCATCACTAGAAAGTACAAATTAGTAGCCTATATATTTTATGGCCTACAAAATGGCCAATGAGGATCTAAAATCCGCTATATTCTATAGGAAAACTAGCAGTGCATGGTGCTCCTTTCATTCGGTGCCTTGTTGTTCGCCCATACAACACCTAATGTCCACATGTGGGGTGTTCATAAAAAAAATAAGATAGGTTTTCACTTTTTATCTTTTGGGAATGTGTACATTTTTAGGGTTAATGAATGTACTACCCATAAAAATTAGACCATTCTAAATTCACCTCCATTTTGTTTTAATTACTATGCAGCGCTCCAGGGTTTAAAAATCTTTTAATAGTTTAAGGGGTGTACGTTGAAATGGGGGGTTTCATTAAGGGATTTTATTAATTATATTTCAAACAAATTAAAGGAAAATGATCCCAAAAATTCAATTTAAAACTTTTTAGGAAAAAGTTTAAAAGATCGTTTGATTTGAAGCTGTCCAATGTCATACAAGAAAAAAGGACATTTAAAAAATTATGAAAACATAAGTTGCAATATGGAAAATGTAAGTTACTAACTCATTGAGTGGTAAGCTATCTGCATCAAAGGTCATTGAGAATTTAGAAAATTTTGAAAAACGACAAATTCTGGCAAATTTTATTTTATTTTTGTAATAAATGTAAACTATCAAGCAAAAATTACTTACTATCATGAAGTACAATGTCATTGGAAAAATCATTTTGTAAGTTAAAGTGTTCAAAAGTTATAAACAAATAAAAGAACCTGCAGATAACAAAACAGAGCTGACCTTAATGTACAAACTGGCTACGCCCTGAAGGGGTTAACTGTTCACTTTTATATAATATATATTATTGACTCCATGCTCACACATATTCATTTTATTTTGTATAACCTCAAGTCAGAATACCAAAGCATTATCAAATCAGGTGATTTTCAGTGGAAAAAACCTATTGGTTTATAAAGAAATCAAACTGAAATACAAGATTTCAGGGCAAGCTCAAGGACTGCAAGTATAATAGTGGCAATAGGGCAATAAATCTTTACTCTATGGTCAATAAAAGGGCTATAATGATGATTACATTGTTGACCTTAAATTTTTTTCGGTAGTTAGTTGTTCTCTTATCTAGACAAAATGTGGTCATTATTTTATAATGCTTATAGAAAGTGTGAAATTATGTGTATGTGCAAAAACAGCCTATTGCATTTTTTACTTACATTTTAATACTAAGGCTTTTACAATTGTGCTATTACATTGTCATTTAGAAAATGTTATAGAAAAAAATTAGGTAACGCTGTTAGTATGCAAATATACATTTCTATTTCTAGTGAAATACAGCACCAAGCAAAATATAATATAATGCAGTTACATATTGCCATCAGCCCCGAGTAAATAACTTTCCACCGTCACTTACCTGAAAGTAGTAGAAAGCTACAAAGGAGTAGGAGCATCTTATGACAAGCCCATCGTGTTCTAAGGATTTTAGTGGGTGTAGCTTATATACTTTACAGGAGGATATAAAAATCTCCATAATGATGACACAACCTGACACACCTTTTCCTTCACAGATTACACTATAAAGTATGATTTACAAATCAGTTTGGAATGATCTGTTTGACGGGACTTAACCATTAAGTCAATGCCTGATTAAAAAGTGCTTTCAGTGGATACTGATAGACATAGTTGATAATGGTTAATATTGTCTATTATGTATAAACAATGAAATATGGATTACATTATGATACAATGAAGAATCCATGTTATAAATCAGTGTTTCTCAATGTTTTTAAGCCGTTATTGTGATTTATTAAACATACCTCCGAAAGGAAAAAATCCTGGATTGGGGATCTGTCCCCTGTCCTGGGTGGTAGGAGGTATGTCGGCACTGCAGCTGGAGCTAATTGCAAGTTGAATACGGGAGCTATCGGCTCCCTGCTCACCATAGAGTTCTACAATTGCTGTGTGCAGCAGAGACCAGCAGGTCGATTCATAAGTAGCCATGGGATGATGAAAGGCCTACTGCATTGTATAGGAAACAAAGTGTCTGTTGTTTCCTGTTTTTAATTTTTTCTAAAGACAGCAAAAACGAACAGAGAGAGCAGAAAGGGAGAAATGAGAGAGGGGGATGGATTTAGAGGGGGAGGTGTTATAATAGGGGATAAATAAAGTGTGCAGGTTGCATCTTTGTCGCGTTTCTTTGACTAAAGGTTTGGAGTAATGGATTAACACCGTATTCAATAAGGAGGAATTTGTGTATATTTTTTATATTATTGATTCTCAGGGACTTCCTTGTGTGCTCAGGTTATAAAACATGTATCTAATAGGTTGAATAAACACCACGTCCCAAAACCAGCTCACTTCAAACTATTATATTACACCCTTAATGACCGCCCTATCGGGAGATCTTAAGGGTACTTCGTCTGAAGCAACGCGCTTTCTACGACGGGAGCGTCCGAAGAAGATTTTGGGAATGGGTTACCGCATTTTTGGACTATAAGGCGCCACAAAAAATCCTTGATTTTCCCGAAAATCCAAAGGTGCGCCTTTATTTAAATTTTTTTCTATTTTTTCAGGGTATTGGGACACTTTTACTGTCCCAGTCCCAAGAGTTCACCGAAAGTGTATTGTCTGATGATAATGCACTTTCCATGATTCAAGATCGTGCCCCCGACATCCTGTTGCTCCCCACTCAGGTCCGACAGAGTTCACTTCTTCTTCCTGGTGCATGTAAGTTATTGTCTTGCGACACAATGAAAAGTTAATGAAAGTTAATTACCACTCTCAGGCCGAGTCACGCTTCCCCAAAATATTCTGTTGCATGAAAGCCAGCGCAGCTGAGCCAAAAATCAAACGCATGGTGACACAATCCCAGGCAGACACTGTTAAATACCTGTCAAAGTCATGCAAAACCCGAAAATGGCGCAAACTCCGACTAAAGTGAACAGTGCGATCGTAGTGAATAAGCCCCACTGTGTCTGATCACTCATACAATATACAGCAATATTACGTATTGCAGGATTATAAAATACACAGTATTGCATCTGAATCAAACTCTGGTCTAAATAAGATCATTCTATGATAAAAGAAAGTAATGATCATGGGGTGAGGTGATAGCTCTAGGCCGCACTAGCCACTTAGGTATGGGAATTCAAGCGGCCCAACCACACTAAAGTCAAGGCCCCAGTGACTGGGTAGACAGTTGAGCATTGCTCTAATGGTCCAGATAAGAATGAGATCCAATCCAGACCTGTTTAACCCTTCAATCCCATGGCCAATGTCGACTGTGGGATTACATGCTTTGAGAGAGTGAGCTCCTCTCTCTGCTATTGAAAACTGTGGTATGTGAATTTGGGGTTGCTGATTGTTTTTATGAAAGCGGAGAGGCCTGCTTTTGCCTTTAAGCCTGTCATGTAACATAGCCTATGAGGTCCTCCATTCAGATTAGGATTGTACCAGGTGCTTTTATTGAATAATACGGCAATACTTCTTTATTGCAAGGTATTAAACAAGCAACAAAAGGTCACACGCAGAAGTCCCATAATAGGATTAAAATAAAATTAATGACTGGCACCCTGACTTTGACTTCCTTCCCTACCTTCTTCCCTTACCTTTCCTGTTGGCGAGTTCTGTTTTTGTATTAAAAACTATGAAAATTGAATATGAAAAAAAAAATAAAAAAATAAATGAAAAGTTGTAAATTAGAAGAAATGTAATAAAAAAACCTGATTATAGTTACTAAAAGCATTGCTATCCCTGTAAAAAAATAAAAAAATAAAAAGGGATCAAAATCCTACAGTAGGTCAAAAAATTGGAACCAAAAGGGCCCGGACATAGCCCCTTCAATGGAAAATAAAGTGTAAGGGTTTTAGAAGGGACAGACTGGCAAAAAATATGATAAATCCGAAATCCTAAAAAAATATTTAGTATGGCTGGAATCGTCCGAATCTGGAGAATAAACGCTGTTATTGTTCAGCACATTGAACATTTCAAAATTTGTGATATAAACAAGGTTCTCTATAAGTATGTTTTTTTATTTTCCTAGAAAAAGTAATAGAGTAATGTAAGATGTTCCCTATTACCCATCAGTGAGTTTCTGTCCATGTCAAGAATGAATTTCCATCAATTTCGTTTCAGGGGTTTTTGAAAGTTGTTATTTCTATGTATCTTTTACACCACCCAGCTGTGTTATCCACAAAATATACTGGCAAACTTTTATCATTTACCAATATTATTTCAGCGCTTCTTGCGCATCTGTTTACATTCCCCTCACCCGCCATATCCCAAACTTATAAGAACGCTACTACACTTGATCTTATACAAAAGGTTCTTTTGGATGGAAATTCATTCTTGACATGGACAGAACCTCACTGATGGGTAATAGGGAAAATGCTTACATTACATTCTATTACTTTTTCTAGGAAGAAATTAAAAAAAACAATACTGTTATAGACTTTTTATATCACAAATTTTGAAATGTTCAATGTGCTGAACAAATAACAAGATGTTTATTCTCCAGATTCGTACGATTACAGCCATACTAAATATTTTTTTAGGATTTCGAGATTTTCATAATTTTTTGCAGTCTGTCCCTTCTAAAACCCATTACACTTTAATTTTTCCATTGAAGGGGCTATGTCAGGGCCCTTTTGGTTCCAATTTTTTGTACCTACTGTAGGATCTTTTGATCCCTTTTTTATTTTTTTATTTTTTTACAGTGGATAGCAAATGCTTTTAGTAAACTATAATCAGGATTTTTTTATTACATTTCTTCTAAAATTTATCAACTTTTTCATTTATTTTACAGTTTCGACTTACATACAAATTCAACTTAAGAACAAACCTCCAGACCCTATCTTGTATGTAACCCGGGGACTGCCTGTATAAAACTTTCAAAAACCCCTGAAAGAAATTGGATGGAAATTCATTCTTGACATGGACAGAACCTCACTGATGGGTGATAGGGAAAATGCTTAGATTACATTCTATTACTTTTTCTAGGAAGAAATAAGAAAAAAACAATACTGACAAGACTTTTTATATCACAAATTTTGAAATGTTCAATGTGCTGAACAAATAACAAGATGTTTATTCTCCAGATTCGTTAGATTACAGCCATACTAAATATTTTTTTAGGATTTCCAGATTTTCATAATTTTTGCTGTCTGCCCCTTCTAAAACCCATTACACTTTAATTTTTCTATTGATGGGGCTATATCAGGGCCCTTTTGGTTCCAATTTTTTTTTCATATTCAAATTTTCATTAAGTTTTTAATAACAAAACAGAACATCGCCAACAGGAAAGGTAAGGGAAGAAGGTAGGGAAGGAAAGTCAAAAGTCAGGTGCCAGTCATTAATTTTATTTTTAATCCTATTATGGGACTTCTGCGTGTGACCTTTTGGTTGCTTGGTTAATACCTTGCAATAAAGAAGTATTGCCGTATTATTCAATAAAAAGCACCTAGTACAATCCTAATCTGAATGGAGGGCCTCATAGGCTATGTTACATGGCAGGCTTAAAGGCAAAAGCAAGGCCTCCTCGCTTTCATAAAAACAATCAGCACCCCAAATTCACATACCACAGGTTTCAATAGCAGGAGAGAGGAAGCTCACTCTCTCAGAAGACATGTAGATCCCACAGTCGACATTGGCCATGGGATTGAAAGGGTTAAACAGTCTGGATTGGATCTCATTCTTATCTGGACCATTAGAGCAGATGCTCAACTGTCTTACCCAGTCACTGGGGCCTGACTTTAGGTGTGTGGGCCGCTTGATTCCCTGATACCTAAGTGGCTAGTGCGGCCTAGAGCTATCACCCCCATGATCAGTTACTATCTGTTATCATAGAATGATCTTATTTAGACCCAGAGTTTGATTCAGATGCAATACTGTGTATTTATAATATCCTGCAATACAGTAATATTGCTGTATATTGTATGAGTGATCAGACACAGTGGGGCTTATTCACTAAGAGTCGCACTGTTCACTTTAGTCGGAGTTTGCGCCATTTTCGGGTTTTGCATGACTTTGACAGGTATTTAACAGGTGTCTGCGCTGGGATTGTGTCACATGCGTTTGATTTTTGGCTCAGCTGCGCTGGCTTTCATGCAACAGAAATTTTGGGGAAGCGTGACTCGGCCTGAGAGTGGTAATTAACTTTCAATTAACTTTTCATTGTGTCGCAAGACAATGAACTTACATGCACCAGGAAGAAGAAGGTGAACTCTGTCGGACCTGAGTGGGGAAGCGACACAGGATATCGGGGGCACGATCTTGAATCATGGAAGAGTGCATTATCATCAGACAA
Source organism: Engystomops pustulosus (assembly GCA_019512145.1). Taxonomy (NCBI): domain Eukaryota; kingdom Metazoa; phylum Chordata; class Amphibia; order Anura; family Leptodactylidae; genus Engystomops; species Engystomops pustulosus. The sequence continues at coordinate 150,742,120 of CM033643.1, forward strand.
TACACTTTCGGTGAACTCTTGGGACTGGGAAAGTAAATATGTCCCAATAACCCTGAAAAAATAGAAAAAAATTTAAATAAAAGGCGCACCTTTGATTTCTGAGAAAATCAAAGGATTTTTTGTGCGCCTTATAGTCCGAAAAATGCGGTAACCCGATGTCCCAAAATCTTCTTCTGACGCTCCGTCGTAGAAAGGCGTTGCTTCAGACGAAGTACCCTTAAGAATCCCGATAGGGCGGTCATTAAGGGGTTAATATAATAGTTTGAAGTTGAGCTGGTTTTGGGACTGTGGTGTTTATTCAACCTATTAGATAACATGTTTATATATACCTGAGCACACAAGGAAGGTCCCTGAGAATCAAATAATATAAAAATATACACAAATTCCTCCTTATTGATACAAGGTGTTAATCCATTACTGCAAAACTTTAGGTCAAAGAAAGTGCGACAAAAGATGCAACCTGCACACTTTATTTATCCCCTACTTATAAAACCTCCCCTTCTAAAACCCCCTCGCTCATTTCTCCCTTTCTGCTCTCTGTTCGTTTTTGCTGTGTATTTAGAAAAAATGAAAAACAGGAAACAACAGACACTTGTTTCCTATTACAATGCAGTAGGCCTTTCACTCCCATGGCTACTTATGAATCAGACCTGCTGGTCTCTGCTGCACACAGCAATTGTAGAGACTCTATGGTGATGCAGGGAGCCGATAGCTCCCTGTATAATCATTGCAATTAGCTCCAGCTGCAGTGCCGGACATACCTCCTACCACCCAGGACAGTGGGACAGATCCCCAAATCCAGGATTTTTCCTTTCGGAGGTATGTTTAATAAATCAACAATAACGGCTTAAAAACATTGAGAAACACTGATTTATAACATGGATTCTTCATTGTATCATAATAGTAATCCATATTTCATTGTTTATACATAATAGACAAATATTAACCATTATCAACTATGTACGTATCAGTATCCACTGAAAGCAGCTTTTAATCAGGCATTGACTTAATGGTTAAAGTCCAGTCAAACAGATCAATTTCCAAAACTGATTTGTAAATCATACTTTATAGTGTAATCTGTGAAGGAAAAGGTGTGTCAGGTTGTGTCATCATTATGAGATTTTTATATCCTCCTGTAAGTATATAAGCTACATCCACTAAAATCCTGTAGAACACGATGAGGGCTGTCATAAAGATGCTCCTACTCCTTGTAAGCTTTCTACTACTTTCAGGTAAGTGACGGTGGGAAAGTTATTTACTCGGGGCTGATGCAATATGTAACTGCATTATATTATAATTTTGCTTGTGCTGTATTTCACTAGAAATAGAAATGTATATTTGCATACTAACAGCGTTACCTAATTTTTTTCTATAACATTTTCTAAATGACAAAATGTAATAGCACAAATTGTAAAAGCCTTAGTATTAAAATGTAAGTTAAAAAATGCAATAGGCTGTTTTGCACATACACATAATTTCACACTTTTCTATAAGCATTATAAAATAATGACCACATTTTGTCTAGATAAGAGGAACAACTAACTACCGTAAAAAAAACTTTAAGGTCACAATGTAAAAATCATCATTTATAGCCCTTTTATTGAGCCATAGAGTAGAAGACTTTATTGCCCTATTGCCACTATTATACTTGCAGTCCTTGAGCTTGTCCCTGAAAATTCTTGTATTTCAGTTGATTTTCTTTATAAACCAATAGGTTGTTCCACTGAAAATCACCTTGATTTGATAAATGCTTTGGTATTCTGACTTGAGGGTTATACAAAATAAAAATGAATATGTGTGAGCATGGGATCAATAAATATATTATATAAAAGTGAACAGTTAACCCCTTCAGGGCGTAGCCAGTTTGTACATTAAGGGTCAGGCTCTGTTTTGTTATCTGGCAGGTGTCTTTTATTTGGTTATAACTTTTGAACACTTTAACTTACCAAAATGATTTTTCCATGACACATTGTACTTCATGATAGTAGTAAATTTTGCTTGATATGTTTTACATTTATTACTAAAAAATAAAATAAAATTTGCCAGAAATTTGTCGTTTTTCAAAATTTTCTAAATTCTCAATGACCTTTGATGCAGATAGCTTTACCACTCAAATGAGTTAGTAACTTACATTTTCCATATTGCAACTTTATGTTTTCATAATTTTTTAAATGTCCTTTTTTTCTTGTATGACATTGGACAGCTTACAAATCAAACAGATATTTTAACTTTTTCCTAAAAAAGTTTTAAATTGAAATTTTTGGGATCAATTTTCTTTAATGTGTTTGAAATATAAATTAATAAAAATCCCTTAATGAAACCCCCCATTTTCAACGTACACCCCTTAAACTATTAAAAACAGCTTTTAGGAGTATTTTTAACCCTTGAGCGCTGCATAGTAATTAAAACAAAATGGAGGTGAAATTTAGAATGGTCTAATTTTATGGGTAGTACATTCATTTAACCCTAAAATGTACACATTCCCAAAAGATAAAAAGTGAAAACCTATCTTAAATTTTTTTATGAGACACCCCACATGTGGACATTATGTGTTGTATGGGCGAACAACAAGGCACCGAATGAAAGGAGCACCATGCAGCTGCTAGTTTTTCCTATAGAATATAGCGGATTTTAGATTCCTCATTGGGCCATTTTGTAGGTCATAAAATTATAGGCTATATAATTTGTACTTTCTAGTGATATCATTTTGGGGTGGTTATGACCTATTGTATAAAAATTTTTTTGGGGGGAGGGATAGAAAAGCATGAATTCTGTAATATATTTTTGAGGTTATTCACCATATAGCTTAATTAACATCTTATCTTTATTCGATGGGTCAATACGATAAATTTGCAAAATAAAACTTAATGTGGGGAAAATTCTTTCGTTTTTGCATTGTCGTCTTCAAAGTGGCATAACATTTTTATTTTTTTGGCTACGGAGCTTGTTGATGGCTTGTTTTTGTGGAACATGTTTCACTTTGCAACAGTATCATTCTGGATTACATATATTTTTTTATTACTTTTTACTTGATTACTTTTCATTGCCTTTTTTTTTGGAATAAAATAGGTAAAAGTCATAATTTTTGGTGGGTTTTTTACTTTTTCCATCATGCAGGTTCAATAATGCTTAACTTATATGTTAATGGAATTATTAACATATTTTATTAATTAATTTTTATTTAAGCACTTTTTCACTAACAAAACTAAAGTATTGCAGTATTAGCTCAGTCAGCAAATGCAAAAACTGGGTACACCAGGTTTTTTTTTTTTGTGCACTCAGTTTAAAGGGCGTGCACAACAATAATGTTGGAATTTAAACATAAAAGTGGCGCCTTCTGCATCGCAAAAGAGCACCCCTTATAGTGCAGAGTTTGTTATTGCTTGTGGAATGGCAAAATAGTGGGGAATCAGACATTTTGTTTGTTAATTTGTATTTGTGTACTAAGGAAATGGAAGTGGTTTGAAATTTTTTATGTAAATTTTTTTAAATGTTTTAACTGTATTTCCATACCCCATAGGGTACCTGAACCCTAGGGGGTCTGATAGCTTATGCAATATACTGAAATACTATTTTATTGCAGTATATTGTAAAATCACTGGATTTGCAAATGAGCCTGCTGACGGCAGGCAACATTACAGATTCTGCTATGACAGCCATGGAAACATCAGTTAGCGTCCTGGCTGTTATAGCAACCAGCTGATACCCACCAATGACGTCACCAAGATAGTGGTGCCCATGTTTGATGTTGGCACTTAAAGGGTTAACAACCACTGGCACTGATCATGGGTGTCATCTATGAGTGTTAGCTGTTGTGTATGGAGCAGGCTCAGCCTGTGAGCCAGCTCCATACATCCTTTTCAGACTTGTGATGTAGAGTTATCAAGGCAGTAGAGTTAAGTAGAGCTACTAGTTTTCCTTTTCCAACCCTGGAAACCTTAACTTCTTATTCCATATCTTCTTTTATTTAAATAAGAGACCTAGTGTGGCAATTAGTGGTGATTCTTACAAGTTTACCACTGGTAGGATGTGTAAAGGCTTCTTGGGTCACAGACATGCAATTTTAAATGGGGATAAGCCTTTACTAGTACCTTCCTCAGTAAGAAAAATTTATCATCATTCATTGGGAATATCTAATGATATCATATTACTACAGGTTTTGAAAAGTTTATTATTACTCATAGTTTATAATGTTAACTATATTTTTGTCTTTCAGGGGGGTCTACTCTTACAACACAAGTTAAAGATGGTAGGTAAATTGTAAAAGCTGACAATTCAAAATGGGTGAATGAACAATACCTGAACATTAAATGTTTATTGGGGTCATATTATTTTAAAATATTTGAAAGTCAGAACTGGTGAGATTGGATAGCATGATTAAATTGACGTTAATATGAGCATTTTAATAGCCTTGAGCAAAAAAGGTTCATTGAAAGGCATTAACTCCCTTTTCATTCCCTCCATTGGAAACACACCACAGTGTACACATAGGCCATAGAGAAACCATATCACATTACTCTCCATCTTCTGCAATTTTATGAAAGGAACCATGTGCTAATGAGGAGGAAGACCAGTCAGTAACCAGGGACGTAGCTTGTTTATTAAATGCAATAAGAAAATTCTACAAACAGAATATTAGTAAATTGTCAAAATCCTTTCTGCACAAGCTTTTCTAGTGCTATTGTGATTTCTATTTTGTATTGGATACACATTACTTCATTTTAGGAAAAGACTGTAAATTAGAAGATTCTTAACTGCTATACAACAAAAGTTACATGTCATTATAACTGAAAATTAAACTTCTTTTTTTGGTAGACATTTTTCCTGTGAGACTTGTGGGTGGCTGGGACAGTTGTGCTGGACGTGTAGAGATCTTCTATGAGAATGCCTGGGGAACAGTATGTGATGATGGATGGGATATCAACAACGCACATGTTGTCTGCAGGCAATTAAACTGTGGAAATGCAGTTGAAGCACTATATAATGCATATTTTGGGCAAGGTGCAGGGAAAATAATGCTTAATAATGTTACATGTGCTGGCAGTGAACACTACCTTTGGCAGTGTACTCGGAAAGAGTGGGGACAGAATGTCTGCAGACCCCATGAAGAAGCTGGGGTTATCTGCTCAGGTAAAGGCATTTCTAGATTATATATCCTGCACTCTCTTCATTTAATATGGCTTTCTGGATAAAAAACAAAACAAAAACAGATTGGTGTCTAAAACAGATCAGGTTTGCTCAGCAGGTGATAAACAGAGAACAGACCAGCGAACATGTAATAATAATAATTCTTTATTTATATAGCGCACACAGATTATGCAGCGCTGCACAAAGCATGTCAAATCGGTCCCTGTCCCCAATGGGGCTCACAATCTAACAGTATGTTTTGGAGTGTGGGAGGAAACCCACGCAAACACAGAGAGAACATACAAATTCTTTGTAGATGTTGACCTGGGTGGGATTTGAACCCAGGACCCCAGTGCTGCAAGGTAGAAGTGCTACTCACTCAGCCACCGAACATGTGAACTAAGATGCAGTGAATTATCTTAGAGAGATGTTTTGTCATTCCTTTGTGCATGTTCTTAGAAGCAGTAGAACTGTGGATTGATATTAGCTTCTCTAATTGTGTTGGTGTATATCCTCACACTACTGCTCTCTACATTGTCCCTCTATTCCACTATGAGCTATAGGAAACTTGTAGTTGTACACCACAGCAGTCAGTAAAAGCAGTGAGGAGGAGCCGTGAAGCATCTCAGTGCACATATCTAACAGCTCAGAAATGTGATAACACTCTCCCAGTTCTGCTGGTAATGTATTTTCACATTTCACAACACTTCTGACCTGATGCCATATTGCTTATCTAATCCAGTATTGCTAGGTTCTGTGACCGCATCTCTCCCAAATTTTAAATGTGGCTGTCCATGGTTGGTCAGTGAAATTTGACAAGATTTCCCAAAGAAACAAGATTTTTAGCTACATTATCTGAATCTGTGATCTTTGACACCCAATGGAATGAGGATCACCTACCAGTAGATGTGAACTACTGCTTCCATGTATGGCTTAGCACCTCTAACTTTGTCAACTACACATGTGAATTTAGCTAAACACTGGCCTCAGATGAGACGGTCCTTATTTCACCTAAGGCCCACACCACTTCTCAAACATGACAGGACCTATCACTGCATCCCATATGTAATTATACTGTTGGAACCTGTCCAGCAGTAGGCACATCCACAACTTGATGCTAGCTTTGAGAATGGGCAAATGGTGATGTTAGGAATTATCTGCCTGATTAGAACGTTTAAAATGTCTTTGATATCTTTATTCAAAATATCATTAAAAGTGTGCTAGAAATAGCCATAAGTATTCATTCAGGCTTTTCAAGGTACACCTTCAGGTGGCAATCCAAACACGTATGTGCCAACCGAAGTCCGATAACATGCACCAAGAAACAAGTAGGCGCAATCACAGGAGCACAGGTTAGCTTCCCGCTGTAACACCTATTATCAGTGGTTGTATATAGTAGGTCTGTCTAAATTATGTCCCTGTCTGACGCGTTTCTGCATCGACCCTGCCGATCGATGCGTCAGAGGCATACCAGGATACACTTAGAAATATAACACTTATTTAGTGATTGACCTAGCTGCCCGATATTGCATTGGCATTGCAGCTAGAGCTTGCTACACACACATCCGGCACTGTTGCGGCCGTGGTGATCTTGCCTTCTGGAATTCCTGCAGACTAGGACCCTGTCTGCAGAGAATAAACCATTCTTATAAGGGCAACCTACTATCTGGAACCTGCTAACAGGCCCTGAGCAACCCTGCAAATGGAAAAGAGAGTTTGCTTTAACCTGCCACTGGCTGGATGGTGAAGCACACTGGAAAAGATAATAGCACAAATATGCAAAGAGTCAGTCCAGAATCTCAACTATATATCAAAGGAGATACAAAATCAGAAATAAAAGAGGATGGTAAGTTGTCCAATGTCTAAACAAGCTAACAATCCAACAGAACAACAGAGTAGGAGAACTGAGCCAGAGAGCAGCTACCACTAGCAAGGGTATCGGTGAAAAGAGAAGTAATATAGCGGACTGTAATGGCTGATCACTTCCCAGGATGTAAAGTATCTCTTAATTGTTACACCAAGCATACCTGGTGTTTACAAGGCTTTTTGAAACAGCTGTGAAGATTTGCCCCATTTCATTGCGTTAACAGTGCACATAATTAGTGGGGCATGTCTTCCGTGATTAATTCAATACTTCCCCCTTGAGGATGACCCTATGGTCACGTTCACATGTGACATTTATTTTACTGCAAGAGGGAGGGGCTTTGCCACAACGCATATGCGTTTCCACTGAAATTCCTATGTTCTGGAATGAGCAACGTCACAAGGGGTCTATCACGCAATGCATGAAGGCTGCCTGTGACTCTAGATTAGGACACACATACATACCTAAAATGCTCACATTTATAATTCTTACTGAGCTGGATGCAGCATCATGCCTTTTCTTTACACAGAAGTGTATTTTACAGTTATAAAGTGAATAAAGAAAACACCTCCCTCTATATTTATCAATATATACTATCCTTATATCCTACTAACTTTTCACATTTTTTCTTTTGTGCACAGCATCTAACAAGCCTGCCACAATAAACAAAGGTAATAGTCCATGAAAGTATAACCGTGCAGTTTTTTGTATAGCGTGTGGGTAATGTTAAAGTGAACCTGTCACCGGGAATGCCATTTTTAGCTGGTGACAGGTTCCAATAGCCTATCCCATGCTGATTTTAAAATTTCCTTTGTCAGCATTCTGAATCATTACAGGGTGTGCCTTTGTCTAAGTATCTTCACCTCCACATTCATCCAGCTCCCTCTTTCCTCCCCATTTCCTATCATGTGCATTGAACAGGCAGGGGAGAGAGGGTGATGATGTGAAGGAGAGGTAGAATGCATGATGAGACTGGGACACAGGCACAAAGACTTCTGAGACAGGCACAAAGACTAAATCAGCATAGAATAGGCTATTGGAACCTTTCACCACCTAAAAATGACATGCCAAGTGACAGGTTTAAATATAACAGTTTTGGGAACTGTGCAACTTTTGGTTACTTATTTTTCACATTTACTAGAGAAGTACAGCAGTGTATTGTAACAGGGATCATGGTATCCCAAGCGTCAGTTCCCTAGTGGAACAGTAAAAAAAAGGTTGAAAAAATGTTTTAAAAAAATAAATATTGCCCATTTACCATTACAAGTAAATGTAATACAATGAATTAAAAAATAAATAATCCCCCCTACCAAATGGTTAAGCAGATATTATATTGTTATACCAGTACTATAAAAGGCAAAAACAGAAATATAAAAAACTAATTCAGAATTGCTATTTTAGTGCCTCTCCAAAAATGTTTTATGATAAGCAATCAAAAAGTCTGATGTATTCTAAAGTAGTATCAATTTAAACTGTATCTTGTCCTGCAATAAATAAACCCTCATTATGCTTTTTGATTGAGTCATTAAAAAATTACAGGTCTCAGTATATGGTGACACATAAACATATTGGGGATTATTTATCATACGATAATGTACAACAATGCTGATGTATACGGAGGCCACCTGCGCAGTGTTTATTTCTACTTCAGGTCCTACCTGGCGAACAAATATTCTAGAGCATGCAAATTCTCAGCTTTGAAAGCACAGCTGCTCCAAGTTGTGCACCGTTGCTGGGCATTAACCCCCCCGGGCGGCCCACAACGCAATTGGCCTCACCCCCTTCTAGCCCCCTTGGTGTGGAGCTGATTTAAAAGGGGAAATAATTGCAGGTGCTAGCAGATTGCAAGTCTTCTGGCATAGTAGCCCTGACAAATATCCCCCATTTTCCCCCCAAAAGTGTATTTATTTGCTAAAGTAAAAGAAGAAACCCTTTACATATTTGTCTCTTTAATTGTACTAACATATACAAAAATTTTTTTGGTTTTCTTTAAATGTAAACATTTTAATAAATAAACAAGTAGCGTTATCTGTTTCATTCTGTTCCCTCACTTATTAATAATTTTTTTGCATTATGCTATTTTACAACAATCAATAGAATACTGGGGCCGCACATATACAGAAATAGAAGGACTATGTCACATGTTTATCAAAATATTGTATTCTTAGCATAAAATATAGAACTAAAAGAGCTGTGGCATTCATGTTTGATACACACGTGTTCTATCCGTGCAATAAAAAACAGTACAATGATACAACATTGATGAATATATTATTTGCATTTCACTTTCTTTTATTGCAAGGATATATTATCACATGTGGGTATCTAAATTGAGTCCCACAACCATTTTAGATCTATATATTATGCTATTTTATGCTAAAAATAAAAACAGTGGAAAATACAATTACCGCAAAAAAAACCAAGGCCTTAAATGTCTATGTCAGACAAATAAAAATGTATAGATTCTGGAATGTGAGCAAGTAAAAACAAAAATATGGGGCAAAATATACCTCATCCTTAAAGGGGTGTTCCCATGTCAATAAGTAATGTATATTGTTTGAATAATAAAAAGTTATACAAACTTCCAATACATTTTTTTTATCAATTCCCCACGGTTTTTTAGATCTCTGCTTGCTGTCCTTCTATAGAAAGCTTCATTGTTTATTTCCAGTGGACAAACATCTGACCATGGTCACACAGGTGCACGGCTCGTTATAACCCACAGCCCTGATTACTGGTAGTAAATAATGAAGCTTTCTAAAGAAGGGCAGCAAGCAGAGATCTAGAAAACCATGTGAAATTGATCCAGAAAGTATATTGAAAAATTGTATTATTTTTCATCATACAAAAACAATACCATTAATTTGCCGAATTGGGAACACCCCTTTAAAGGAAACATATCATGAGGAATCTACCATCAGATCTACTTCACGTCCCAGTAGCCATAGTAGTTCTGCCTCCTTGTGCATCCTCGGTGGGTTCCTCTTTATCCTCACACCTGCACACAAGCAGTCAAATCGCTGCCGGCTTCTATGTGGCTAATACTCACTGCTCCCATGCAGACATGCACAGTAGCTCCATAGAAGCAGCTGGCGCAGGTGCAAGTCTGAAGTGTGTAGGGGACGAGCAAGGAAGGGCCACTGCTAAGGCTACTGGCGTGTGGAGTAGTCTTAGCTCCCAGCGCCCAGCCAGGCTACTCCAAACCCCCAGTAGCCTTAGCAGATACTTGACATATTTACATATTAATAAAATAAAGTTTTAACAAATTGGGTTCCAGGACTATTAAATTACAGATTAGGGCTGGAGGAATCTACTATGAGATCTACTTCTGATGGTAGATTCCTAAAGGTAAGTTTTAGAGATGAGCGAGTATACTCGTCTGAGCTTGATGCTCGTTCGAGTATTAAGGTACTCGAAACGGTTCGTTGCTCGGACGAGTATTTCCCCTGCTCGAGATCGAGCATTTAATTAAACAAACACAGTGAAGAACAATGAAGAATAGAATAAAACACAGGATCATTTAAGTGAAAAACACAGTGAAGAACACAGTGAAGAATAGATTACAGATGTTCGGCACATCTGCTTACTTGTCGGAAGATACACGCGGAACGGGGAGACATCGCGCACCAGGGAGACATCGGGCACAGCAGAGACACATCGGGCGCAGCAGAGACACATCGGGCGCAGCAGAGACACATCGGGCGCAGCAGAGAGACATCGTGTCGCAGCAGAAGATCGCACGCAGCAGGAGACATCGCGCGTAGCAGGGAGACATCGCGCGCAGCAGGGAGACATCGCGCGCAGCAGGAAGACATCGGGCACCAGTGAGACATCGGCAGCAGGGAGACATCGGGAGACTTCAGTGGAAGAAGAGGAGCGATCCCGGACAGCGTATCTCTTCTCCCGACAAGTAAGCAGATGTGCCGAACATCTGTAATCTATTCTTCACTGGTTTTTCACTTAAATGATCCTTATTTCCTGTTTTTATTCTATCTCTTCACTGTTCTTCACATCTGCTAACTGTCGGGAGATAATATACGGCAGAACGCGCAGAAGTGAAGAATAGATTGCGATGTTTGCATACATCTGCTAACTTATCAGAAACATTCTTTTTCAATAAATAACACATTTTATTCCCGAACCATGGTCCTTTTGAAAAATGCTCGGTCTCCCATTGACTTCAATGGGGCTCGTTATTCGAGGAGGAGCACTCGAGCATCTGGAAAAGTTTCGTCTCTGAATACGAGCACCCCGAGCATTTTAGTGCTCGCGCTCATCCTAGTAAGTTTCCTTTAAGATGTTAATTTATACGGGTGTCTAGTGAGTTCCTACTATTGTCAGCTCAAAAATGATCTTTTATCACTATTGATCACACTTTTGTGATAATACTGTAAATTATATTGCAAAATATATTTTAATTATAGTGAAAAATTGCTTTGTGAGATTTATTAATCTTTAACATTAGCTTCAATAATATTGAATATTTCTATTTTGCACAGATTTTTTCTTTACAAACTTAAACACCACATCAGGTAACTATTTTTTAGTAGGTTTATTTGCTAAAATTTATAATGTATACATATCACAGCTTATTTATATCATACAAATAGTAAGGATACGTTTTTAAATAAAAGGAAATTTATCAGAAGTGTCAGTAAAACTGTTCTAACTGCTCAAAGCAACTAATCAGAGCTCAGCTTTCATTTTACAAACTGGCGTGGGAAATTGACAGCTGATCTCCGACTGGTTGCCACAAGCAAATAGAATAGTTCTCATCTTAGACACTTCTGATACATTTTTATTCTATCTTGGAAGTAAATGATATATTACTATCATAATATCTCATAATAGCTCATAACCTGTAAAAAGAGGCTGCACGTAGTGTCTGGCTGAGCTCTACTGCTGTAATATACAGGGGATACACTGCTATGCACAAGAGCTCAGTATTGCTTCTCAGTGTATGCCACCCTCAGGCTGGAGTGTTTTTGTGCCTACGGTAATTTGCTCCTAAATGAAAAAATAGCTAATGATGAATGATAAGTAGGTGCAGGAAAACATCTGGATTGGTAAGATAAATTAGGAAAACATGGTTATTTTTGATGCACGGCGAGTTTGGTGTTTAGTTGGAAAACTGGCACAAAAATTGTGTGACAATATGAAAAGGAGCAAAATCAACAGAAAAAACAAATTATACATCTGGCCCCTCATGTGCCAATGAAACCAATTTCAGGTTAAGTCATGGGTGCTCATTTACTAAGGGTCCGTCGGACGCATTTTCGTAGGGTTTCCCGTCGATTTCCGTTTTGCGCCGGATTGCCCCGGGATTTTGGCGTACACGATCAGATTGTGTCGCATCAGTGCCGGCTTGCACGCAACAGAAATCGGGGGCGGGCCGTCAGACAACCCGATGGATTCGGACGATGCACAGGATGTAACAATTAACAATGTGTCGCAAGACACGCACTTACAAGCATCAGGAAGAAGAAGGTGAACTCCAGCGGACCTGGTACGGAAGTGACGGATGCAGGAACTCGTACGCACGAGCTACGTGAATCGGGCCGGACCCGAATCCTCGTCGGACAACGCACCGTGGGATCGCGACAGGACCCGGTAAGTAAATCTGCCCCATTATGTTAAATATGATGTGCAAAAGACATCTATGGATCTCAGTACTGGAGAAACATACCTGCCAAATGTTACATCACTATATGAGCATTTTTATGGTTTAGTGCTTCAGATCATTGTGGGTTATTTGTCATAATAACTTGTAATGTACTTAAATTAATAAGTACAGTAAATTCATTTTATTTAATTATTGATTCCCTCATCAAGCTGTTTATTTTTATTTTTAGAAATATATCCTATGCGACTTGTTGGTGGTATTGATAATTGTGCTGGACGAGTAGAGATCTTTTACAACAACACCTGGGGAACCGTCTGTGATGACATTTGGAACATAAATAATGCACATGTCGTATGCAGACAAATGAACTGTGGAAATGGAACTGCTGCCTTACCATATGCATTTTTTGGAGAAGGTTACGGGACAATCCTACTTGATAATGTGCAGTGCTCAGGAGGTGAACAGTACTTGTGGCAGTGCAGCCACTTAGGATGGGGCTCCCATAATTGTGCTCACAGCGAGGATGCTGGTGTCATCTGTTCAGGTATGTTTTAACATATGTCAAAAATAAGAAAAAGCTAAACATTCAGTCTTATCGACACCTCTGGCTGATTCACTTCTCAAAAGTCTTTCAATCCAATATCCTTGTGTGAGATTTGGAAGCATAAAATATGTAATTGTTATTGTTTTTATTGTTTTTTTAAGTGGAAATAATAGTATCATTGATAGCTAAGTTCAATAAGGATATAGGTCCATCAAGTCCCACCTATAATCCTACAGTGTTGATCCAGAGGAAGACAAAAAACATATAAGGATGAAAAACTCTTCCAAATTCTAAAGTGGAAGTCAAACAAAATCCCTGTGTGAGTGTCCCATTTTGAGATTCTAGTTCCCACAACATGATATTTATCCTTCCATAGAAAGGCATCCAAGCCCCCTATTGTACTTGTCTATTATCTCAATCAACAACAACCTGTGGGCCAGAGTTCCATAGTCTCATTATAAAGAATCTCTATCTATGGCTATGGTAGAACTATAATCTATTTCCTCTAGTTGAAGATGATGTCCTTTTGTCATGAGTACAGGCAGAGGTATAAAAATTTCTGCAGGAAAAACTCAGTACTGCCCATTCAAATAATTGATGTATACTGCTATATGAGGAACTCCATGTGTGCTCTGACTAGTGAGTTGTGTTAGGGCATGTGCATCTATGTCTCTCTTGACATTTGTTTTGCAGCAACTGCCTTACTGCCATGATTCTGCTGTTTTACATTCTGTCTCCCTCTGGTGGCAAGCATGCACATTACTTGCTGTCATGATTCTGCATTCTAACTCCCTCTGGTGGTGAATATGCAGATTGTTCACTGAACTCCCTCTGGTGGCTGGTGATCCGCACTGCAGCCCGGGACTGATTCTTCACAGTCATCCTGCTAACATGCCATCCAGTTGATCTCTCACGCATACCCGGCTCCTATCCCATTCTCCCCCTAACCTCCCCCCCGACGGTTACTCCCGCTTCGGACCCTACCAAAACGACAAGCCCGTCCGCGACCCCCCGCCCTCATCCCCAACCCCTACATTAGCCCTTCATTCCGGGCTTCTCTACACCAGCCTCCGACTTCACAACACCCCTGACACTTCACTTCCGCGCGGTCAGTATGCCAGGCGACCACACGATCAACTGAAGACGACGTTTTACGACCGAGAGTGTACAGAGCCAACACCTCAAACCCAGACAGACAGAACACTACAAAAGACTGAAGCATCCGCTAGTTTCGCCCGACCACACCATTTTTTTACCAACACTTTTCAATACTCGCCACAAAAGCACTACAGCCCCTGCCCCCCGCCCTATACCCATATGGGCCTCATGCCGACGTCTCAGAGGTACCACGTGACTGCCCACCGACCGGTCTAAAGGGACAGTTTTAATCAGTTCCTAAGTGGGTCATCAGACAGACCCCACGCTCCAACAAGTAATCAAGAATCTCCTCCCAGTCACAGTTGGGCTGGTGGGCAACTCTGTGCTACCATATAAGAGTTAACAACCAAAAAGAAATAATCGTGAAATAGAAGATAGTTGATAAAAACAAGAAAAAAGCGAAGAAGAAAAAAGTGGGGGAAAAGAAAAACCACAACATGAATTAACAAACAAATTACAAATGAGACACAAGTGGAAAACAACACTGCAAAAAGCCGCAAGAAGAAGAAATGTGTACAAACCCCAACAGGGTGACACACGACGTATATCGCCCCTCATGGGGGACTATAAATAAAAACCAAATGCACAACAAAACATGCACAGAGCTATATCATGATGAGATAAATGCAGCACCTACGCCCCATATAAAAAAAAATCCCCCGCTACCCTACAAAAGCATGTAACACGCCTAATAAAAAAATCCAAGCAAAATTATGTTTTTGTGCATCCACACCATAAACAAAAAGACACCCAAAAAAGTGAGCAAACAAGTCACCATTAATACTAAATAACACAAGAACACCATTGTACCGCAAAAAATAAGCCCTAAAGAGCAAATCACAAAATATAAAGATAGTACACTCTTAGAGAACCGCAATGCAAAATCAAGGGATTGTTCCCTCTCAAATGGTTTTTAATTGATCTAGTAACAAGTCAAACATAGAAAAAGCATGTTAAATGGGATTTTAGCCATACCGTTCTGACCCATAAAATCATAACAGTAAACATTATCTATGTATTTGGTGCATAACAGATTTTTGAGACGTTCCCCTCCCATAAAACCTCATCAAGGCTAGGTACAACAGGGTATGGCGCCCGCCAAAACAGTGTTACTCCCAGAGATTTGAGGGGACTAGTTTTAAAATGGGTACACTTTGGAGTTGTGCGGGAGTTTCTTAATAATAGAACATGAAAACCCTTCTAAGAGAGTTTGTCCTCTAAAACATTGGCCACATTTTCACTCGTTTTTTCTGTTGTTTTTGCGCCTTTTCACTTCCAGGCGCGACCGTTTTTGCGCCAGTTTTGCGAGTTAAACGCCAACTAGCGCGAAGCAAAAATAGCAGCTGTTCCCTCATCTATCTTTACCAATCCAGATGTGTTTGCTGGCCTAATGATCTTTCATCACTGGCAACGTTTCATTTAGGCGCAAAAACAACGGCGCAAAAACACTCCAGCCCGAGGTGGCGTTATCTGAGAAGAAAGCATGAGTCCCTTTGCAGAAGAGCTCATGTCTAGCAGCAAGAGCTCAGAAGGACACTGGAACAGAGAATAGATACATATACATGCAGACAGGGCTGCAGACTCTATTTACATGTCATCACCTACTATTTACAAAAATATTCTGCAAACGCGGAGCTCACAGCAAGAGCAAGAGAAGTTTGCACGAAGCTTGCAGAAGTTTGGCAGATACACAAAACAAGCACATTCCCCCATTAATCCTACTCCGCAGCGGCTGAGGGGATATTGTGCCAGAATACAGGGGTGCAGAGAGAACCACTTGGGGATCCCCTCCGGAGAAACCACTGTGAGGAGGTCACTGGGTGAAGGGTGTCACACACCTGGGTGCTGCTGTGAGTATTATCTTCATTCTGGGCTGTGGGAGAAAGCAGAGAGGAGCTTGTAGCAGGATACATGTAAGTGCCGAAATCTAACATGCGCCTAAACTGCGCCAAAATTGCGCCAAAAAACTGGGTTAAGTAAGTGATTATAAGAGGCAGAAAATATACTTATCAAGATGGTTGTTAGCTTGTGATAAATTCTGGCAAAACAGTGCCCAGATTTAGGCGCAACTACTACACTTAGGCGCACAAAAGTGATAAATGTGGCCCATTGAATCTTAAATTAACTTAAAAATTTGGAAAATCACTGTTCGAACTGTTGGCTTTCTAACGTCCTTATATAATAAATTAACATATAAAAAAGTATGTCAGCATAAAGCAGACATATGGTAAATGTTAGTTAGCAACCAATTTGGGTGGAAAGACTAACTGTATGATGAGTATATCCTTTAGAAATCAGAAAAAAAAGAACTTTTTCAAAGTTTTCATCAAATTTCCATTCTTTTTATAAATAAGTGCAATATATTTCAACCTAAATATAGCATTAATGTACAACATGTCATGAAAAAATAGTCTAAAAATAAACATGGTTGAAATAAACCATTCTAAAGTTATAACTGCATATCATGGCACAGGCTGATTTGAAAAATGGGGCTGTGTCCTAAGGGTGAAAACTAGAATGTTGGGGCTTAAGGAAAATATATGTAATTGTGTTAACAACTGTGCATATTAGGTCACAGTTACAGTTACAGTGACCTAAGGGCAGAAGGGCAGTATTATACCCCTTCTTTTTAATATTTATATTAGAACTTGAGCAGATAAATGGCTAATGACCTTTAATGTAAATAAATGTAAGGTTATCCATTTGGCCTGAGGAAATAAAGTTATGTATTAAATGGTAAAACACTGGATAAAACAGTTTTTGTGTCCTGGCAGCCACTAATCTTGCAGGTAGGATGCAATGCCGCTTCACCAGCTTCCTTAAGCACTTAACCTACAAGCCCCCTGGTCTTTACCAGAGCCCGCCACAAAGCTGCCAAGAGCCTGCAAGATGCCAGTAGGGAAGCGACAAATGGTAATTGCTCAGCAGGTAATGGCTAATATACAGTAGGTCTGGGGCAGAGGACAGGTAGATGACAAGGCAGAGCCCAGAGTAAGAGTCAGAATGCAGGTGAGTATGTGATAACTAAACACTAGGACTGGACATGGCAAGAGCAAGGGCAGTGACGCGGCAGGGAGGAGATGGTAGAGACCTAATACTGACAAGTTGCACAGGAAACACATTTATAGCCCATCCTACATAGTAGATCAGGTAAACCCTGGACGGAAAGTGGCAGGGATTGGGCGTTTTATTATTTTGTTGATTGTGCTGTTTTAGGGCTTATTTTTTGCGGTACAAGTTGTTCTTGTTTTTATTGGTATTAATATCACTTGTTGCTCACTTTTTCTGGTGTTCTTTTATTTAGTTGGATGCGCAAAAATCATAATTTTTGCTTTGATTTTTTTTTTAAGGCGTTTACATGCTTTTTGTAGGGTAGCGGGGCATTTTTTTATTATATGGGGAAATGTCATTTTAATTTTATGAATATTTATAAAAAATTTTTTGTGTGTGTGTTTTTAATTTATATGTCCCCCATGAGGTCATAAAAGAACCCTGGGGGACATTTTCACTTTTTAAAAAATTAATTTTACTTAATTTTTGTTTCTTTTACAATTTTTCCCCTGTAACTGAGGCATCTATAAGCACCACCTGTGACTGGGATTCTGATTAACCCCTTAACGACTTGGCCTTTTTTAGTTTTTTCACTTCCATTTTTCACTCACCAACTTCAAAAATCTATAACTTTTTTAATTTTCCACATAAAGAGCTGTGTTATGGCTTATTTTCTGCGTAACAAATTGCACTTCGTAGTGCGAGCCCTCTCCATGCACCGGGACCCGGCGCGCGCCGTACTAGTACGGCGTGCATCGGGAAGGGGTTAATGTTGTACTATGTCTAATTAGACCGAGGAGCACTGATTAACCCCTTTAGACCCGGCAGTCACGTGACCTCTGAGACTATGGAACCAGGGCGATGCTGTGGGGAGCAGAGAAGGGAGAAGTGGTAACAAACTGAACAAATCTTCAGTCTCTTTAGTGTCTCCGAGTGTCTCTGACACCGGGTCTAAAGACGTCGCTGCAGACTCCGGACCTGCATACAGACCTGCGGTCTGAATACAGTTAATAGAGTTAATAATAATCCCTAAATGTTCAACAATTGCTTAATTATCCCTGATGCTTTTTTCATCTGCAAACTCAGGATGTTTATTACATGTCTCTGCACTGATAAATAGGAGGGACCTGCAGCAGGAGACCCCTTTAAAGGGAATCTCCCTCCACCAAGAATCATAATCTGCTTGCAGCATGTTGTAAAGAAATGATCTGTGACTTCCAGTATACCTTTATTATTGATTTCCATTATTCCATTTCCATGATATTCCCAGTATAATCTGTGTGCCAATGTTCTATTTATTAGAAACTCCCCACAAACCTCCAAAGTCTGTACCCATTTTAAAAACTAGTCCCCTCAAATCTTGGAGTAACACTTTATTTGGGGGCGCAATACCCTGTTGTCTAGCCTTGATTAGGTTTTTATGGAGGAACGTCTCAAGAAAATCTTTATGCACCAAATAGCATAGATAACATGTTACTTATGATCTATGGGTCAGAACGGTTATGGTAAAATCCCATTTACATAGCTTTTTTATGTTTGACTTAAAAACTCATTTGGAGAGGAAAAATCCCTTGATTTTGCATTGCCATCTACTAAGAGGTGTAATATTTTTATTATTTTGTTGATTGTGCTCTTTTAGGGCTTATTTTTTGCGGTACAAGTTGTTCTTGTTTTTATTGGTATTAATGTGACTTGTTGCTCACTTTTTCTGGTGTTCTTTTGTTTGGTTGGATGCACAAAAATCATATATTTTGCTTTGATTTTTTTTTTAAGGCGTTTACATGCTTTTTGTAGGGTAGCGGGGGATTTTTTTTATATGGGGAAATGTCATTTTAATTTTATCAATATTTATTAATTTTTTTTGTGCATTTGTTTTTAATTTATATGTCCCCCATGAGGTCATAAAAGAACCCTGGGGGACATTTTCACATTTTTTAAAATTAATTTTACTTAATTTTTGTTTCTTTTACAATTTTTCCCCTGTAACTGAGGCATCTATAAGAGCCCCCGTTACAGAGGAAAAGCACCACCTGTGACTGGGATTCTGATTAATGTTGGACTGGGTCTAATTAGACCCAGGAGCACTGATTAACCCCTTTAGACCCGGCAGTCACTTGACCTCTGAGACTATGAAGCCAGGGCGATGCTGTGAGGAGCAGAGAAGGGAGAAGTGGTAACAAACGGAACAAATCTTCAGTCTCTTTAGTGTCTCCGAGTGTCTCTGACACCGGGTCTAAAGACGTCGCTGCAGACTTCGGACCTGCATACAGACCTGCGGTCTGAATACAGTTAATAGAGTTAATAATAATCCCTGAATGTTCAACAATTGATTAATTATCCCTGATGCTTTTTTCATCTGCAAACTCAGGATGTTTATTACATGTCTCTGCACTGATAAATACGAGGGACCTGCAGCAGGAGACCCCTTTAAAGGGAATCTCCCTCCACCAAGAATCACAATCTGCTTGCAGCATGTTGTAAAGAAATGATCTGTGACTTCCAGTATACCTTTATTATTGATTTCCATTATTCCATTTCCATGATATTCCCAGTATAATCTGTGTGCTTATAAGGCAGTCGGCGCACCAGAGGCACTGATATTCCTTGTCTTTTTAGAACAAGGGTCTATCTAGCACCATACTTAAATCCCGTAGCACCCAGAGGTGTATGCAACCTGGTTCTTGAGATTTGTCTGTTTTAGGTATATTTAGCATGTAATCTGCAATAGGATTTTCCCAGTTAAAAACATTTGAAAAGAAGGCTTTTAATAGATGTCCCTTTCCTCATCTTCTTCCACTATTGCATCAAGATCATTTGTTAGTGGGGTCGCACTCTTAAGATTTTTGTTTTTACATGTATTTATGTATAAAGTATAGATTATTGTGGATTTTGGCTAGTGGATGTAAAAAAAATCTGGCAGCACTCTAATGCAATTGAATAAAAAATTACTGCCACATGTAACACCCTCTATAAATGTAACTTTGAAAATGTTCATATTATTTATCCCATTGTTATATACTGCATTTCTTGTTGGAGAACTGTCTGCAGCAAATCTGTTATTGGATGATAAATATGCTGTCCCATAGTTGCAACTAGAGAGAGCTCACTGTATACAGTTCACATTCAACTAAAACAAAAGTGAAGAATATTTTTTTTCAGTAAAACATTTGTTGTATCCTAGATTGTTAGGTTCCCAGGACACTATACTGCTTTTTTATATGAAAGAAGTGCCCTCTCACTAATTCATGAGAGTTGGACCTGTATATATTGCTATAAACAGTGCTCGCCCATCTTCATCACTTTCATAGACTCTCATAGTGAATGGTAATCCCACAGATCATTGTACACTGCAACATCTTACACTCCCACAGTATTCAATGGAGTGGCAGGATGTGTGCTCAATCTTCACAAATGAAAGGCGATATTGGCACTCACTTCACACTTCGGGGAATCTTCCTATTCAAGCTTTATTTTTCAATATAAAAGCATGCAGACAGCATAGGCACAGGAGTAATCAACACGTTTCAATGCTAAGGTGTCTTAATCATGATTATACCCTTGCAAACATGTGTTACTCTTTTGTACTTTGAGGCTCCTCTTCATCTTCATGCCAAAGGTCCACGACAGCTCCGTGGCTGTGCATCTACTGTCAAATGCGGAGGCACCAGATGCACGGCAGCTCCTTGCGCACAGCCCATCCAGCGCACTCTGTGATGTCAGCAGAGGCTGACATCACAGTCTGGGTGTGTACCTGGCAGACCGTCACACAAAGCTGTCCCACTCTGCCAGCTCGGTCATGCTTAGGACAGAAGATGCTTGTCGGCCACACAGCTGTTGCGGACCTGTGGCATGAAGAAGAAGAGGGGATGACCGGGCCATCGGAATGTTGAGTAGTAAGTTTATTTTTTTGTATACCCGAGTATAAGGCGCGTGGGGAATTTTCAGCACAAAAATTGTGCTGAAAAACTTGGCTTATACTCGAGTATATATGGTATACTAGAATATTAAAAGGAAACAAACAAAACGAACTTATTCTGCCAGACCACGACACAATTTGTCTGGGGGCCAAAGAGCAGCATTGAGGCAACTTATGAATAACACCGATCTTGTTTATAGATCAGCGGATAGAGGAGGAGCAGTTGTTGTTCTCGAATATGCCCTTAAATGAAATCCCTTAATGAAAAAATTACTTATCGTACTTTACAGGAAAATCCGACTGGAATTTTTCAGTGCAAATTACAGAGTTTATAAGATGAGGGTGAATATTTAGGAGTAATTAGTTCTAATCAAAAATAATATCTATTTGTGGAGGATCCAGTCACCCCAATCTTCCACTCACTGCCCAAGATCCATAAGGGTGTGTTTCCATCTCCCCTTAGACCCATAGTGGCAGGAATTGGCATTTTGGGTGAGAGATTGGGGGAGTGGCTGGATCACTTTTTACAACCACTCACTTAGGGTCTCTCCAACTTTCTTGCAAGACATTAAGCATGTTTTACAAATCATGAGTAAATTCAAATGGCAGGATGGATATAACTGGGCTACATGTGATGTAACTGCCCTTTATTCCTCTATTCCCCACAATTTAACCCTTTCAGGACCTGGCCCTTTTTTGTTTTTTCATTTTCATTTTCCCCTCCCCATGATCAAAAATCCATAACTTTTTTATTTTTCCATGTTCAGATAATCGCAAAAGCTAGCAATAAGCTAGCATTTGCGATTATTTCAGGTAAATATCCCCCTTGGAGTCTATTGTATGGGCAGGAAGATACATAGACAACCTGGTGTGAATTTAAAATGGTTCAGAATCCACCTTTAACCCTTTTGTTAATTATCTTAACTCCAAAGATATGAATTTGAAATTCACACATTATTTTGGGTGTAACACTCCAAAGATATGAATTTGAAATTCACACATTATTTTGGGTGTAACGGTATTTCTTTCCTGGATGTCATTCTTACAAAGGGTGAAAGAAAAAGTTAAAGTTAATCCGTATAGGATGGACATTTCCAGGAAAACTACCCTCCTTGCAACACTGTGCCTTCCTATTCATGTGACTGGAAATATACCATATGGAGAAATGGTGCGCTTTAGAAAAAATTGTAGTGAGGCTGCAGATTTTGAAAAGAAAAAATAACCTTGAAGAATAGATAATATAATCGGGACATATAACCATGGGACATAAATAGAGCTGAAAAGACAATAGACAAGGTTAAAAAACAAGAATTTCTATTGGAGAATAGTTATACACAGCAACCGCTGTTAAAAAACAAAAAAAAAAATTCTACTGCTTATAGCACACAATTTTCAATTATTAGGAAAATTATTCATAAATATGTTTCCATTCTGCTTCAGTATTCTGAACTAGCACCACTGATTGAGGTGGGAATTAAATGTGTAGCTAAACGCACCCCCAAGATCCAAGATTTCTCCTAGTTTATCAGTCATGGTGCTATTCAGACATAGCTCAATTATCCTGGGAGTTTGAAATGTGGCCACAGACAATGCAAAGCCTATTCTTATATCACAGTAGGCAATACGTTTTGTTCATCATTAACTGGGGAAAGTTTCCCTATTAAATTATATTTAAACTGTAATACTTAGAATGGTATATACAGGCGGTCCCCTACTTAAGGACACCCGACTTACAGACAACCCATAGTTACAGACGGACCCCTCTGCCCACTGTGACCTCTGCAGAAGCTCTCTGGAAGCTTTACTATAGTCCCAGGCTGCAATTATCAGCTGTAAGATGTCTGTAATGAAGCTTTATTGATAATTCTTGGTCCACTGACGCAGTGTGGGCCAATTGCGTCCAAGGCATTCTGCAAATGTTTCCCCAAGTACAGTTGAATTGTCTATAAAGTCAAGTGATATGTCTAATATGATTGTAGTTACCTTGCAATGACCAAACAACTGTGTGATGATAATCAATGTGTTATGTCCTTAAAGGGATGAGTCACGATATGGCGTGTAGTGAGGGTGAGCCAGCAGAAACTCTTAGCTGACTGATGACACCTGTTGTATCTGAGGTCACTACAGTCCGAGTGTCCTGATTCAAACATAGTCTGAGTCTATGAACATTAGTAACCACCCTGCAGACGAGGGTGATGGGGCATCTTACAGCCAGGAGATTGTACAGGAGAGCCCGTGAGACGGTCTCGTGTACATGTGTATGCGCCAACAACAGGACAGAGGTGTGAGGAGCTTCACATGTGGTTAGCAGCTTGGCAGGCCATGAAACCCTTACTGCAAGTCTCACAGATATTAAAGCGGAGCGTGCGGTAATGTTACGGGTATTCGGAACTAAAGCAAAGCAACGTGAAATTTTCTACTTTGTTTGAAAATGGAATAGGTGGTGTGGAAAACGGCTCAGTTGTATATTTGGTATTGGCTCCACCAGTGGGGAGCATGGCAGATGGGCTTGTGAGAGATCTGTGGAGCGATCCCCAATGCCATCATCTAAAAAGGGGGAGCCGGTAAGAACAAATCGGAAAGGGTCATCCCACCAAGGGTGTCATAAATTGATGGTGCTCCTTTATGATAGAGAGTCACACTTGCCCCTATAAGAAACGTATTAAGGGCAAAAGATCCCACCCCCTCTGTGATCCCTTTGTCTCTCCCCCAAAACCACTTATTCAAAAGGAATTGGTTAACTGGGTTTCCATGTCAATTAGGGGTGTAATTGGTTCTGTGAAAATGGTATATAGCTGGGTGGTCTCCAAGGGCTCATGGTTTTAATGTGTTCTTAAAATGAAAACTAAGGAAGAAAATGGAAAAAATATACTTCAAAGAAAAAAATTCGTCATTAAACGAAAAGATTGTTAATCTGGTAGAACCAGAGACTGGATCAGGATCCCAGTTATAGTCCATGGATCGGGTGTCAGAAGCCCAAAGGATTTGAGAGAGGGAAGGGCAGCCAAAAGAAAACGACATTAGACAAGTGGGCCAAACATTTAAAATGGGGTTTGGTATGTTAGATTGTTAATTCATGCTGGTAAAGTGGGGCTATGCTTCTTATCAGCGGGACTCTGGGAAAAGATATGACATTTTTGGAAACATGTCCGCATTTTCCATCTTGATTAAGTGTGTAGCCACACCCCCTCCATCATGGAAGCGAGGGGGTCAGATCGATTATGTACGTTAAAGAGTAACATGCCAGCTGAATCCTTTGTGTCCATGGGGAAGCTTCAAGCGGCAGGGTCTCTCCAAAATTTTCATCAGGTTTTCCACCGCGATCTTTATGCCAAATCACAATCTAGTAAGAAGTTGTCTTTTCATTTTGATTTTATCCCTTATTTTCTGTTGTGCTGTTATGGTATGTCTGTCTTTTTTGATGTACCCTTTTGTAACAATATAGCATTTGTGCCTTTTGCAAATTAATAGTCCTTGAATAAGTTTTCTTGTGCCTCGATAGTTCACCAAAACCATGGATAGAGGCGGAGATGAATTACCGCGCAGAATAGCGTGGTAAATGCACGAAGTGAAGTCTGGTAATAAGAGTAGAGATAAGCCAGAAGGAGGGTCTGGTAGCAGAGTAGTAGCTATTAAAACGTGTGGGTCAGGTACTCGTACATGCCATACCTAGAAGAGCTGGTGTTATGTTGCGTGGGATGTGTATGTGGGACTGGTGTGGGGACTTTCGTAGATAATTAGACGGTTTGTGGCAAGACGTTTGATTGGAGACGGGAGTGAACTTTCGGGGTGAAGCGTGGCACTGTGCAGTAGAGTCATAGGCAGCACGTAAGTGGTAGGGTAGGGCGGGACATTAGTTTTTCTTTTTTTTGTATGGTTGGCGCCCCCTGGGCTGTGCGTGTGTAGTTGTTGGATCCGAAGCGTTTGGTTTCCTGACATGAGAATATTAAGCTGAGGGGGTTGCACGTGTGCTAGGCGTAGAGAATTAGCGTAAAGGACGCCATTTTGTGTGAGTGGGCGGAGACTTAGGGCTAATTTTGCGTGGCTCCATGGCGTACGGAACCCCGTGTTTAGAACCCGGCGACTCGGGTTCCTGACACTGCCCAAGATCCATAAAGGGTGTGTTTCCATCTCCCCTATAGACCACATAGTGGCAGGAATTGGCATTTTGGGTGAGAGTATGGTGGGGGAGTGGCTGGATCACTTTTTACAGCCACTCACTTAGGGTCTCTCCAACTTTCTTGCAAGCCACTAAGCATGTTTTACAAATCATGAGTAAATTCAAATCGGCAGGAGGGTAATAACTGGGCTACAATGATGATTGTAACTGCCCTTTATTCCTCTATTCCCCACAATTAAAGATATTCTGCATAAACACCGGATAAATATAGCACATTCAGTTTCGCTTTTTAAAAGGTACATTTATTAGCAAAAATTTTTACTTCGATAATGATTTATGTTGATGGCTACATATTATTATAAGTGGAGGGGGCCCCTATGGGGCTAAGTTTCCCTGCTCCATTGCAAATATTTACTCATCACAATGGGAAGAATGATGATTTTTTTTTCCCGATATAATCCATACAAGGGGGGATATTATCATACACTGGCGCGCGTGCCGCCCCGCGTGTGATGCGCCCGCACGCTGAAAGATGGCAGCCCGATATATAAAGAAGTTATGCCTCTTGATGATACGGGGCCGCCAGCAGCGTACGTTTAACCTACGCCAGGCTGGGCCTGGCGTAGAAAGAAAAGCCGATCCGGCCACTTTTCACGTATATGAAAGCCCGCGCGGACAACTCGTGGCCGGGCACCACGCCGCTCGGGCCAGCGCGCGCCCCCCCAGAGCCCCACTGGCGTGAAGGTGGCGGGGATGGGGAAAATATCGCCAAAAGCTAGCAATAAGCTAGCATTGCGACTTTTTCAGGTAAATATCCCCCGGAGTCTATTGTATGGGCAGGAAGATACATAGACAACCTGGTTGTGATTTAAAATGGTTCAGAATCACCTTTAACCCTTTTGTTAATTATCTTAACTCCAAAGATATTGAATTTGAAATTCAACACATTATGTTATTATGGGTGTAACAGTATTTTTCATGGATGTCGTTCTTACAAAGGGTGTGAAAGAAAAAGTAAAGTGTAATCCGTAAGGACGGAACTTTTCCAGGAAATACATCCTTGCAACAATTATAGCAGACAATTTCAATTATTAGGAAAAGTATTCATAAATTAGTTTCCATTCTGCTATAGGATTCTGAAATAGCACCACTGATGAGGTGGGATTAAATGTTAGCTAAAGCACCACCCAAGATCAACGATTTCTCCTAGTTTATCAGTCATGGCGCTATTCAGACATAGCTCAATTATCCTGCGGAGTTGGAAAATGTGGCCACAGACAATTGCAAGCCTATTCTTATATCACAGTAGGGCAATACGTTTTGTTCATCATAAACTGGGGGAAAGTTTCCCTATTAAATTATATTTAAAATGTAATACCTAGAATTGTATATATATGATTAGATTGATTAGAAAACTGTCGCTCATAACATGAAGGCATACAGCCAACAACATTTACCAGTTACATCCATTTACTGTAAATGTTACCATACTGTACCTTAAATTTTTATTTTATAAATATTCCAGTGCCATGTGTACTCAGAAGCGGGAAAAAAATTCCAAATGCAAAGAAAATGGTTGAATGAAAAACGCATTTGCGCCATTTGTCTTGTGGGCTTGGAATTACGTCTTTCACTGCGCGCCCAAATGACATGTCTGACTTATTCTTTGGAATAAAATGGCAACAATCTTATTATACAAATTACATCAATCAAGACAACAATTAAAAAAATACATAAAAAGACTCCACAAAACACAGAAAGAGTACAGGGGTGTGTGGTGGTGGTCAAAGCCCTTGATCTTGCATTTGCATCATGTCACGCCCGGGTGGGGGTAATATTATTTGCATAATAAATGCGTCTACTACTTGGTTCAACAGGAGAGATATGTTACATTGTTGGTTTTGGGACCACACACACTCTTTCATGTGTTGTTTGAATCTTTTAGTAATTTTTGAATTGTTGTTTGATTGCTGTAATTGTGAATAATAAAGATTGTGGACATTTTATTCCCAGTAAGCAGCTTTTGGTCTGTGATTGTGGATTGACTTTTTGTCCTATATACCCCCATTGGTTACTATTGTTGTTGTTTTGGTGTTGGGATCTGTACAGGAACAGGGCTATCGAGATTGTATCTCATACTTTATTCTTTGGGTTGGTAGAAATACCAATACAAAATTTAAAGGTATTTACTAATGGTTTTCATTACATTTACAAAAAATGAAAACCTCCTGTACAAAAATTAGTTTTTGAGTTTGCCAATCTGGCGCTAATAACTTTTTTTATACTTGGTGTATGTACGGAGCTGTGGGTGGTGTATTTTTTGAGAAATTTGATAATATTTTCAATGATATCATTTTAGGACGTACGACCTGTTGATCACTTTTATAGATTTTTTTAATTTTTTCAAAAAGGCAAAAAAGTGCCATTTCGACGTTGGGCTCTATTTTCCTTTACGGGGATAAACGCATTGAAAAACCGTTAAAAATATTTGATTAGATCGGGCATTTTCGGACCGCGAAATGATGATTTATTATGTTTATTTATATTTATGTCAGTTCAGGGAAAGGGGAGTGATTTGAAATTTTAGGTTTTTTTATTATATTTTTTTAACTTTTTTTTTGTATTTATACTACTTTTCAGACTCCCTAGGTTACTTTAGCTTAGGTTGTCTGATCGATCCTACCCATATACTGCCATACACTAGTATGGGAGTTCAGTATTTATGGGGATTTTCCTCATTCATTACAATGTGCATTAGCACATTTGTAATGAAGGGTTAAAACGAAATAGCTCGGGTCTTCGGAAGACCCGAGGCTAACATGGGAGACGGATCGCCGTCCCGATGACATCACGGGGAGCGGGATCCCATGGTTAAGATGGTGGCGCCATCCGCCGCTATCTCTTGAGGCCAGCGCACGGCTGTGAAAAAACCCGCGATTGGTGCTAGCACCAAATCGCTGGTGTTACCGGTAAGCCTTTGCTTTGCAAACAGCAAAGACTTAAGGCTATGGAGAGGGCTCAGCCCGGAGCCCTCTCACATGCACCGGAACCCGACCGGCCGCCGGTAAATACACGGCGGGCGGTCGGGTGATTACCGGCGTCTAGACGACCCCAGAGAAGACAGAAGATTTTCTGTCTTCAAAAGTCGTCTTATACGCCGGAATATACGGTATGTGCCCCACGGCTATGGACTAGAATCGTGCACCAATCTACTCAAAGAATCAGAGCATTCAGGAGTGTATAAGAGCTGGTCTTCCTTGTAACCTTATGGGTGATTAAGTTTTCTGTGTGCTCAATCTGCCTCAATTAGTTAGAATGGGGTCACCAGCAGTTGGGCCCTCACTGATTAGATTGTTATTCCCTAGGTACAGCCACTTCATATACAACACATATACCTCCATTTGCACATAAGTGCTGTGGGTTTATCCAACTATAAGGTCTGTAGGCTGCTGGTTGTTAGGAAACAATTGGAGTTAAAAACTCAGCAACTTGTTGTTTTCAGTCATTATATTTTGTCCGTATATTGTGCTAATGGACTGTAAACTCTCTTTTAGATTCTCAATATGTGTTAAATTCAACCATCCCACCCACTATTGAAGGTAAGACACAATTTTTGATTTAAGCTTATAATAGTGAAATAACATATGAGACATTCATTCTAGGCAAAAGAAATAAGTACTGTATATACTCAGGTATAAGCCGACCCAAGTATAAGCCGGGCCCCTAATTTTACCACAAAAACCTGCTAAAACCTATATTTTTTTTACTCCAGTATAAGCCGAGTTTGGGTTTTCAGCACATTCTTTTGTTCTGAAAAACTAGGCTTATACTCGAGTATAAGCTTTGCCCAACAAAAGCAGCTGACAGATATAAAATACCCATAACATAACAGCTGGGGTAACTCTATCTACTCCCTCTATTTACTCTCTACCATACTTCACCGTATGTATGACAACCTGCGTTTTGGTGTGCATTGTTTTCATTGTGCTTGTGTGCAAGAGTAGCATTGTATTGTGATGTAGAGTTAGGTTTTCAATATATACTTTGTGCTTTGAACTGTAATGCTAGGAGGTAAACTTAAAGAAAATCTGAAATCAAATATCAAGTGTAATAAACCAGGGGCACTTACTCATAGATGGGAGGGAGGAAGTGCTTCTTCACATTATAACAGCCTGTATAGCTATATCATGGAGGGGCTCTGATAACATGCCCATAACTTTTCTGGCTCATTACCATAGTTTTAAAAATGTATTTTAGATGGAATGTGGCCATGGATGACAAATATACAGTAAAAAGACTGCAACAGTCATGGTGCATGGATCTATGAGTAATTGTCCCTGGTTTATCATGCTTGACTTTGATGGTAGATTTCCTTTATGATATGTTACTCATGGTATGCTAGGTAAAAAGCCTGTGCTGCATCACAGCAAGTTTTTTGCGAATTTCTGAATAAACCAAGAATCATTTGTGTCTCATACACTAAGATTTCCTAATTTTTGTATAACTGTTCCATATATGTACAAATACATTATATACAATAGAGCTATCAATATATAATGCCAATATATTA
The DNA here is from genome assembly GCA_019512145.1 of Engystomops pustulosus. Taxonomy (NCBI): domain Eukaryota; kingdom Metazoa; phylum Chordata; class Amphibia; order Anura; family Leptodactylidae; genus Engystomops; species Engystomops pustulosus. The sequence continues at coordinate 150,772,093 of CM033643.1, forward strand.
TTCTATAGACTAATAAAATATCACTGTGTGAATGTGTGTGTAGATACAGATGAGTTGGTCAAATGTGTATGCCAAAAGAAGACCCATCAAAGTATTCTATTAAAGGAAACCTACCACTTAAAAGTGGTAGCTTTTCACACAGATACATGGCACCAGCTCAGGGTGAGCTGGTGCCGAAACATATTTTCATTAGCAGAATAAAGCCAGTATAAAAGATTTAAATGTTAATATAACTTATATCTCGGCGCTCCGCACTAGGGCACGGCGCACCATGCGCTCTCTGGCACACTCGCGCCTGCGCAACTTCAGACGGCGAAACAGGCCGTGCTAAATTGCGCAGGCGCGAGTGTGCCGGAGAGCTCGGTGACGTCACCGGCTCTCCAGCACTTCAGAATCCGGCACACGCACGGACGCGCGCATGCTGCGCCGTGCCCTAGTGCGGTGCGCCGAGATATAAGTTATATTAACATTTAAATCTTTTATACTGGCTTTATTCTGCTTATGAAAATATGTTCCGCCACCAGTTCACCCTGAGCTGGTGCCATGTATCTGTGTGAAAAATTACCACTTTTAAGAGGAAGGTTTCCTTTAAGGGTATACTTTGATGAAAACCCTCAAAACCATGATTACGTGTTAATGTGTATCAGTATTTTATAATTTCATCTAAACCTATCTCTCTTAGATATCATAACTCCAGGAGGCACAGTTGACTACTGGACACCAGGTACATATTATTCATTACTCTCTTTCAATTGGAATTCAATTATAGGACATTAATTATTTTTATTCTGACTATTCCAGATAGTTTCACTAATTGTGGCGGTCGCGGTCGCATTACTCAGTCTTCTGGGTCATTACCAGTCCTTCTATCCCAATTCGTATCCTGCTAATGCTCTTTGCAGATGGAAATTCAGACTTTGTGTATAGTATTATGTCAAGCTCTCATTACAAACTTTGAGTAAGTTTATTTTACTCTTTCTATATTATCTTATAATTCATAGTTCATGTTTTAAAGCTGATGGATTGATTTAAAGAGTCTTAGAGATTTTTTATGTGGCTCAAAACCCCAACATGTAAGGTGACTTTCAAATTATGAGTCTTTGTATTCCAGCTTGGAATGGAGTAAACCAGGAAAGAACACGGTCTGGTTTATTCTCTTTGGCACTGAAACTCTTATCTGGAAAGTCATAACAATTCTGAAAGGGGCGTGCAAGACACAAGCCGGCACAATACTATTGGTGGTTTGACCCTGGAAAAGTAACACATGAATATTGGATGTAAGCACACAAAGGAATGTAGAACCAATTGGCTGTCATTCACATAAACAAAAATGTCCAGAGGTTTCACCTGGGATACCTTCCTCTAGGTGGTGCTGAGCGAGCACTAAGTCTTGTGTGCTGAGGACAAACACCACCCAAAACTTTAGTGAAAGTTATGTGAAATGAATGAGCTGAGTCTTTAAAATGTCTGACAGTATGTAAGATGGCATTCAAGATCGATGTGTGATATCCTTAACATTGTCCCCCTTTTGAGTCTTGCATGGATCTGTTAACTTTGTCCACGGGGACACCTCCTAAAACTCCAGGTACCACAGGTAGGTAAACCCTACTCTGTGACTATGTTAAACTCTTCACCAGATCCCCTATGGAACGACCGGGAAAAAAACGGTAACAAGCAGACGCGAGCTCACTCTCTCACCATTTTACCTGGCATACCATCCCGGCTGTCTCACTCATAAACAAAAATGTCCAGAGTTCACCGGGATACCTTCTCTAGGGTGCGTGTAGCGAGCACTAAGTCTTGGGTGCTGAGGGACAAACACCACCAAAACTTTAGTGGAAAGTTGTGAAATGATAGTGCTGAGTCTTTAAAATTCTGACAGTATGTAAGATGGATTCAAGATCGTGTGAGATCCTAAACATTTCCCCCTTTTGGAGTCTTGCATGGTCTGTAATTTGTCCAGGGTGACCTCCTCAAAAACTCCCAGGTACCACAGGTAGGCTAAACCCTTACTGAGGGGACTTGTTTTAAACTGCATTCACCCATCCCGGTGAGGGCCAGGCACTGGGGGGTGACGGGCCGGCATACTACAAATTACATACATGTGGTTCCCAGAGTTAGGGTGTTATAACAGGCTGGTTTCTCAACACGACGGGTATCCTCCCACGGCACTTCGCCTGGTCATGGTTCTTGCCACCTGGGTAAGGCCCTCTGGGACATGGCTGGGACTTGATTGAGGGGGACCCACAACAACCCAATAAGTGACGCAGAGCAAAATCACAATCCCCCAATATCACCCCACTTAAAGGAAAACCCTTCCAATACCCCCAACTACAAAGTGAAAGATCAAGTGTCCACCCCAGGTTTCTCGCGAATTCCCTGGACAAGTCTTCAATCTCTTCAAGTGCATGGGTAATGGATCCATAGTGGGGCGATGTCATCTGGGGATGTATATGCAAAACAAGCCACTCCCCACCATCTTACAAACTCCTCCCTTCTCAGCAAAGGTTCATGTCCAAAGCCAATGCGGTTTGGAAAGCATCTTGGATAAAATTCACAAATCTTTTCCTCATAGCGCTTAACAAACGGTTGGTGCTGGTCAGTGCAGCGACGTGGAAGAAAGGCACCGTCGAAGGCAAGGCTCCCAGACTCTCTCTCTAGTCTCCAGGCTTCAGGTTATGTATCTGAGGTATCTGTGTCTGGATCTGAAAAAAGGAATCAGAAACACTTTTGCGGACCTTCCAAGGCCTCGGCTCAAACTGTGGCTGTTCCACCTTGTTTCTGCCATCAGCTATAGGAGCTCTATGGGACAGTAGGGGCCTAGTCTGGGTGCACGCCAAAAAGTACTTCAAAGGGGGCATCCCATCTTTTGTTAAGGGTGAATGGTGGGCAGCAGTAAAACAAAGCATCCGCACCATGGTTTCCCTGCTTCCATGGCCCTCCTGGATCTCTAATTAGAGTGTGCTTATTTTCCAATCCCACCACTAAATGGGAAGGGTAAGGGGTGGGGCCTGCTCTACACCCAGGAGGGGACAAGGTTTCAGGTCTTTACCTGTCCAGTGCCAGTGGGCTCTGTGACCACACGCTATGGTCTTTGGAAGGCCAATACACTGCAGGAAAAAATCTCACTCACCACCTTCTTGCGCAGTCTGGCAGTAGCCTTGGTCAGTGGAAAAGCTTTTTTTTTTTTCTTGGCCCCCCTGGAAAGAGAATCAATGCACACACGCACGTATTCCTACGTACCACTTTTTGGTAGTCTGGATAAAATCTCATCTGCAGTCTTTGGAAGGGATTACAGTGGCTTGGGGTGTCACCTTCTGTGGGGAGGTCTTTACCACCTAACCCGGGTTGGTGGCGGGGGGGGGAAAGGACTATACAGGCTTTCACTAGTCTAGTGACAGGGGGGTAGTGATGCCCGGGGCAAACCACTTGCGGTTTATGAGCACTAGCATGGCCATTTGGATATTCGCTGTGGTCCGTGGGCTATCTTGACTTACTGTTCGGGTTGAGGGCTCTGGGCAGGCACATCCTCCTTCCCAGGCATCCAATGGGGTCCACATCGGCATTGGGCTCTCCAGCTTTCCTCCCAATTCCTCACTCTGATGGACACTCGGGCCACAGGGACTTGGAACAACTAGGTGGATCAAACTTTCTCAGATCAAACTCACCGCTTTTGGAGATCTTCAGGACAATCTGTCTGGTGTTCCATCTGTGCAGACTGCCTTCACCATCCCGTCAGGCCACATACTTTCCTTGAGCTGTGGATGTTACCAAATGTGTTTGTGCTCTTACTTTTACTATCCCCAACCTCTTGTGGACAGTAATGCAGAGCAATCCATGAAGCTCTTTAACAGAGTGTCCATGCTTAAAAAGGCTGGGTCCCTGCAGAGGTGAGGGGAAATCTCTCGCCTCCAATGGGTTCATAGTCGTTTAAGACCCCAGAAACTATACTTGAGTCATAGATGTTTGACCTTTACCTATGGCACCAGCTGGAGCACTTGCCCTGAGTGCCATCACTTCACCCTCCTGCCGCTGACCTGTGTGGGGGGTTAGTGGTTCTGCGTGTACTACCTCCATGTGACGCATGCCATGCATCGAATCCATGAGAACCGTCTGTGCTTCTCACTGCAGTACTGCGGAGACCCATCAGTATGAGAAAAAATCCAACATTGGGTTATCACCCTTCTCATCCCCCTCTCTGAATCCGGAAGCCTGGCGACAAAATGAAGATTCGAGCTGTGCACCTTATCAGGGTGTCCTGGGGATTCAGTGGGCACACTGAGAGGTCTGAGCTGCTGGCCTTTTGCTCAGAGCTTGGGCTGTATTAGGGAGGACATGTGCAAAGGGTATAGGGGGGTTTGCACCAGTAACTGAGGATCTAGGATCAAACCACTGGCCTTGCTGCGCAGCACATGGACACACATGTGGGCAGTCCCCTCACGATCTCCCCATCCTTCTCTTTTTTCCCTTCCTCCTCCACCCTCGAGTCTTAACTGGGAAGCTAATAGTGGGCTATTGGGAGGCAACCACGTTCATGGACTAGACACACTGTGGCGTGGTCGTCAGATTCAGTGCAAATAAAAACAAAAGTTTTATCCAGGGGATGTGCCTTTAAGGGCCGGGGGCAGACAGATTTGCAGCTGTAAGCTATGAAATGAGCATATGCCTACGATAAGGCAAAGTGGGAAGAGGAGAGCAATTCAATTATCAAGGGGCACATAGGTGGAGGCGGCAGAGCGTGATCCAGGCAATGCAGAGCTGACCACGTTCATAGAAATGTGAAAGAGGTTTAGGGCCAAGCAGGGCCAGGGCACATTCTGGACTTTCTTACCTTGTCAGGCATCTGCTGGGGATGAGAAGCAGTGTGGCTAGGAAGCACACTATCTCTTCAGTATGGAGTTGTCTCTGAAAACTGTGCAAAAACCTTCTGGAACAGAAAGCACATAAGGTCAATAAATTGCATCCCTGGCAAACAAAAACAGTGGCTACTCTGATAATGGCAACAGGAGAACATCGTAGTAAGGGGCTAGTTGCCAGTGGTACTCCCTGTAGGGCCGTGTAGTATGGAGTACTGGCTGGGGGGTTTACCACCTTTGTGGGAACTACACCAGGTATACTGGAATACCGGACTGGTAAAGGCAAATAGGTAGAAATCTTCATGTAGGGGACCAAGAGAGGAAACATTTGCCAACGGAGTTCTACATATGAAAGGCACTAACTCTATATGCGGGCGGGGCTTTCAGAAAAGGGGGGACTGTTCTCGCTGACTCCTGTGTCCATTACCACCCCCCTTGTCCTGCCCGTTGGGGCCCGTTTCTACGTTCCTTAGAGTGTGGGAGTCACTTCAGTAATGTCTACCTTCCCGTAACGCCCAATTGGGTCGAGGCTCGGCTTGCAGGACACCCACACATTGACTCTCAGTCTACTTTGGCCGCGGGTCTGTGAAATAGTCTACTGTTCTCACTGGCTTGCTGTACAAGTTATGGTAGGAGTCTTAGTCTGACAAACCGATCTCACGCCGTTTATCTCATCTAGACATTTAGGAACTTTACCCAACCATCTCTAGTCCCTCAGGTTTCTGTGCCTCTTATAACAGTTCTGGCCACGAGCACCAGCCCAAACGTCTCAACAGACAGTCAGGTTACACTTGTGTGTATTTTCAAAAAAGAGAACAAAGTCAGTCATTAGGTTCTGTATAAGGGGAGGGGGCTTTTCTTGATTAGCTATGTTCGGGGAACAACGGAGCTCGAGGAGTCACATCAGTACTGTCTTTTTTATCTTCTCACAAGCACACTTCCTTTAAGTCTTTTGGTGTTCAGCTACTTTGTCTCCCCTAATCAACACAGCAGGCTAACCTATGGCACTGGTGCCAGAGGTGGCACTCAGAGCCCCTTCAGTGGGCACCCCTGCCATCACCAGAGATGACTCCAGGTATCTTTCTGCAGTCCCAGACAGCCCAGGACTTGCTGTGCACAGAGCTATTTTAAAGTGACAGCTGTACCTGGGACTATTTTCTGCTTTATTCGTGTCCTCAGGTGCTGGTATCAATGAAAACTGTGACAGAAAAGGGAGTATAAATCACAAATTACATTTCTGTGTTGGCAATTTGCGATAAATAAGCGGGTCTTTGTTGTAGTTTGGGCACTCGGCCTCTAAAAGGTTTGCCATCACTGCTCTAGGTGGTTCTAGCGAGCACTAAGTCCTTGTGTGCTGAGGGACAAACACCACCCAAACTTTAGTGAAAGTTATGTGAAATGAATGCTGAGTCTTTAAAATGACTGACAGTATGTAAGATGGCATTCAAGATCAGTGTGATATCCTTAAAAAGAGTTTTCTCAAAACTCTTATGGAAATATAATAAATAGCATTAGAACTCAAAATACTGGATTCTCAGCTGCCTTTCATAATACCTTTAAAATTGTGTGGTTCATTATGGAGCTCAGTGCTAGTCTCAGCTGTGGATTAAGTAGTGTAGGGCCTAGACCAGTGGTGGAGAACCTTTTAGAGACCAGTGAGGAACACTACCACCATACAGTGAGGAACACTACCACCATACAGTGAGGAACACTACCACCATACCATGAGAAACACTACCACCATACCATGAGAAACGCTACTACCCCACCATGAGAAACACTACTGCCATACAGTGAGGAACACTACCGCCACACAGTGAGGGACACTACCGCCATACCATGAGAAAAGCTACTGCCATACAGTGAGAAACAGTGCCGCCATACAGTGAGGAACACTACCACCATACAGTGAGGAACACTACTGCCTTACAGTGAGGAACACTACCGCCATACAGTGAGGAACACTACCCCCATACATTGAGGAACACTACCACCATACCATGAGAAACACTACCATCATACCATGAGAAACACTACCACCATACCATGAGAAACACTACTACCATACCATGAGAAACACTACTACCATACAGTGAGAAACACTACCGCCATACAGTGAGGAACAATACCCCCATACAGTGAGGAGTAAAGATATATGATGGGCTTCCTGGAAACTCTTCTGAACTGGCCACAATTTGTAACTTTCCAAATGTTTCTTATTATTCAACTTCCAATACTCTTGGCATTGAATTCAGAAGTGACTCTTCAGTGCAGAGGTCAGGCTTTCGGGCCTATTTCAACTCGGTTCCTAGAAATACTACAGGTAACATTTAGAATGTTTCTCAGGCTAATCTATACACGATAATATATAAAATCAACTTTAGCCTAACTATCGGGTTCACTTTGACTTTCAACTTTTTAAAAGAATCCTATTAATATAATTATTTACGGACTATGCGGCAGATGTATTAATCTTTAAATTTCATTTAGTTTATGTGACTTTTATTCTGATGTTTCTGATTTATTTTTGTTTTATGGAATTTTTGGAACTCTATCAAATTTATTAATTGTAACATTTTGAAAAGTTGCACAAAGAGCACACCACACAAAACTTGGTTTTAAAAAACAAGGCACATCCAAAATTGGTAAATCGGGAAAATCCTCACCCTCTTGTTCAGTGTTGTGAGTTTCACCAATCCTAAATGAATTAGACAAATCTAACAACAACCATGTGCTAGTTTCATAACAAGAGGAATAAAGCAGAACAGCCAAAAGCCAACACATTAAAGTTCCCTGATGATTCATTGCCCCTTTGTTTTAATAGGACAAGTTTAATTTTAATAGGACAGAAACCTATAACTTTTGTCAATGCATTTGAGGGAGAGTAACATTTTCAAAATTAACTATAATTCCACAAATGTCATTACAGTTTAAATTTAGGGCCTTTCTCTTTGTTGTCCTTTACCTTTTAGCACATATGTGTGGAGATTATGTATTATTATTTGCGCAAAACACATCTTAGAAATATGTTTTTTGTGCCGATAAACTTTAAAAGCCATAATCTTTTTATTCTGTGAGGTCATATTTTTAAATAGAATCATTTTGGTATATTTGTCATAACTGATGTCCCAGAAATATTTTATTTGCCATCAAAGTATGGTAATTACTTATGATTTTTGTTATCATACCAGGCCTTCAGTGGTTTGCCTTTTATCTATGACTTTTTTTTTTCTTAGAGAATTACCCTATGCGACTTGTTGGAAATGGAAACCAGCTATGTGCTGGACGAGTAGAGATCTACTACAACAATGCATGGGGAACAGTATGTGATGATAATTGGGACACAAATGATGCAAATGTGAGGAACACTACCCCCATACAGTGAGGAACACTACCTCCATACAGTGAGGAACACTACCACCATACAGTGAGGAACACTACCCCCATACAGTGAGGAACACTACCCCCTTACAGTGAGGAACACTACCACCATACCATGAGAAACACTACTGCCATACAGTGAGGAACACTACCGCCACACAGTGAGGAACACTACCACCATACAGTGAGGAACACTACCGCCATACAGTGAGGAACACTGCCGCCATACAGTGAGGAACACTACCGCCATACAGTGAGTAACACTACAGTCAGACAGTGAGGAACACTACCGCCATACAGTGAGGAACACTACAGTCATACAGTGAGGAACACTACCGCCATACAATGTGGAACACTGCCGCAATACAGTGAGGGACACTACCACCACACAGTGAGGAACACTACCGGCATACAGTGAGGAATACTACCGCCATACAGTGAGGAACACTACCCCCATACAGGGAGGGACACTACCCCCATACAGGGAGGGACACTACCCCCAAACAGTGAGGAACACTACCGCCATACATTGAGGAGCACTACCGCCATACAGTGAGGAACACTACCGCCATACAGTGAGGGACACTACTGCCATACAGTGAGGGACACTGCTGCCATACAGTGAGGGACACTGCTGCCATAAAGTGAGGGACACTGCTGCCATACGCTGAGCCCTCAGGAGCATTAGAGCATGCGCATCGCGGAAGTCTCATGGTGGTTGCGCATGCTATCGCGAGACTTCGGCAATGCACATGCTCTAATATGCTCCTGAGGGCTCAGTGACATCACCGGCTCTCAGAAACAAAGAAGTGAGGGTGGGGGGAGGCGGGGACGGCATTCTGCATGCCTCCCCTATTTAAGCACCAAGTGGGTTATTAGCAAAGTACACAATCTAGTGTTATAATGCATGCATTTTGTTATTTGATAAACGAAAATATGTGCCAGCACCAGCTCATCTCACCTTATGTGCAGGTTAGTGTGGGTCATAATGCCCATTTCAAAGTGGTAGGTTTCCTTTAAGCAAAAAAATTAGTGGGGAGCATTCATTATTTTCTTTCAAACTAAAAACTGGCAGAATTTTTTTTAACCCCCTTGATGCGCCTGTTGCGCCTAATTTATGTGTCTGTACCACAATTGTGTGTTTTTACAACACTCTTGACTTGTTCTTTTTTGGGCAAAAATTGTAGCGCCGATTGTGAATCCAACACTTTTCAGGCGCTTCTATTTTTCGGACTCGTTTTGTGGCCTAATTTGCGGCTCAAAACTAGAGCAGCTAAAAGCTAGTCTAGGGAGTTCTAAACCTTTTTGCTCGTGCACAGATTCATTAATCCCTTGAGCCACAAACTTACATCCCACTGAAGAATATAGCACGGTTCCCACGCCACCCTGCGCCCAAATTGATAAATGCCCCCCCATATGTTTTCAGGGGGGTAACAAGATTTCAAATACCTTCTTATAGCAAAGCAATGTAATTGTAATTTTATTGAATTCTCATTTCATGTTGCCCTTCCCTTCACCTATGTCCTTTCCTTGGGTGAAACAGAACTACTCATTTTGTTTGCACAAATCTGTGAAACAAACACAATATAAATGATTGACATATTCACTGATATTCTGTCAATGCTTAAAAGCTGCAAATTTTAAGCCCACTCTTAATTTACTAAGAAATGCAAGAACCACATAGTACCATATGATCCTTAAAGGGGTTTTCCCACAAAGGCAAGTTAGACCCTATCCACAAGATAGGACCTAACTTGCTGATCAGTGGAGAGCTCAGTGCTGAGACCCTTGCAGATCGCAAGAACAAGGGGTCCGACCAACTCCTCGCCGCTCCTAATGGAGCAGAAGGCCGCGCTTGACCATTCTGCTCCATTAATCTCTATAGAGTTGACAGAGTTCGCCGTCGGTGGAACCCCTCGTTCTCGCAATCTGCGGGAGTCTCAGCACTGAGACCCCCACTGATCAGCAAGTTAGGCCCTATCCCGTAGATAGGGCCTAACTGGTCTTTGTGGGAAAACCCCTTTAATACAGACTTTTTCACTATGGCTGCTACATGAATGCAAAACACAATTATGTGCATTTGGCTCTGCATAAAAGAGTTTTCTGGGACATTTATACTGAAGACCAATCTTCAGGATAGCTCTTCCGTGGAGAGATCCGTGGAGATATGGAAGGCAGCAATCTGACTGGTTTAGGTTCCATTCAACTTCCTAGCTTCAGTTTTTAATTATCCACAGAGAAAAAGTATTTCTGAAGTGGATAAAGCTTTAGCTCAGCATCAGAATTTCTGTAATTGAATATATAGCCAATATTTTGAATTATTTTGCTGTGAATTTCCCCATCTGTACACGCTGCCAAATATTCACACAGGACAGGGTCAAAGATTACCTAAGAGTTTCTTCAAAAATGCTTGATGTAGCATGAAAGAACTCATTGGTCTGAAAAGTAACTGTGACTAAGACTTAACTGTTGAGACACGTTGGTCCGCAATGCTTTGTATACCGCTGTAATTACATGTGTATTAATTCCATAAGTAAAGGAAAAGCAGTTAAGCTTCTATGACTCAGGCTACATTCACACTACAGTATGGGGGACGTATATACGGCCGACGTATATGCGGCCGATATACGTCCCCCATACACTTCTATGGGCTCACGGCGCCCTACGGGAGCGGTACGGTGCAGCACACGTGCGGCACCGTACCGCTCCATGGCCCGGGAAAAGATAGGACATGTCCTATCTTTTCCCGTATTACGGCGCCGCGGCCATATATCACTATGGAGAGGGGCGGGGGTGAGCTCCTCCTCCTCTCCCCGCGCTGCCGTGTGCCCGCCGTGCTATGGTGCAGCGGGCACACGGCGGTGTGCATGTAGCCTTACTCTAAGTATTATTAACAGTAAAAACTGGACACATACTATTCACATACACTGCCTTCTTTTTTCAAATAAAATTCATACTGTTCATGTTTGATTTTTTTGTTTTAATTTGTTTTTATTTTTGTTTTCAGACTAGAGACTTCATCAAGCTGCATCTATGATTGGGTAAAAATATATGATGGGTTTCCTGGAAACTCTACTGAACTGGCCACTGTTTGCACCTCTTCAAATGTCTCTTATTCTTCAACTTCCAATACTCTTGGCATTGAATTCAGAAGTGACTCTTCTGTGCAGAGTTCGGGTTTTCAGGCCTTTTTCTACTCAGTTGTTAGAAATACTACAGGTAACATATAGAATTTTTCTCAAATAAGACTACCAAGGCTAAACTATAAACATAAGAAGGTAATATCAAACATTACCCCATCCATACCCGGGTTCACTTTGACTTTCAACTTTAAAAAAGAAAAAAATCTATAAATTTTATTATCTACGGACTAAGTGGCAGATGTATCAATCTTTATATTTAATTTTTCTAGTGAGTTTTAGATGTTTATATGGCTTTTATTCTGATGTGCCTGATTTGTTTTGTGGAATTTTTTGCGCTCTATGGTCCATTGATGTCAAATTTATTAATTGTAACATTTTGAAAAGTTGCACAAAAGACACGCCACAAAATACTTGGTGTTAAAAAACAAGGCACATCCAAAATTGGAAAATCAGGAAACTCCCGACCCTCTTGTCAGTCTCATAAGGTACACTAATCCTAAACAAATCTAACAACAACAACCATGTGACAGTTTCATAAACTAGAGGAATAAGGCAGAACAGCAACAAGCCAACACATTAAAGTTCCATGATTATTCATTGCCCCTTTGTTTTTACAGGTAAAGTTTTAATAGGACAATTTACAAAAATCTATAACTTTTGTCAATACATTTGGGGGAGAGTAACATTTTCAAAATGTACAGCAATTCCAAAGATGCCATTGCTGTTTAAATTTAGGGCCTTTCTCCTTGTTGGCCTTTACAATTAGCACATATTTGTGGAGTTTATGTGTTATTTTTTGAGCTAAAAATATCTTAGAAATATGTTTTTGTGCGTAAAAAGACATTACATTTTAATTCTGTGAGGGCATTTTTAATGGAATGATTACATGAATATGAATACTGGTTACATGAATACTGGTTTAGGTTTAGGTTATGAATGTAATTTTTATTATTTCACATGGGATACGGAAGGAAGAAAAAAGAATTGTCATAAAATTTGTTCCAGAAAATTCCAGAAAATAATCACAATTACTTATAATTGCTGTTATCGTACCAGGCTTTCAGTGCTTTTGTTTTGTTTTTAATCAAATGTACTACATGTTTCTAAAGGGTGTTTCATCTATAATTTTTCTTAGAGAATTACTCTATACGACTTGTTAATGGAAACCAGCTATGTGCTGGACGAGTAGAGATCTACTACAACAATGGATGGGGAACAGTATGTGATGATAATTGGGACACAAATGATGCAAATGTTGTATGCAGGCAGATGAATTGTGGATATGCCGTTTCTGCTCCACATGGAGCATATTTTGGACAAGGTTACGGAAACATTTGGCTAGATGATGTAAACTGTTTTGGAAATGAACAGTACTTGTGGCAGTGTGGTCACCGGGGCTGGGGCACCCACAATTGCAATCATGGAGAGGATGCTGGAGTCATCTGTTCTGGTAAGTTTCAAGAGATATCTTTGGACTGATGAAATATTGTCTATCAGAAATAAATGAAATAAGTGAAATAAATAAATAGAAGTAATCACTTCTATTACATATATGAAATGCATAGTCATCTTATTGCTTAAAACAAGAATGAAATTCCATAGTACTTGACATGTAGGTAGGGTTACCTGTTTATGGACCCACACAGGTATAACGGCTGCACCTGCTAAGAATCTTTCAGGCCTCCCCAGCTGGACTTCATTGCTTCTGCAGGAACTGCAGCCGCTTTGATGCTATATCCACATCACATTCTGTCCAACAGCCACATCCTCTAGTAGCAGACATTGAAATAAATATTTTCTGCTATTGGAAGGAAGGCAACTTCGAGACAGTGGGTGGAATTTATAAATGTGTCGCAAGGTACGACAACATTTTTGCTGCGCTAAATTTATCACTGTGATGAATGGATAAAACAGGAACAACAGAAAGTAGACAAAGTATTCTGTAAATTGCAAATGTAAATGTATGAGGACTAGTATTTCCCAAAACAAACATTTTGGGAGAGCTGAGCATTTTTAACATAATTGCACTTTGATACTAAGATCATATTTTGATTTTCAGGTTCTCTCTCTACACCCAGGCCTGCCACAACAAGTAAGACCCAAATTAATTTATTGACACTAAGTGGAACTGAATCAAATACATTTGTGATTACCTTTTATATTATCAATTTCACACACGCTCAACTGGACTATGTCAAAAACTATTGGGCAGTTATATGGAGCCAGGCACTGCCACCTCCATATCAAAGTGGCCTACATTACATAGTTGTAATGGGAATTGTATCTTAATCATGGCTGGTGGGCTGGTATTCTGGCATACATGCCATGATAAATCCTGCACTATACCTTAGCTACAATCCCTTAAACTATCAATTCACTCTACAAGTGAAATCAACATTGTATAGGACAATTTAACCACTAAGTGACCACCCATATGGGTTTCTACAATCAGTCACGAAGGAGACTTGGGCTAGGGCTGCCGTTTTTTTTTTAGCACTTGAAGAGCAGCGACCTGGCTGTCATATGACCCTGCTCTAAGAGTCCGGAGCACAATGAGTTCTGATCCAGCCTGTTTTACCCCTTAGATATCGCAGTCAATGCTGTGACCGCAGAATGTACGTACCTGGTCAGGGAGCAGGCTCCCTCTCCTCCCTGCACCCTGTGATTGCATTGCCGTCTTCTTTGCAGGACAGCAGGGGACCTAATAAAGGTGCAAGGCATAGGCTGACACATAGGCAACGTGATGGGGTCATCATGCCAACTGCATGAGACAAGCAGGATTCAGTTGTTTATTTTACAAAATAGTGACTAAATGTATGGAAATTCTTTATAGGGTTTAGGGGGTGGTCCCTATGTATATGTAAATTCATGAAGGGGGGACAAAGTGCATATGTAAATTATGGGGCATTGTATATATAAAAGAATAACGGGGGGACCTTTATATGTGTTACCACATTTGTGATATGAAATCATCCTGTTCTGATTTGTTTCAAGCTGGAATTCTGCTGCTGATGTGGGGCTAGTTTATCCTTTGCATTAAGCAGGATCTGCAGAAATAATTGACATGTCATTTCATTGCTCCAGATCATAAATCGAAGTTTCTGCTGCAGAATTCATGGGATTGTCAAAATTCCCATACACTAATCTGCTACTGTATTACACTAATGATTTACAGCTTACAATTACGTTCCAATATAAAAACATTTTGTGCTGTTCCTTGGGCTACTGATGAGGACAAATAGGGAACCCACCATCAAGGGTGAAAACTAGAGATGAGCGAATTTTTTGAAAAAAATTTGATTCGACCCAAATCAAATCATGACAAATCACGTTAAAAAACAGGTATTTCTTGGCTACAGAGAGCCTGTAGGGTGTTGTAGAACGTTGTGCCATGCTTAAATATGCATAGGTAGCGTGGTTTGGGCTTCAAACAATGCTGTGTTTTAATACGACACGCACATGACAGGCGTCGCTCTTAGAATCGCTTCAGTCTTCACTTCCATGTGCACTTACATAGGCCAACTTCCCCAAATAAGTGAAGCGGTAACACAGCCTGACAAGGTAAAGTCAGTGCCAGCTCGAAAGGACGGAGCTGAGGGTAAGATCCCATTGTAACATCAAAGAGTGCACTCTTTTTACACTGACATCAGATGATTCCATATATTATGACAGAACCTGTTCTGTTAAACATGGATACATGTAGAAACCCCCCAAAAGAGTGCAGAGGATGTCAGCAGTAATTCTGCATTGACGTCACTGATCATTTTGCTTTCATTTCATCCGTCAGTGTCCGCTTTCAAAAGGTCAATAATCCATCATCAGTATTGCTAAAGCCAAAAACAAACAGGAGTGGGTCCAAAACAGAGATAACCAGTAAATGGGATATTTGCATGTCCTCTGCAGTCTGTATCCACTCCTGCTTTTGGCTATCAATAATGAAGCTTTTCATTCCTTCTGATAGATGAAACGAAGGGGGAAACTAAACAAAGTGGCAACATCATAGAGCGATGGAGAGTGAAAACAGCATTATGGAAATCACAAGGTGTTCCAGGGAGACAGCGGTCAGTTGGCAGCAGCATGAGTAGGCTGGAGAGTGGCACAATGACAAAGCATGGAGGTGGCGGCGGCAGCAGCAGCAGGGAAAGGCAGAGTGGCACAATAATATAGTGTGAAGGTGGCATCAGCAGCAGTAGGAGCCCGCAGAGTGGCACAATGATATAGAGTGAAGGTGGCAGCAGCAGGAGCCCACAGAGTGGCACAATGATATAGTGTGGAGGTGGCAGACAATTCCAGTCCCTGGTAAAGATGGTAGGAGGGAGATGTAGCAACTGGCAGCAGATGTGTGGCATCCGGCGGGTGGCAGCATCAAAAAAGTGGCTGAGGCAGGTAGTTAGAACCCAGACTCATTTCTCAACGTTTGGAGGAGGCGTCATGGCTGATCTAATCTGATGCATTGGTGAGTTGAAATCCTGGCCGATCCAAGCCTGATTCATCTTGACAAAGGTCATTCTCTCCACATTACGGGTGGACAAGCGAGTTCTCCTTGGGGTAACCATGGCCCCCGCCACACTGAACACCCGTTCTGATGCCACACTACTGGCCAGGCAGGCAGGTTCTCTACTGCAAACTCCGCAAGTTGCGGCCACGCTTCAAGTTTGGCTGCCCAGTAGTCCATGGGATCCTCTACCTGAAGTGGTAAAGTGCTGTCCAAGTAGGCCACCACCTGCTGGTGCAGGATCTGCTCCATGTCCTGCTACTGCTGCTGGTGGCGGCTACCCTCCTCACTAGGCGGGTGAAGGAAGTTGCTCAATAAGGAATCCAGACTTAAGCTGCTGCTGATGGAACTGCTACTGCTCCCCCCTTCCACCCCACAGCTTCCTACAGCAGCCGTGGCAGTAGTACGTGAGCGATGACTGCCAGGAATCCGTCCAGTCAGACCTGACAGAGGATGGACAGTGGCACACATAGGCAGCGGCCAACTGTGTGCACAGAATTTCTCTATAGTATGCCAGTTGTTCCTCCCTCTCAGCAGCTGGAACAAAGTCACCCATTTTTGACTGGTAGCGAGGGTCCAGAGGGTAGAGGGCCAAAAGTCATCCTTATGTTGGATGTTGACTACTCGGCTGTCACTAGTTAGGCAAAGCAGCATGCTGCGGGCCATCTGCGCCAGTGACTCTGAGGGACTCCCGGCCTCTATTTCCACTGTACACTGCCACGTTGCTTCTGGGTCATCTGCCTCGTCTTCTACCTCCTCCGGATGATCCTGCTCCTCCTCTCCTGTCACCTGAGTAGAAAAACCACAAATCGCACCAGACTCTGCTTGTGCTCCAATGTCCTCGTCCTCCTCCAGTTCAGCCCCCACCAGACTCATGTGGCCATAAGATGTAGTCTCCATTTCTCCAGTGCCTTGACCAGACAGATTTTCCAGCATGAGTTCCAGGACATGAAGCAGTGGAATGACGTTATTCATCCCGCAGTTCTGGCAACTGACAAATATCGTGGCCTCTTCAAAGGGCCTGAGCAAACGGCAGGTGTCACGCATGAGCTGCCAGTGGCTGACATCAAAGTTACTCTGGGCCGCTTGCATCATCAAAAAATCATTAATGGCTTTTCTCTGTTCATACAGGCGGTGTAACATATGTAGGCTGGAATTCCAATGGGTGGAAACATCAGACTATGTTGGGCTAGGCCGTTCTGATGCTTCAACTTGAGGAGGGTGTGCTTGGCTTTGTAAGAATGGCTGAAGTGCGTGCACAGAGTCCTGGCCATTTTTAGAATGTCTTGCAGATAGGTGGAAGACTTCAGGAACTTGTTGACAACCAGATTGAGCACATGCGCCATGCAGGGCGCATGGACCATCCTTCCTCGGTGCAGCACAGACACCATGTTTCTCCCATTGTCTGTCACCATTGTTCCGATCTTTAGTTGTCGCGGAGAAAGTCACACAATGATTTCTTGTTGCATGACATGGAGCAGTTCCTCCCCTGTGTGATTTCGTTTGCCCAGGCAAACCAAGTGTAGAACTGTGTGACACCGCTGTGCCCTGCACATGTGGTATGATGGAGCAGCACTTGTGGAGGCTGAGGTGATGGTGGAGAAGGAGGAATAGGAGGTGGACACTGGCGCGGGAGCAGCAGTTTGATAACATGAAGGAGAAAGCGCCGTCTCTTGTGGAAGTTGTTGGTGTGGCTGGGCAGGAAGCACATTCACCTAGTGGGCTGTAAAGGACATGTACTGGCCCTGACCATAGTTACAGTTGCCATGTACCTTGGAAGAAATTGATAAGCTCAAGGACTGGCCCACCTTCTGTTGTACATATTGGTGAAGGACTGGCACTGCCCTTTTGGAAAAAAATTTCGGCTTGGAACTCTCCACCTCAGTTCGGCACAAACCATTAGTTCTCTGAAGGGTGCAGAGTCCACGACTTGGAAAGGGAGGGACTGCAGTACCAACAACTTGGACAAGAGCACTGTCAGCTTCTGCACCTTAGGATGGCTGGACGCATACAGTTGTCTCTTCTCAATTGCCTGGCTCAACAACTGCTGTTGTCATGCTGCCTTACTGTGCTGCGACCTCTGCCTGCTCCACCTGCCAGCTTTCTGTCTGACATAGTGGTTTATAAACTATGTGGATTTGACACGTAAATCTGGCTCTAAACTATAGCCACAAAAAGGTATGGGAATTTGTCACTACATAGAACTGCCATTTGGGGTATACAGATCAGCTTAAAGAATAACCAGGGATTGGTCCACAAATCGCTACCGCAGATGCATGAATGTGAAACAGATTTCTTCCTATTCAATTTTGTCACTAAATAGAACTTCTATTTGGGGAATACAGATCCCCCTTTTAGAACATCCAGGGATTGGAGCAGGAATCACTACTGCACAGTACAGTAGCAGCAGCTAGATGCTACAGACAGCACATCAAGTGTAAAATGCTGGGATTGCAAAGGGCTGTGAGCCTGTGTGACATCACATAAGCCTGCTGGTCACTGATTGGCTTACAGGTCTGCAGATGTCATCAGGGGTGTTCCTTTCTCCTTCCCAGAGTACTCTGCCCCATGTAACACATTGTGCTCGTGCCCATTTAGCTGAAAAAAAGAGGGAAAAAAACTTTGTTCCCGTGAATCAGCGTAAACTTCAGCTTTGTGACGAATAGAATTTTTAGTGAAATTCGTATCGAATTCCACCACATTAGAATCGATTTGCCCATCTCTAGTGATAACTTATGTTGCAGCTTGATGACTGCCAGTCACATATGCGCTCTGCTGTGAACATGTAGGCAAAACTACAACAATTGATGCCATTTAATAGCGTTACACCCCTCTCTTCAAACTGCCATATATGGCATCCAAAAAGTAATTAAGCCATAACACCTTCTATCATTTTTCTTTGTCTTTATGCTCTGATTCATTTTTTTAAACCATTTTGTAACAGGCATGGTATATATGATATTTCCTTTATCATAACAAAACATAATTTGTTTTTTATTTGAAAATATGTTCATCAATATCTGTATTTAATCTAAACCTATCTGTCATAGATAACATAACTCTAGGAGGCACAGCTGGCAACTGGACACCAGGTATGTATTATTCTTTATAGTTTTTTATTTGGAATCAAATCATGGAACATTAACTATTTTTATTTTTATTCCAGTTCAAAACTTCACTAGTTGTGGCGGTCGCATTACTCAGTTCTCTGGGGTCATTACCAGCCCTTTCTATCCCAATTTGTATCCTGCTAATGCTCTTTGCAGATGGGAAATTCAGACTTCTCTCGGTTACCTCGTGGAGCTCTCATTCACATATTTTGAGTATGTTTATTTTACTTTGTTTATTATAATTCATAGTTTCTTTTTCAAAGTTAATTGATTTCAAGATTTTTACCAAAGGTGATTGATGAATAGCTAGAACCCTACAGGAAATATGACAAAAGAATAGAAAAGTAGACAATTACTACTAGTAGACATCGGTGCTACCTATCAGCTGAACTGAAAGGGAACCTGTCACTAGGGACCTCCTCAGCTCTTGGCCCCAACTTTGTGCTCCTGTATAGCTCCACCCTCATGCTCCTTTCCAGAGTACACAGCCTGGTGAGCTGACATCAGTGGGAAAGGAAGGAGCTGTACAGGAGCACAAAGGTGGGGGCCAAGAGCTAAGCAGTCTGCAGCACAGACAAGTCACATGTTGTTTTTTGAAATGCATCCAAACCAAAGCCAAACGCTTTGTAACGTAATGCACATGCTTAGAAAAGGCAGAAAGGCATATTTGTACTGCAGGTGTCATGGGTTTCTACAGTCTGTGTTAAGTGAAAACTAGGTCCCTGGTGACAAGTCAAAAACCACTTTAAGATAAAATGTGACAAGATAAACTCTTGGGGATATTTATCAGGGCTTGTATGTTCTAGTGTACAACCCATGAAATAATCTCAATTAATAGCTGTCTGCTAATGATTGCATTCAGCCCTCATGCCATCTTTATTATTAGGCCATTATTAGGCCGAGTGGGCATAGATGGCCAGGAGGGCTTACTGTTCCAACATGTGGCAGGAATGCACTTGAACTTGCTAAAGCTTGCAAACTTTCCTGACTTTCATGGCCTGGTATAGTATTATACGCTGTAGTATATTATATGCAGCTTCCTGATGTATCCAGTGCCAGAGGGGTGAGTACTACATCATACCCCAGTGCATGAGCTGCTGATGACGCTGCTAATATTTTGCTGATAATTTTTCCGATTCATCCTGTTAAGATTGTGGCCTATTGTAAGGTTCCAAGCTTCTTTTGTTGATTAGGATAAATAATTTTTGAAGTGGATTTAGTTCATTTAATGTAATTGGATACGTAGCCAATATTTTGAAGTGTTTGCTGTGAATGTGCCACATGTATCACAGAGATAAACTGGACTTTGATGTCTGTTTGTTGTGTTCATTTTATTTCCCTATTTTCAGACTAGAGTATACATCAGGCTGTCTTTATGATTGGGTAAAGATATATGATGGGCTTCCTGGAAACTCTTCTGAACTGGCCACTATTTGTAACTTTCCAAATGTTTCTTATTCTTCAACTTCCAATACTCTTGGCATTGAATTCAGAAGTGACTCTTCAGTGCAGAGGTCAGGCTTTCAGGCCTATTTCAACTCCATTCCTAGAAATACTACAGGTAACATATAGAATGTTTAACAAATAGGACTACCAAAACTATAAACATTTAATAGATAATATCAAGCTTTGGCCCCTCCATACCGGGCTCACTTTGACCTTCAACTTTTTAAAAAAAATTAATGAATCAATATCATTACCTACAGCAGATGTATCAATTTCTGAATTTCATTTTTCTAGTGGGTTTTAGCAGTGTATGTGACTTTTATTCTGATGTGTCTAATTTATTATTTTGTTGAATTTTATTTTAGTTGAATATATTATTTGTAACATTTTGAAAAGTCTCACAAAAAGTCACAAAGGCATGCCACAGAAAACCTGTTTTTAAAAAACAAGACACATAAGATAAAAGATGATTTTTATGGATGTAAGCGAAACAAGTTTTAGCTAAAAGAAGGGTGTCAGTCAGTTAATAGAGCTCTATAGGAACCCATGACTGGCAGTATATGTGCAAATGTGGGACAGGTTCTCTTTAAAGGGGTTTTCCCACGAAAGAAAATTCTCAAATCTCAATCCCCTAGGGATGTTTACACAATAAAGATCATTTTAACCCCTTACTTTACAATTTAATTCAGTTTTATTGTTGTTTTAGCTCATATCACTCAGTGATGGCTAGTGTAAAATTCCAGTGTGTTGGCAGGGACTCTCTAGGCAGACACCTTATGATCCAACTTGGTTCTGTGAAATGCATGTGGTTACATTATCGGGGTACAGGTGTATATACACTTTCATCTGGCTTCTGACACTGTACTAACACACTGACCCAAAAAAAGAGAGATAAGACAGATGAGAGATGATGAGATGCATGTGATGCCTATTACACAGACAGACACAGGCTGACAGACTTTTACACGTTCAGCTCTGGTACATCTCTGTTCTCACAGATATGAGCCTGCCTCCCCCTTCCCGGGATCACTTATATGCATGGAGTTTGCAGCTTCTCTTTCCTCACGATGTGGTGAGTGTCAGTGTGAACACAATGCTGCAGGGGGGGCGTGGCTACAGGCACAGAGACAGAGAGTGACAGAAGCTCAGTTCTACAGCCATCACACAGGAATCCAGGATGGCAGCCACCCAACCCTAAGTCAAAAGTTACAGAGTCGTGTCTAGGGGCAACTGAAATTGTGTACACAAGGACTGACAGAGACAGGTTGGACTTATATCTGTTATATGCTGTATTTTTGTTAATAACAGTGAATTAGAGAATGTATTTCTCGTTATCCTGAGTACACATAAGAAACTAGTCTTCGTGGGCATGATAGTTACTTACGATTTCTGTTATCATATTAGGCCTTCAGTGGATTTGTCTTAATCAAATGTACAATATTTCTCTAATGGGTGTTTCATCTATAATTTTATTTTTCTTAGAGAATTACCCTATACGTCTTGTGAATGGAAACCAGACATGTGCTGGACGAGTAGAGATCTACTACAACAATGCATGGGGAACAGTATGTGATGATAATTGGGACGGAAATGATGCAAATGTTGTATGCAGGCAGATGAATTGTGGATATGCCATTTCTGCTCCACATGGAGCATATTTTGGACAAGGATCTGGCAACATTTGGCTAGATGATGTAAACTGTATTGGAAATGAACAGTACCTGTGGCAGTGTGGTCACCGAGGCTGGGGCAACCATAATTGCAATCATGGAGAGGATGCTGGAGTCATCTGTTCCGGTAAGTTTCCAGAGATTTAATTAAGAAATATCAAAGGAGATTTATCATTACTCAGGCTTATTGAGACAGGTTTTTTTGTTTTAATAAGTTATTCAAAATTGTTAACATACATACAACCAAGAAGTAATACATTTACAAAATCTCCTCTTATCTATGCCACATATAAATGTGAGCTACCTTTCAGTGTATGCTTGTTATCTGTGCATGTTGGTTGAGTACCAGTTAGTTTTGTTAGTAAGTAAAAGGAGAGGATTTTCTATAATGGTTCTATAGGGTTACCAAATAACTTAAATGTCTGCTAAATAAGAAAAAGTCTGCTTTCAAGAAAAAAAGATAGAGCAGCCATTAAAACTATCCAATCTTTACTAAGAACAAAAATCCAAGATTGTAATAAGACCTATGGGAAAAGCCTAGAGGCAAAGCTGGGTAAGAACCATACACTGGACATCTTGGCGGGTCTGAGGAAGATCACAAGGGTGACAAACTAACACACAACTCAGAATAGGAACAAAAGGAAGATGGTATGAATGAG
This sequence comes from Engystomops pustulosus, assembly GCA_019512145.1. Lineage (NCBI taxonomy): Eukaryota > Metazoa > Chordata > Amphibia > Anura > Leptodactylidae > Engystomops > Engystomops pustulosus. The sequence continues at coordinate 150,794,853 of CM033643.1, forward strand.
TTCTTTAATGGACTCTCGGATGGGCACTCCCCGGCGCAAGCAACAAACCACAAAACCACCAACAAACCAACAAAAAGTGTGGTGAAAGTGTCTGCTGATAAAGTGGAAGGTGTATTAGTGGCCATGAACCCTAACAAAGCTAGTGGGCCGATGGCATCTACCCCTGGCTACTTAAAACCTACTCCAAAGAGTTATACAATCCTTTTGCTGATCTGTTTAATTCAGCCTGCATTACCAAACTGTACCAAACATCTGGAAAGTCTCATGTATACTGTACGTCCCCTACTAAAAACCAAAAGAGCAAAAGACTTTGGTGATTTTCGATTCACCGACTTAGCATCACACATAATGAAGTCTTTTGTAAGGGTCCTTCTACCTCACCTGAAGGAGGCTGTAAGTGAAAGCATCGATCTGCTACGTACATATATGTCCCCCTTAGGTGGGTGCGGCCTTAGGTTGTACTTCAGTTAGGTCCATGTCCAGATGACCAGGGTTTTATTTTGCTTATTCCAGGGCTTATGACCAGGGTTTTATTTTGCTTATTCTTTGAGGTATGGGCTATCGCTTTCTCGTAGGTGAACGTCCTAACTGGGACAGTAGTTTTTTTAGACTGTCTTAGGAGCTTGTTGTATTTCAGATATATCATATGGCTCGATAAATGCTAGAAATGGTAAACCTAGGGTTAAAATACCTTAGGGAGTCTGAAAAATAGTAAAAATAAAAAAAAGTTAAAAAAAAAATATAATAAAAAAACCTAAAAATTCAAATCACCCCCCTTTCCCTAGAACTGATATAAAAATAAATAAACAGTAAAAATAATTAGCTATCACAGTGTCCAAAAATGCCCGATCTATCAAAATATAATAAATAATATACAAAAAATTAAACATATAAAGTCACAAACTAGAGGTAAAACTGTGCCATAAAATTGCACAAAAAACAAAAAAATTATCATGATAAATGTCCCCCATACATTCACCGGCCACTTTATTAGGTACACCTGTCCAACTGCTCGTTAACACTTAATTTCTAATCAGCCAATCACCCCATGGCGGCAACTCAGTGATTTAGGCATGGTAGGACATGGTCAAGACATCTCCTGCAGTTCAAACTGAGCATCAGTATGGGGGAAGAAAGGTGATTGAGTGCACTTTGAAGTTGGCTGGTTGTTGGTGCCAGAAGGGCTGGTCTGAGTATTTCAGAAACTGCTGATTACTGGGATTTTCACGCACAACCATCTCTAGGGTTACAGAGAATGGTCCGAAAAGAAAAAACATCCAGTGAGCGGCAGTTCTGTGGCGGAAATGCCTTGTTGATGCCAGAGGTCAGAGGAGATGGGCAGACTGGTTCGAGCTGATAGAAAGGCAACAGTGACTCAAAATGCCACCCGTTACAACAAGGTAGGCAGAAGAACCTCTGAACGCACAGTACGTCGAACTTTGAGGCAGAGGGTACAGCAGCAGAAGACCACCGGGTGCCACTCCTTTCAGCTAAGAACAGGAAATGAGGCTACAATTTGCACAAGATCATCGAAATTGGACAGTAGAAATGGAAAAACGTTGCCTGGTCTGATGAGTCTCGATTTTGCTGCCGACATTTGAATGGTAGGGTCAGAATTTGGCGTCAAAACATGAAAGCATGGATCCATCTGCCTGATATCAACGGTTCAGGCTGGTGGTGGTGGGGTGTCATGGTGTGGGGAATATTTCTTGGCACTCTTTGGGCCCCTTGGTACCAATTGAGCATCGTGCAACGCCACAGCCACCTGAGTATTGTTGCTGACCATGTCCATCCCTTATGACCACAATGTACCCAACATCTGATGGCTACTTTCAGCAGGATAATGCGCCATGTCATAAAGCTGTAATCATCTCAGACTGGTTTCTTGAACATGGACAATGAGGTCACTGTACTCAAATGGCCTTACAGTCACCGATCTCAATCCAATAGAGCATCTTTGGGATGTGGTGGAAGGGAGATTCGCATCATGGATGTGCAGCCGACAAATCTGCGCAACTGTGTAATGCCATCATGTCAATATGGACCAAAATCTCTGAGGAATGCTTCCGCACTTGTTGAATCTATGCCACGAAGAATTGAGGCAGTTCTGAAGGCAAAAGGGGGTCCAACCCATTACTAGCATGGTGTACCTAATAAAGTGGCCGGTGAGTGTAGTTTCCCATAAAAATTGGAATAACATTTCTATAACTCCAGGTTGTTCATACTTCTGCTATTTGCATTGAAAAAAATTATGAATACGTTGCCACTGGGTATTACCAGATGGGTTGTCTCAGGTCGGATTAAGGTGGTGGGGGCTCTTGTGGCGCAAAATCTGGTGGGGGCCATTGAATACAGTCTAGACAGGGAACCGCAATCACTATATATGATCCCCAGCACATAACTATATACAGCATCCCCCAGGAATCACTATATACTATCTCCCAGTATCACTATATACACCCCCCTAGCAATCACCATATAGAGCTCCCCATAAATACAACAACTCCCCCAGCAACAAACTATATACAGCTCCAATAATCACCATCTACATCCCAGCAAAGCACTGTATACGTCCCCAGCAGTCATGTATACAGCTCCCCTGCTATCACTGTTACAGCTCCCCCGACTATCACCAATATTGCCCAGCAATCACTATACACAGCCCCAAGCAATCACAATAACCGCACACAACAATCACTATACACAGCCCCAAGCAATCACAATATACAGCACCCAACAATCACTATACACAGCCCCAAGCAATCACGATATACAGCACCCAACAATCACTATACACAGCTCCATGAAATCACGATATACAGCACCCAACAATCACTATATACAGCCCCAAGCAATCACGATATACAGCACCCAACAATCACTATACACAGCCCCAAGCAATCACGATATACAGCACCCAACAATCACTTACACAGCCCAAGCAATCACGATATACAGCACACCCAACAATCACTATACACAGCCCCAAGCAATCACTATATACAGCCCCCTCCAGTAATCACTATATACAGCCCCTCAGTAATCACTATATACAGCCCCCCAAACAATCACATATACAGCCCACTCGCAGTGACTATATACAGCTACCCATGTAATCACTCATGCAAGCCTCCACCCAGCAACCAACTAATATACAGTCCCCAGCAAATCACTATTACACGCTCCCAGGGGCCAGGGAGCCAAATATACTTTTGGGCGATTCGCCCCACATTTGGCGGGGCTCCTTTAAGGGCAAAGGGGTGGGGGTCCCGGGGAGCACGCCCTGTGTGCCCCCTCCTAATCCGCCCTAACTCATGTGGGAGTGGCCACACTGTGAAGAATACCTTTTCACAAAGAAATTGAAAGACAGCACAATATAAAGTTTTTAGACATTTTAATGCATGAAAATAAAAGGTGGTTGTTAGGACAGTGGGGCAGACCCTTCATTAAGATTTTTAACATAAAGGAACTTTTATACAAAATAAGAATGTGTTTGATTTTCAGGCGCTGCCACTACGCTATGCCAACCAAGGTAAGATGAAAATATATGAATTTTACAAAAGTAGTACTGAATCAAGTACATTTATGCTTACCTACTATATATTATTAATAACATCCTAGCCAGAGCCCTTTAAAAGACCCATTTTTTTATAGTACCTGCTTTCCATGGACATTCTCGCACATGGATTTAGTAAACAATAGCTTGAACACCTTTGTGTTTTCATTTTGGGAAAAGAAGCGTTAATGTCATAAGAGATTGACAATTGTTGGATTTGCTTATATGCAACTTCTTGAAATGAGTTTTATGAAATGTACTGGCCCTGTTACTAAATGAACCGTTATAATAACTAAAGTTAGGAATATTCATTCATGTATGTAATGTATTGTAATGTAGTGTACATGAATGTAAAAACAAGCTCTGTGTTGCAAATATGCTTCCTCGTTTACCCGTTTTAAGTATTTTATATATATTTTAATATTATATATATATATATATATAATCTTACCATGATATATAATAGCATTTGAGTGTGTATGGTAATGGTTTTGTGCCTGTTTTTTGTGTGTCAATCCCAAGCTTTGTCATCTGCCTGTTCCAACAGAGTGTGGAGCCACAAAAATCTTCTTTTTTGACACTCATGCAGCTTTTTTTGTGCTCAATTTGAGCGCTGTGCTTTGAATCGACACTTCTAGTTTCCCGAACTCTTGCTGCAATATTTGGCACACTAATAGTTACCAATAAAAAGCAAGTCAAACCAACTTCTGAAACCCTTCATTAATGTGGTTGAGATTTCTACACTCTATATATTACGGTCTTGCGCCACAATATAATGTCACAATGCAGAACCACTAGAATCGGGCGCCAAAATAATAAGTAATAATGAAGCCACTAGGCCTCTTCAAAATTCCAATAAAGGTGGATATAGGTCGTTATGTGTATTAATCCTCATATTTATTGAAGTATGGATGGAATTTAAACATACAAAATACTGGTGAACTAGATTTAGCAAGATAAAGCTAAAGATATTTATCCATGGGGGGCTTATCTTTTTTTTAGCTTCTGTGAGCCAGTGTGTTGTTTGGGTATTAGTTGCCCATATAAGGTGGTGGTAAATGTCACACTTCCTGCACTATAAAAAGTTTCATGTTTGAGACCCTAACGACTAGTTAAATGTAAAAATATTTGGCCAAAAATGTATTCATTAATAATTTGTTTTTATCAAAAATAGACTTTAGTGTAGGGTAAGTTTGTGGATGTTTCACAGAAACAGGTAGGAAAACACCAATCACATGGCGGCAACTCAGTGCATTTAGGCATGTAGACATGGTCAAGACAATCTCCTGCAGTTCAAACCGAGCATCAGTATGGGGAAGAAAGGTGATTTGAGTGCCTTTGAACGTGGCATGGTTGTTGGTGCCAGAAGGGCTGGTCTGAGTATTTCAGAAACTGCTGATCTACTGGGATTTTCACGCACAACCATCTCTAGGGTTTACAGAGAATGGTCCGAAAAAGAAAAAACATCCAGTGAGCGGCAGTTCTGTGGGCGGAAATGCCTTGTTGATGCCAGAGGTCAGAGGAGAATGGGCAGACTGGTTCGAGCTGATAGAAAGGCAACAGTGACTCAAATTGCCACCCGTTACAACCAAGGTAGGCAGAAGAACATCTCTGAACGCACAGTACGTCGAACTTTGAGGCAGATGGGCTACAGCAGCAGAAGACCACACCGGGTGCCACTCCTTTCAGCTAAGAACAGGAAACTGAGGCTACAATTTGCACAAGCTCATCGAAATTGGACAGTAGAAGATTGGAAAAACGTTGCCTGGTCTGATGAGTCTCGATTTCTGCTGCGACATTCGGATGGTAGGGTCAGAATTTGGCGTCAACAACATGAAAGCATGGATCCATCCTGCCTTGTATCAACGGTTCAGGCTGGTGGTGGTGGTGTCATGGTGTGGGGAATATTTTCTTGGCACTCTTTGGGCCCCTTGGTACCAATTGAGCATCGTTGCAACGCCACAGCCTACCTGAGTATTGTTGCTGACCATGTCCATCCCTTTATGACCACAATGTACCCAACATCTGATGGCTACTTTCAGCAGGATAATGCGCCATGTCATAAAGCTGGAATCATCTCAGACTGGTTTCTTGAACATGACAATGAGGTCACTGTACTCAAATGGCCTTCACAGTCACCAGATCTCAATCCAATAGAGCATCTTTGGGATGTGGTGGAACGGGAGATTCGCATCATGGATGTGCAGCCGACAAATCTGCGGCAACTGTGTAATGCCATCATGTCAATATGGACCAAAATCTCTGAGGAATGCTTCCCGCACCTTGTTGAATCTATGCCACGAAGAATTGAGGCAGTTCTGAAGGCAAAAGGGGGTCCAACCCGTTACTAGCATGGTGTACCTAATAAAGTGGCCGGTGAGTGTAGTTTCCCCATAAAAATTGGAATAACATTTCTTATAACTCCAGGTTGTCTCATACTTCTGCTATTTGCATTGAAAAATTATGAATACGTTGACCACTGGGTATTACCAGATGGGTTTGTCTCAGCGTCGGATTAAGGTTGGTGGGGGCCTCTGGTCGCAAAATCTGGTGGGGGTCCATTGAATACAGTCTAGACAGGGAACCGCAATCACTATATACTGCTCCCCAGCAATAACTATATACAGCATCCCCAGGAATCACTATATACATCTCCCAGTATTCACTATATACACCCCCCTAGCAATCACTATGTAGAGCTCCCCCAGCAACAACTATATACAGCTCCCAGTAATCACTATATACATCTGCCCCAGCAAGCACTGTATACAGCTCCCCAGCAGTCACTGTATACAGCTCCCCTGCTATCACTGTATACAGCTCCCCCGACTATCACCATATATTGCCCCCAGCAATCACTATACACAGCCCCAAGCAATCACAATATACAGCACACAACAATCACTATACACAGCCCCAAGCAATCACAATATACAGCACCCAACAATCACTATACACAGCCCCAAGCAATCACTATACACAGCCCCAAGCAATCACTATATACAGCCCCCTCAGTATTCACTATATACAGCCCCCTCAGTAATTACTATATACAACTCCCCCAGCAATCACTATATACAGCCCCCCAACAATCACTATATACAGCCCACCCAGCAGTGACTATATACAGCCCCCCAGCAATGACTATATACAGCTCCCATGTAATCACTATATACAGCTCCCCCAGCCATGACTATATACAGCTGCCATGTAATCACCATATACTGCCCCAGCAACCCTAACACAGCCCCAAGCAATCACGATATACAGCACCCAACAATCACTATACACAGCCCCAAGCAATCACGATATACAGCACCCAACAATCACTATATACAGCCCCCCCCAGCAATTGACTATACAGCCCCCCCAGCAATACGATATACAGCTCCCATTTAAATCACTAGACACATCTCCCCAGCCATGACTATATACAGCTGCCATGTAATCACCATATACTGCCCCCAGCAATCCCTATACACAGCCCCAAGCAATCACAATATACAGCACCCAACAGTCACTATACACAGCCCCAAGCAATCACGATATACAGCACCCAACAATCACTATACACAGCCCCAAGCAATCACAATATACAGCACCCAACAATCACTATACACAGCCCCAAGCAATCACTATATACAGCCCCCTCAGTAATCACTATATACAGCCCCCTCAGTAATCACTATATACAGCCCCCCAACAATCACTATATACAGCCCACTCAGCAGTGACTATATACAGCTCCCATGTAATCACTATGTACAGCCTCCACAGCAACCACTATATACAGCTCCCCCAGCAATCACTATATACAGCTCCCCAGGGAGCCGGGAGCCAAATATACTTTTGGGCGATTCGCCCACATTTGGTGGGGCTCCTTTAAGGGCAAAGTGGTGGGGGTCCCGGGGAGCACGCCCTGTGTGCCCCCCCTATGATCCGGCCCTAATCATTGTGGGAGTGCCACACTGTGAAGACATACCTTTTTCACAAAAGAAATTGAAAGACAGCACAATGTAAAGTTTTTAGACATTTTAATGCATGAAAAATAAAAGTATGTCCTAAAACAGGTTTGTTAGAACAGTGGGGCAGACCTTTCATAAGATTTTTAACATAAAGGAACTTTTATACAAATAATGAATGTGTTTTGATTTTCAGGCGCTGCCACTACCGCTATGCCAACCACAGGTAAGATGAAAATATATGAATTTATACAAAAGTAGTACTGAATCAAGTACATTTATGCTTACCTACTATATATTATTAATAACATCCTAGCCAGAGCCCCTTTAAAAGACCCATTTTTTTTATAAGTACCTGCTTTCCATGGACATTCTCGCACATTGGATTTAGTAACAATAGCTTGAACACCTTTGTGTTTTCATTTTGGGAAAGAAGCGTTAATGTCATAAGAGATTGACAATTGTTGGATTTGCTTAATATGCAACTTCTTGAAATGAGTTTTATTGAAATGTACTGGCCCTGTTACTAAATGAACCGTATAATAACAATAAGTTAGGAATTATTCATTCCATGTATGTAATGTATTGTAATGTAGTGTACATGAATGTAAAAACAAGCTCTGTGTTTGCAAATATGCTTCCCTGTTTTAAGATTATATATAATCTTACCATGATATTATAATAGCATTGTGAGTGTGTATGGTAATGGTTTTGTGCCTGTTTTTTGTGTGTCAATCCCAAGCTTTTGTCATCTGTCCCTGTTCCAACAGAGTGTTGGAGCCACAAAAACCTTCTTTTTTTGACACTCATGCAGCTTTTTTTGTTGCTCAATTTGAGCGCTGCTTTTGAATCCGACACTTCTAGTTTCCCGACCTCTTTTGCTGCAATTTTTTGGCACATTAATAGGACCAATAAAAAGCAAGTCAAACCAACTTCTGAAACCCTTCATTAATGTGGTTTGAGATTTCTCACACTCTATATATTACGGTCTTGCGCCACAATATAATGTCACAATGCAGAACACCACTAGAATCGGGCGCCAAAAATAATTAGTAATAATGAATGCCACCTAGGCCTCTTCAAAATATCCAATATAAGGTGGATAAGGCTAGCTGTATGTGTATTAATCCTCATATTTAATTTGAAGTATGAATGGAATTTATAATACTACAAAATACTAGGCTGAACTAGATTTAGCAAGATAAAGCTAAAGATATTCATCCATGGGGGGCTTTTTCTTTTTTTTAGCTTCTGTGAGCCAGTGTGTTGTTTTGTGTCTTAGTTATGCCATATAAAGGTGCGTGGTAAATGTCACATTCCCTGCACTATAAAAAGTTTCATGTTTGAGACACTAACGACTAAGTTATAAATGTAAAAATATTTGGCCCAAAAATGTATTCATTAATAATTTGTTTTTATCAAAAAATAGACTTTAATGTGTAGGGTAAAGTTTGTGGCTTGTGAAATTGAGGTTTATTTTGCTACTGAAACATTTCAATCACAAAATACATCAGGCTTAGGCTGCATTCACACGACCGCAAGGGGGACGTATATACGGCCGACGTATATACGGCCGATATACGTCCCCCATAGACGGCAATGGGCGTGCGGCGCCCTACGGGAGCGGTACAGTGCCGCACACGTGCGGCACCGCACTGCTCGGTGCCCCGTGAAAAAATAGGACATGTCCTATTTTTTCAGGGCATACGGCGCCGTGCGCCATATATCCCTATGGAGAGGGTCGGGGGTGAGCAGCGCTCTCCTTATGCACAAAGATCTGCATTTTTTAGATAAATATTTGGCAGATTGTTTCAAACAGTGCAACATGCAAAATCTAGAGGTTGCAAAAAAGCAGTAGAAGCGTGGAAGCAGATATCCCAAACCCCCACCCCACAAATTCACACCAAACTAGCTTGTGGAAAAAAATAAATCACACTCTATACTTCTATATTACTTTACCTCCTGCCCAACTTACAAAGCACTCTGTCTCTGTCTCACCCTGGGTGACATCAATTTAGCTATTTCTTGTATTTGTATTTAAATGCATCAGGTCATACATATGCTTTGTATTTTGTATTGTAGCGCCTAATTATACATGTGGAGGAATTTTAAATGCTGCTTCGGGGGTACTTACAAGCCCATTGTTTCCTGGACTATATCCTAACAATGCCTACTGTGTATGGGAGATTAGAGTTGCCCCTGGACATATTGTGGATCTGTCTTTCTTATATTTTGAGTAAGTGTTCATATGATAAAGTGAATATATTCTAGTTGCAAAGAACCTTTCAATTTAATTTGATACACTGGGGGTCATTTACTAACGGCCCGAATCGTTCAGCCTGTTACATAGAATTATGCTGCAATTCAGTACCCACAGTCCTGGTATGACCCAGTCTATCGTGTATCAATCAGCATACACCCCCAGTGGGTAGACTGATTGGTCACATTTTTGACTATGGTTATGATTTTTTTGGAGCTAAGGCAATTCTTAAACAACAAACATGTCTGCAATTGAATTCTTATGTCATTATTAACTATCAATGAAAAAATTTTTTTTTTAAAGTTTTCGAAAAGCAACAGCATAAATAAATAAAAATACGGCAACATCATATTTGCATTAATATGTTATATTTTTTATGTAGGTGTCATTATGGAAATGCATGTAGAAGTGGATTTTGTATCCCACGGTTTTCTTTATGCAGTATATATTCAATATATACAATACTTCAAATTGTGTTTTTTTTACAACTTTCTAGCCTCCTAATTTTCTCTCTAATAGAATTCATATTAATTGTGTGTCTCTATTCCTTACACAACAGCCTGGAAACAAGTAACTCCTGCACTTGGGACTCTGTGACGATATATGATGGCCCCCCACACAGTTCTCCACTGTTAGGGAAAATATGCGCTGCTGCCAACTATACAAGATTTACTTCTACCTCAAACGTGATGGGTGTTGTTTTCCAAACTGATGGAAGTGTACAAAGTACTGGATTCAGGGCTGTTTACTCATCAGTAGTGAGAAATACCAGTTCTCCAGGTACTGTGTGTCCTTGATGCAAAAGAATTATAAACCTGTTCTTGATCACTGGCATTCATTTACAGTCAAACTAATGGTGGAATGTCAAATATAGAATACCGTAGAGAAATTTTCTGTTGCCATATCCCTATTCAAACACACAGTTATACATCTTTATTCCAGACAGTTCACAATCTCTTGGTTCAGCATACAAACAACATATGGTTGTCACATTTCGAAAGGTTTTCTAAAGTTGTTGTTTCTATTTAATGGAAAAACTGATTTAAAAGCTAATATGTTCTCCATGCAGTTAACTGTGGTGGGATCCTGAGAAGTCCTTTTGGTGTTATTGAAAGTCCTGCTTATCCACACTCGCGTAACCCTGCAGAATGTGTTTGGCATATTCAAGCCCCAAATAGCATTATACAGATCTATTTTGATGATTTTGCGTAAGTACTAATTTTGTAATAATTGTTATGTATTTGAAATGATTTGACAATTTCATATATGGTAAATATTCAAATTGGGCTTCTATATGTGTCATGATATCTTAGTAAATAAGTACATAAGAACAGAAGACATATTTTCATCAAGTACAACCTATAATTTTCGGGTGGAAACATTAAAGACAAAAAAATCCTATAAAGTAAATACTAATGAAGAAATGAAAAAAAATTACAAAATATATTTGTAATTTATTTATCCTTTTAACTGTAATAGAATATAACCGTAATTTTAAATAACTGGGCCTGTGCAGGGCATAATTTTAACTAGAGTCATACTTCTCAATGTCCATACTAGAAATTGCAAGTAATATAAGTTTTCTGTTTTCTTATCTTTCACAACAGCCTTGAGAACTCATTGAATTGTTTATCTGGCTCTGTGTCCATATATGATGGAACGCCCCATGGTTCCCCATTACTGGCAAAACTTTGTGGAACATCAAGGCAGAATTTTACCTCTTCTTTAAATGGCTTGAGTGTGGTCTACAGCAGCAGAGGGAGCAACAATAACCTTATCCGTGGATTCCGGGCTAGTTATTATGCTATTTCTCAAAACTCTCAAAATGGTAAATATGCTGTGCAATACACAGTTAATATAATATAATCACTGGGATAGAAACCATTTATGGCCAGTGCCTACACAATACTAGAAGCAACACAAACATTTTCTCTCTTTATTATTAATTATCACATCTCGTCACATCTTAGTTTTATTAAACGGAACAAAACACAGAAAAACAGAACAAATGCACCAACAAAGCACAAGCAAAATGTCAGCAGTAACAATATGTAGGCAAAGTAAAACAAAACAAAAAGGGGATAAATGGGAAGGAGGTGAGGGGAAGGGGAAAAAGTCTCAGAAAGGAAACCCCCCAACAAAAAAATACTGTAACATTTTTATTAACATTATTACCATAAACAATATTGTAAATAAATCTTTGTGTACATAGAAGAAGCAGAGCTGAAGTTATATACCATTCCTTACCCACATTACATTACCATTACCTCAGCATAAACAGGTACATCTAAGACTATCGAACAATTATTTAGCTTAACTCGCTATGGAATAATTCAATTTGTGATCCCATAAATTTGGCATATGCAGTGCTAGTGCCTAAACCCCACACCATAGTTTCCAATGTGAGCTTTCCGCAGCACTATAATAATGTAGTATGGTTCTGCACAAGAAAAGTGTAAAATCAACTTTTAACATTATGTAAATGAGTCTGAGGTGCTACTCTAGCCCCTCTGTGATACTGGTTGTTTAACAGGCTATAACACTGTTTCACCCTCACCCATACTTCTTCAGCACTTGTAAAGTGAGCACTTCTTGATCACTGCACAAGTGCTAAGGATGCAGGGGTGGGTTAGACAGTGTTACAACACAGAGGAGTTAGAGTAGCCCTTCCGGTTCATTAGCATAGTTTTAAAAGTTAATTTTAGAAGGAAGGAGACCATGGATAACACATACAAAAAGATTACAACAGACACTGTGCTACTATTTATGAGTAAATGTCCCTTGTTTATCAAGCATGATTTTGATGGTAGATTTCCTTTTAAGGGGTGTTCCTACAAAGACAAGATTCTTAAATATACTGAGGATAGCAAAATAACACATTCTCTAATTCGCTGTTATTGACAAAAATACAGCATTTTGCAGATATAATTCCAACCTGTCTCTATCAGTGCTGTCTCTATTAATTTTGGTTGTCCCTGGATCCGACCATAAATCTTCTGACTATGGTCAGACAAATCCCTCTAGCCAACACTCTGGAATTTTACAATGACCATCACTGAGTTATAAGAGCTAAAAGAGCAATATAACTGAGTATACTAGCCAGGCCATGGTGAGGAAGAGCTAAAATACACAGTGCTTTTCCTTTTGGAATAGATCTACTGGTTTAGCTATTTAACCCAAATAATATCACTTGGCTACCTGAAAGCCACGCTTGGTGCAAGCCAGTAGGCAAAGTTTGGCTTTTTCCACGTTGGAAAATGTATTTGTGGGGATAAATTTGCCTGCCTGTGAAAAAATATCAATTAAAATGACTGACTTTTTTGGGGAAAAATTTTAATCATTAGGAAGCATTTCCACGCAATCCTATATATACTGTCTTATATAAAGCCAATGTATTGCTCTAAATGTCACAGACATAGACAGTAATATGTTTCTGTATCTTAGAAAAATTCAATTGTTATTACAAGTAGAATGTTTGAGAATGGAGGGTATGTACAGCTGTTTATGTACCATAGAGAGGTACTTCTATCTATTTGTATATTTGGGATTCTAAACTTGTTTATATTTGTAACTTTCCTCTTAATAGTTACACTGGTATGCTCATCCAGCTACATGGAGGTACGACTAAGAATTGGATATTTACAGTCTTTAGGATATTCATCTAATGACATTTTTCTAAATGATCCTCAATGCCGACCACAAAACTTTGGAAACTTGTTAATATTTGATGTACCATATGATCAATGTGGCACACTTAGACAGGTAAGTCTGAAAATGTTGCAATCAACAATTTACAAAGTTAGTAATAAGATATGAGCACATCTATTCATCTATTAGTAGATTTGGTACAAATCTGCCGTTTATTGCTCTTAACTGAATCAACATTTGTTATGATTCACTTCTAATGAACCATTCTAGCACTATCTGAGTTTGTTCAAATGTTGTTGTCATTATGGTTATGGCTAGTGTTAGGATCAATGTTAAAGTTAGGGCTAAGGTTAATATTAGGATTAGAAATGAGCCCTAATTATAACCGTAACACTCAACTTAACGCTAGTCCCAAACCTAAAGAAAAATGTGTAAATTACCAAAACGAGATAGAACCTTTTAGAAAATTAAACAGTGTTTTAGAGAAGTTACACATCCATTTCCAGAAAAATCGTAGGAAATTTGGTTCAGATCGCATCCACTGAAGATTTCTGCAAAACTTCAGCAACTCGAATCTTGAATGATTCGCTCATCTCCTTTCGTAATCTATATGTACCAACTGCTGTAAAACCACCAGTCTATTGTTGCCTAGAGCATTTACATGTCTGTAAAGTATTTCACAAAATGCTGTTAAAAAATGTAAGGTCTGATGGCAGTCCCATATAATCTAAAGAAACTAGCTTTGCAGCCTAATGAAGTATTTTGGGGGTCATTTACTAAGGGCCCGATTCGCGTTTTCCCGACGTGTTACCCGAATATTTCCGATTTGCGCCAATTTCCCCTGAATTGCCTCGGGATTTTGGCGCACGCGATCGAATTGTGGCGCATCGGCGCTGGCATGCACGCGACGGAAATCGGGGGGCGTGGCCGAACGAAAACCCGACGGATTTGGAAAAACCGCCGCAATTTTTTAAAAAAATGTGTCGCGGAGCCTGCACTTACCTTCACTCAGCCTGGCTCGGTGTATTCCAGTGCGTTTCGGGGAACTTCAGCGCAGCAGCGTGGACGTCGGTGGAACTACCTTAATAAATCCCGGCCTTACCCGAATCCAGCACAGAGAACGCGCCGCTGGATCGCGAATGGACCGGGTAAGTAAATCTGCCCCATTGGGCCACATTTATCAAAAGTAGTGCAAACTGTACTATGTGTAGTTTGCCTGTGGAGTGTGCATAGTGCACCAGATTCATCAAAACTAGTGCACAGTCTTCATTAATATGGGGCACCCTAGTCCAACTTTTCTTTGGTGCACATTTAACATAGAGCATGCTACACAATTCTGTCAAGTCACTGTAAATATGGTGTGCGGTCTGACTCTGCACCAGAACGGGCATAGTCGGGCATAGTGCTTATTTCCCTACCCACATTATGAAACACTGCCATCATACCTGAAACTATACATATAATATATCATAAAGAGCATTACACAATTAGGAATTTATAATAGTCATTTTAAGATAATTTAAAATGTAAAAAAAAGTACTATGCATTACAAAAAAGGCCCCTTTTCCACTTTTTGTAACGTAAACCTGAAATAAATTTTTTAAAAATCCTTTAACAGCTGTAAATCTAGCTAGCTATGGGTCCTGAGAAAATCACATGTATGCTAATTTTTGTGTTCTCATGAGTGCATCATTAGGAAACTAGCATGTGTATGAATACTTCTATAGTCAGTGAGCTTTAAGTATATAACATCAACTGTCAAAAGATGGTTTTTAGCAGTTTTGATTATTGTAGTAAACTGTTAAACATTTTATTGTTCATTTAGAAAATTAGAAACTTGCATAAACCATTCCAAGTATAGTATTATGTACCCTGTTTAGCCAGATGTGTAATAGTTAATATTCCTTTTCTTTTGATAGGGAGAAAATGATACCATTCGCTATTCTAACACACTAGTGGGCTACCATTCAGATGACATTATTGTCCGTAATCGAAGACTCCATGTGAACCTCAAATGTCAAATGTTCCAAAATACCATGATGGAGATCATGTATCATGAAAATGGTGCCTCAAGGCAAGATTTGACACAATACGGTCTATATTCTACAACACTAAACTTCTACAGCTCACCAAGCTTCAACTATCCGGTCTATAATTACCCTTTCTATGTGCAACTGAATCAAAACTTGTATCTTCAGGCCTCACTAAATACACATGACAGCAACCTCACTCTCTTTGTGGATACATGTGTGGCCTCGCCGGATCCATACGATTTTGTGACACGGACTTATGACTTAATACGCAATGGGTAAAGTTATTTTCTTTGCTATTGTTTAATATATAGCATGTAGTAGTGCAATCCTTTCCAACTGAACGATTGGAGAAAATGTATGTAATGGGCTTCTGCAACCTGTCTTTAGTGCTAATTTGATCCCTGATGGACAGGCTCCCTTTAATGAAAATCTACCACCAGGATGAAGGATGCGTGCATCCTCTGTGAGGATCTGTTCTTCATAAAGCTTCTTTTGCCCTTGTTTTTATGGATAAAAAGGCTTTAAAGTTTATGAAAATAAGCCTGAGGGGCTCCGGGCTTAATTAACATCTATGAAACCTGGAGCTCCTCAAGCTCATTTGCAAAGCCTTTTTTGTATAAACAAGGACATAAGAAGCTAAAAAAAGAGCAGATCCTACCAGAAGGGGCACACACAAGTATGTCGGTGTCCTTAAGGCTTTAAAATGTATGCAAATATACCTGAGGGGCTCCAGGCTCCATTAACATCTATGAAACCTGGAGCCCCTCACACTCTTTGCATAATTGTGAAAGCCTTTTTTTTTTGCATAAACAAGGGCATTAGAAGCTAAAAAAGAGCAGATCCTACCAGAAAGGCCACACACTAATATGTCAGTGTGCTTGATTTACAGTACTTGATCCTGATGGTAGATGGCCTTTAAGTAGGAACTAATGAAATATTGAATTTAATTGGAGTTGGCAAAATACACTTCAATCACCTTGAGGGACTAAGACATCCAGAAAATATAAAAGCATTATTTGTGTGGATTATTGATCATCCTTACCAATACCTATTTTTGTGTGATAAAAGTCAAAGTTACTTATTGATTGCATATAAAAACTCATAGTTTAAGCATAAAAATAAACTATGAATAAAGTTTTAAGAAAACATATCACCATGAAAATGCAATACAATCTGCAGGCTGTGTGTTCAAGACAAAGGAAAAGGTTTCCTTAAGGTTTGAGTATAATTCCTCTTCCCTTGTTTATACAGCTTCACTATTGTATCTACAGGCAAAGATTTGAGCAAAGAGAAACATATTAGGGTGTTAGCCTAGGACTTCAAGAAAACCAATAGCATTCCTCTGTGTTCAGACAGGTATATTAAGATATATTGTATTCAGTGCATAACTAAGAAAATGTTCCTTCTTTTTACAGATGTATTAAAGACTCAACTTATGTGACATACCCATCAGTGTTTTCAACCCAGGCTCGTTTTGGATTCCGTGCTTTTGGTTTTATCCCAAAGTTTTCTCAAGTGTACATCCAGTGTAAAGTGACTGTGTGCCCCAAAAATAGCTACAACCGCTGTTATCAGGGATGTGTAAACAGACGTAAAAGGGCTTTAGCTGCTCCATTTAATGAAATTGATCTTACAGTAGGACCATTTATACTTGAGGAGAGCAAGACAAAAAAATAATTAGCAACTCATTCATGTAATCATCTACTTATTCTTAGCAATTTAGTATTTAAGAATGTATTGTAGAGAATCTAGAAAAATGTTATCATTAAATGTGACTTTCAAAAAAAAAGTAAATAAATAAATGGTTTGCTGTGATAATTACTTTATCTTTTACTGCAACCAAAATTATATAAAAAAAAACAAAACAAAAAGAAAACACACGTCCTAACCATAGGCAAAATTATGAAAAATTTTATCAATGGGTCGACATTGGTGATGAGTGGACCCAAAAGTCATGCCCACTATGGGCATGTCTGTGCCTCTTATACAGCAGGGTCACATGTCCCTCCTGGCCAATCAGAGTCACTTGTTCAAGCACCATTGCAAAGAGGAGACAGAGTGGGAGAGGCTACAGTCGTAAGGAAAGCATCTAATTTACCCCTTAATGCAGTGGTTCTCAACCTTTCTAATGCTGTGACCCCACAATACAGTTCCTCATGCTGTGGTGACCCCAAACCATGCAACTCGCAGTAAAAACACAGTAAAATTGCGGCTCCAATGGCTTTAGGCGACCCCCGGTTTTGGTCGTTCGACCCCCGCTGGGGTCCCGACCCACAGGTTGAGAACCACTGCCTTAATGCCAAGGCCCTTTTTTTGTTTTTGCATTTCCATTTTTCACTCCGCACCTTCAAGAAACTATAACTTTTTTATTTTTCCATATAGAGAGTTGTGTGGGGGCTTGTTTTTTGCGTAACAAATTGCACTTCAAAATGACAGTATTTAATATTCCATGCCATGTAGTGGGAAGCGGGAAGAAAATTTGTAGTGAAATTGGTGAAAAAACGCATTTGCGCTGTTATCTTGTGGGCTTGTATTTTACGGCTTTCACTGTGCAACCCAAATGACATGTCTACTTTATTCTTTTGGTTGGTGCGATCACGGGGATACCACATTTTTAAAGGTTTTATAATGTTTATAGCTACCAGCATGGCCGTGAACATTAAAATATAATTTTTTATAAGATATGCCTTAAAATGACAACAATAATGATAAAAAACATAAATCCGATATAAAGAAGCAGGCAAAAGCATCTATACTAGATGCCACATACAAAGATAACTGTGACAGTAACAATGGGGATAAACACGTACCCTATGTTCTTGCCTATAGCGTACACCATACTATGTAATATTCAACTTGCAAGAAGACAGATAGAATGTTCTAACCAATTTTGACACTCAATGCCAATCAAGTGACAATAAATAGTGCCAGTCCGCCAGCTGGGCTGTCTTGATGCCTGGTACGTACACGAGCACATGTAGTGACATGAGATGTTCCTGCATATGGTAGGACAGAATGTAATAAAGTTCATTTCAATCATTACAATCTCACATTGTAATGGATAGGTTAAAACTAGACAGCCTCGGGTCTTAGGAAGACCTGAGGCTGTCATGACAACAGATCCTGCCCCCCGATTACGTCACAGGGTGTGTCGATATACACCATCTTTTTGAAGGCGTAGCAGCTTTGCCCGCGGGGGTGGACGAGTTGACACGAGCAATCGGTGCTAACACCAATCGCGGGTGTTACCAGTAAGTGTTTGCTGTAATATGCCCTCTTTATTCACCCGTCACATGTCGGTAAGGGGTTAATAATTGCACTTTTGAGAGCAGGTAGGGATAGAAGGCTGTGATGTGCAGAAACATTTGAAATAATTGCCTTTTTCAGTCTGAAGGACTATGACAAAGTGATAACTGCATCTGTTTATTTGTAAAGTGTTAGTGAAACTACTTCCTTTTTTTGCTAAAGTCCAGTGACAGTAATAACTGCATATGTTTATTGCTAAAGTTCAGTGACAGTAATAACTGCATATGTTTATTGCCTAAGTGCAGTGAATGTGATAACTGCATCCGTATATAAGTAACTTGCAGTGTCAGTGATAACTGCATCCGTTTATTGCCAAGTTGCAATGTCAGTGATACAGTAACTAGATCCATTTAATGGTAAAGTGCAATGTAGGTGATAGGTTTTACAGAAAAAACATATGTTATAAAGTACCTTTCAATGACATGTGGTCTGTGACTAGCCACTTGTCCCCTGAGAGTGGCTGTAGAGGAGGAGTTTTCCCCCCACCCTTGGGAAACCGCACCTGCGCGTTTCCTTTTCAAATATATAAAAACGCCAGCTGAGCAACGCTCCCTGCTCCTCTATAGCCACTCTCAGGGGACAAGTGCCAGAGTCACAGAGCACATGGCAGTAAAAGTCAATATATAACATCTATTTTTCTGTTAAACCTATTTTTTTAAACAAAAACTCTTTGGCAGTGTATGTTCTATGTTCTGTGGGTAGAGATGGGCGAATCGATTCTAATGATTCTAACTTCGGTTAGAATTTCAGGAAAAATTCGATTCCTCGCGAAGCTTATGCTGATTTGCGGGAACGAAGTTGGTTTTTTTCCCCTCATGTTTCTGCTAAATGGGTGCGAGAACAACGTTTAACATGGGGCAGAGAACTCTGGGAAGGAGAAAGGAACACCCCCGATGACATCTGCAGACCTGTAAGCCAATCAGCGACCTGCAGGCTTATGTGATGTCACACAGCCCTTTTAAACCCAGCCATTTTCTATCTCAGCACTTCACACTTCATGTTGTAGCGTCCAGCTGCTGCTATTGTACTGTGCGATTCTTGCTGCAATCCCTCACTGTTCTCTAAGGGGGTTCTATATTCCCCAAATAGCAGTTCTATTTAGTGACAAAATCGGATAGGAAGAAATCTGTTTGACTTTCATGCATTTGCAGTAGTGATTGGTGGACCAATCCCTGGTTGTTCTTTAAGGGGGATCTGTATACCCCAAATAGCAGTTCTATTTAGTGACAAAATCGAATAGGAAGAAATCTGTTTGACATTCATGCATCTGTAGTAGTGAGCTGTCAGTTGTGAGGTATCTGTATAACGCACATTGCCATACCTTTTGGGGGCTCTAGTTTAGAGCCAGATTTACGTGTGAAATCCACATAGTTTATACAGTGATTTTTGCTGAAATTACACTGTCAGTTGTGGGGTATCTGTATAATGCACATTGCAATACCTTATGGGGGATCTAGTTTACAGCCAGATTTATGTGTCAAATCCACGTAGTTTATACAGTGAAATGAGTCGGGGTTCTAACTACCTGCCTCAGCTACTATTCTGATGCTGCCACCCGCCTGATGAAACACATCTGCTGCTAGTTGCACCACTCTGTGGGCTCCTGCTGCTGCTGCTACTACTGATGCCACCTTCACACTATATCATTGTGCCACTCTGCAGGCTCCTGCTGCTGCTGCTACTGATGCCACCAACGCACTATGATCATTGTGGCACTCTGCGCAGGCTCCTGCGCTTCTGAGCACCTCACACTATATCATTGTGCCACTCTGCAGGCACCTGTGCTTCTGCTGCCCACCTTCACACTATATCATTGTGCCACTCTGCAGACTCCTGTTGCTTTCTATGTCCACTTCCCACTATATCATTGTGCACTCTGTGGGTTCCTGCTGCTGCTTCTGATGCCACCTTCACACTATATCATTGTGCCACTCTGCGGGCTCTGCTGCTTTCTGATGCCACCCAACAATAATATCATGTGCCACTCTGTGGACTCCTCTGTTCTGCTGCTGCTACTGATGCCACCCTTCACAATAATCATTGTGCCACTCTGCTTGCTCCTGCTGTTGCTGCTCTGATGCCACAAACCACTGTATACTTGTGCCACTCTGCCGCTCTTGCTGCTTCTGTGCCACCTTCAACTATATCATTGTGCCACTCTGCGGGCTCCTGCGCTTACTGATGCCCCCACATCATCAACTACACTCCATCGCTAGCCCCAAAAATAGAATGTGCCACTCTGGGGCTCCTCTGTGATGCTCTTACTATAGCCACCTCACACTATATCATTGGCCACGCTGCGGGCTCCTGCGTGCTGCTATGATCCACACAGCACTATATCATTGTCCACTTGAGCGCTCTTGATCTTCTGAGAGCCACCTCAACCTATATCATTGTGGCAACTCGGCAGGCACCTGCTGCTTCTGCGCCCACCGCACCCTAGATACATTGTGCCACTCTGCAGACTCCGCTCTCTCTTGGCCTTGAGTGTTTGGTTCTTTTCTGAGCCACATTAACACTATATCATTGTACACTTGTGTGCCCCCCCGGGTGCGTGCTTCTGATGCACCTTCACACTATATCATTGTGCCACTCTGCGGGCTCCTGCTGCTTCTGATGCCACCAACACACTATATCATTGTGCCACTCTATGGACTCCTCCTGCTGCTGCTGCTACTGATGCCACCTTCACACTAAATCAATGTGCCACTCTGCAGGCTCCTGCTGCTGCTTTTGATGCCACCAACACACTGTATCATTGTGCCACTCTGCCGCTCTTGCTGCTTATGATGCCACCTTCACACTATATCATTGTGCCACTCTGCGGGCTGCTGCTACTGATGCCACCAATACACTATATCATTGTGCCACTCTGTGGGCTCCTCCTGTTGCTGCTGCTACTGATGCCACCTTCACACTATATCATTGTGCCACTCTGCGGGCTCCTGCTGCTACTGATGCCACCAACGCACTATATCATTGTGCCACTTTGCCGCTCTTGCTGCTTCTGATGCCACCTTCACACTATATCATTGTGCCACTCTGCGGGCTCCTGCTGCTTCTGATGCCACCAACACACTATATCATTGTGCCACTCTGTGGGCTCCTCCTGCTGCTGCTACTGATGCCACCTTCACACTATATCATTGTGCCACTCTGCGGACTCCTGCTGCTGCTGCTTTTGATGCCACCAACACACTATATCATTGTGCCACTCTGCCGCTCTTGCTGCTTCTGATGCCACCTTCACACTATATCATTGTGTCACTCTGCGGGCTCCTGCTGCTTCTGATGCCACCAACACACTATATCATTGTGCCACTCTGTGGGCTCCTCCTGCTGCTGCTGCTACTGATGCCACCTTCACACTATATCATTGTGCCACTCTGCGGGCTCCTGCTGCTGCTAATGATGCCACCAATGTACTATATCATTGTGCCACTCTGCAGGCTCCTGATGCTTCTGATGCCACCTTCACACTATATCATTGTGCTACTCTGCAGGCACCTGCTGCTTCTGCCGCCACCTTCACACTATATCATTGTGCTACTTCTGCTGCTGCTGCTGCTACTGATGCCACCTTCACACTATATCATTGTGCCACTCTGCGTGCACCTGCTGCTTCTGATGCCACCTTCACACTATATCATTGTGCCACTCTGTGGCTTTCCCTGTTGCTGCCACCATGTTGCTGACACCTGTGGACTCCTGCTGCTGCTTCTTCTGTTGCCACCTCCACACTCTTATCATTGTGCCACTTTGTGGCCTCCTGTTGCTGCTGATGCCACCTCCACACTATATAATTGTGCCACTCTGTGGCTTTCCATGTTACTGCCACCATGTTGCTGCCACCTGTGGGATCCTGCTGCTGATGCCACCTCCACACTAAACCATTGTGCCACTCTGTGGCTATCCCTGTTGCTGCCACCATGTTGCTGCCACCTGTGGGCTGCTGCTTCTGCTTCTGCTGCCGCCACCTCCACACTCTTATCACTGTCCCACTTTGTGGCCTACCATGTTTCCGCCACCTCCATAATTTGTCATTGTGCCACTCTGCAGCCTAATCATGCTCCTGCCAACTGACCGCTATCTCCCTGGAACACCCTGTGATTTCCATAATGCTGTTTTCACCCGCCATCACTCTATGACGTTGCCACTATGTTTGGTTTTCCCCTTCATTTCATCTGACAGAAGGATGAAAAGCTTCAGGATTGATAGCCAAAAGCAGGAGTGGATACAGAACACAGAGGACATGCAAGTATCCCATTTGCTGCTAATCTCTGTTCTGGATCAACTCCTGTCTGTTTTTGGCTTTAGCAATACTGATGGATTATTGACCAATTGAAAGAGGACACTGACGCGTGAAAAGAAGGGCAAAATGATCAGTGACGTCAATGCAAAATTACTGCCGACATCCTCTGCACTCTTTAGGGGGGCTTTCCACATGTATCCGCGTTTAACAGAACAGGTTTTGTCGTAATCTATGGAATCATCTGATGTCAGTGTAAAAAGAGTGCACTCTTTGATGTTATAGTGGGATCTTGGCCCTCAGCTCGGTCCTTTTGAGCTGGCACAGACGTTACCTTGTCAGGCTGCGTTCCCGCTTCGCTTATTTGGGGAAGTTGGCCTATGTAAGTGCACATGGAAGTGAAGAGTGAAACGATTCTAAGAGGCGCGGCTGTCATGTGTCATACTAAAACACAGCATTGTTTGAAGACCAAACCACGCTCCCTATGCATATTTAAGCATGGCACAATGTTCTACAACACCCTACAGGCTCTCTGCAGCCAGGAAATGCCTGTTTTTTAACTTGATTCATTTTGTTTTGGGTCGAATCGAAATTCAGCGAATCGGGGGGGAAACAAATTTTAACAAATTCACCCATCTCTATCTGTGGGGACTGGGGGAGGGCTAAAAATGGGTCTCCTGGTGACAGGTTCCCTTTAATGCTAAAGTGCAGTGTCAGTGATAATTACATTTGTTTATTGCTAAAGTGCAGTATCAGTGATAACTGCATCCGTATCCGTATATAACCCTTAAGGACGCAGCATGTTTGTAAGTTAAGGCTCAGTGCTTTTTTTTAAATTTGACCAGTGTCTCTTCCTGTGGTAATAACTTTTCAACACTTCAAGATATCCCTGTGATTTTGAGAAGGTTTTTTTCATGAGACATTGTAGTTTATGGTAGTAGTATCATTTTGGTGATCAGTTTCTTTTTTGAGGGGTATAAATTCAGTATTTTAGGAAACATTTTTAAAAAAATGACAATTTTCAAAGTTTCAAATGTTCTACTATTTAGACAAAAAGTCATACCACAATTTTTTTTGTAGAAACCTTTTGCCATTGGTCTTCTTTTTATTTCCATAATTTCTTCTTCCGATTATGGAAATACCAGGCATTTGGATGTCAACCGCTGTTTCACAGCGATGTCCAGAACAGAATTAGTGCTACTGGGTTTTTGGCAGGCCAATTTTGCTACAAATGTTTTGGGGTGCCCTTGAAGTAACAGTACTATAGATGAGCGAACACACTCGTCCGAGCTTGATGCTCGTTCGAGCATTAGCGTACTCGTAACTAGTGCTCGGACAAATACTTCGCCAGCTGAGAAAATGGCATCTCCCGCCGTTTAGATTTTTGGCGGCCAGAAACAGAGCCAATCACAAGCCAGGAGACTCTGCACTCCACCCAGCATGACGTGGTACCCTTACACGTCGATAGCAGTAGTTGGCTGGCCTGATCAGGTGACCCTGGAATAGACTAGCCCCTGCCCGCGCTGCTCGTATCATTCTCTGTCTGGATGCCGTTAGGGAGAGAGCTGCTGCTGCTGCAGGGATAGCGTTAGGGTGTTATATTAGCTTATTGTTAGGCAAGAGTGAGTCTACAAAGACCCAACAGCCCTTGTTAGAGCTAGAATAGCGTTATATATTTTTTTTTTTGTTTGCTTGTGGATGGGCTTGCTGGCACTAGTAGTGCAGCTAGTACCATATTGTGAGGAATTTGCAGGGAGACTTGGGAACGTTCTATTTAGCTCTTAGTGACACACATATCCATCTCAAACACCTAAGTGGGACAATTTATTAGGGGTTTGATTGAATTAGGCACAGTCTGACGATTTTTTTTTTTCAAAACTTAAAGTGACTTAAAATCCAGTTGTGTGCTGTCAGTGTAGGTTATTACTAGGCATACAAGAATCCAACCGGCTTTCTTAGGGCTACAATAGCGTTATATATATATTTTGTTGATTTGCTTGTGGCTGGCCTTGCTGGCACTAGTAGTGCAGCTAGTACCATATTGATACGAATTTGAGGGAGTCTGCAACGTTCTGTTTCAGGTTAGTTCTTAGTGACACACATATCCATCTCAAACACCTAAGTGGGACAATTTATTAGGGGTTTGATTGAATTAGGCACAGTCTGCTTTTTCTTTTTTTTCTTTTCTTTTTTTATAACTCAAAGTCATCAGGCACAGCACAAAATCCAGTTGTGGGCTGTCAGTGTAGGCTAGAGACTAGCCATACGAGAACCCAACAGGCCTTCTTAGGGCTACAATAGCGTTATATATTTTATTTTTTGTTGATTTGCTTGTGGCTGGCCTTGCTGGCACTAGTAGTGCAGCTAGTACCATATTGTGACAAATTTGCAGGGAGTCTTGTAAACGTTCTGTTTAGCTCTTAGTGACACACATATCCATCTCAAACACCTAAGCGGGACAATTTATTAGAGGTTTGATTTGAATTAGGCACAGTCTGCTTTTTCTTTTCTTTTTTTTTTTTCAAAACTAAAAGTCATCAGGCACAGCACAAAATCCTGTTGTGTGCTGTCAGTGTAGGTTAGAAACTAGCCATAGCAATAGGATAGCATTGTTTTGTTAAAAAAACAAAAACAAAAAAACACAAAAAAAAAATTAGTTTACACTTTAATTTTGAAAATGTTGAACCCGAGGGCTAGGGGTAGTGGACGAGGGCGTGGGCGTCCCACTACTTGCAGGGGTCAGAGGCCGTGGTCCTGGGCGGGGTGAGACACCACCTGCTGATGAGGGAGCAGGGGAACGCCGCAGAGCTACACTCCCTAGGTTCATGTCTCAAGTTACTGGGACTCGTGGTAGAGCACTGTTGAGGCCAGAACAGTGCGAACAGGTGATGTCGTGGATTGCGGACAATGCTTCTAGCCATTTGTCCACCAGTCAGTCTTCCACGCAGTCCACCCATGTCACCGAAATCAGCACTCCTCCAGCTCCTCCACCTCAGCCTCCTTCTCCCCAGTCTGCCCCCTCCAAGGAAAATTTGGCATTTGAACCGGCATACTCTGAGGAACTGTTTTCTGGACCCTTCCCAGAGTCACAAACCACTTGTCCGGTTGCTGCTGAGCTCTTTTTTTCCGATGCCCAGGTTTTCCACCGGTCGCAGTCTGTGGGTGATGATGACATTGGTGACGTAGTGGAAGAAGTGTGTAAAGGGGTGTCAGACGATGAGGAGACACGGGTGTCAGACAGTGGTGAAGTTGTTGTTAGGGCAGGAAGTCCGAGTGTGGAGCAGACTGAGGGATCAGAGGATGATGAGGTGACAGACCCAAGCTGGGTTGTTAGGCCGGGTGAACACAGTGCTTCTGAGACGGAGGCGAGTCCTCGACGAGAACAGGTTGGAAGAGGCAGTGATGGGGCCAGACGGAGAGGCAGGGCCAGAGCTGGTGCATCAGCGCCAAATGTTTCACGTAGTGAAGCTCCCGTGGCGAGGGCTAGATTTTCAGAAGTCTGGAGGTTCTTTAAAGAAACACCGGATGACCGACGGACTGTGGTGTGCAACCTGTGCCACGCCAGGATCAGCAGGGGTTCCACCACTACCAGCTTAACCACCACCAGTATGCGCAGGCATATGAATGCTAAACACCCCACTCAATGGAACCAAGGCCGTACACCTCCGTCCGGGCACACCACTGCTCCTTCCCCTGTGTCATCTGCTGCCTCTGCTAGTCAGCCCCCTGCCCAGGACCCGGCACAAACAACTCCCGTGTGAAAACCACACCTTCGCCTCCACGATCCTCCACAGCATCCACCGATGTCATGCGCAGCGTGCAGCTCTCCATACCCCAGACACTGGAGCACAAGAGGAAGTACAGTGCAACCCACTCACACGCCCTCAACGTCCACATCTCCAAACTACTTAGCCTGGAGATGCTGCCCTATAGGATCAAAGTCACAGAGGAGATGAGAATCGGAGAGCTGCTGAAGATGGGGATTAAATTAATATGGATATTTTTACAATCATGTGAAACAAGAAAAAAGAGGACCAGTGGGGGCACAATAGGGGGTATGAGAGGGGCGCCACAATATGGGGGTATGAGAGGGGGCCCACATAAAGAGGAATATGAGAGAGGTGTCAAGTAAGGGATGAGCGGAAGCCACAATATGGACGGATAGAGAGGGGACTAACAGTATGGGGGGATCTGAGAGGAGGACCACACCTAGGGGGGGGGGGGGTATGAGAAGGGGACCAACCTATGGGTGCATGAGAGGGGGCTGCAACATGGGGGTATGTATGGAGGCAACAATATATAGAGGATAGATGAAAGGGGCCGCATATGAGCAGGAGATGAGAGGGCAACAATAAAAGGGAAGATGTGAGGCCGCAACTGAGGGGGAGATCAAAAGCCATTATATGAAGGTGAAATTGAGAGGCCACAATATAAGGGGGAGATAAGAGGGGCAACAATATAAGGGGAAGAGAGAGAAGGCACAATATGAGGGGGAGACTGGGAGGCCAGATATGAGTAGAGTAAAGTCCTATATGAGCAGCCAATATGGGAGTAGATCGGAGATCAACAATATGCGGAGGGTGAGAGGGTCCACAATATGAGGGGTAGATGAGCGGGTCCACCTAATATGAGGGCGTGATGAGTAACCACTTAAGGGGAAGATGAGATGACCACAGTATGCGGGGAGATGAGAGGGGACACAATATGAGCGGAGGTGAGAGGGCCACATAGGGCTGGCAGAGGAGGCAGAAGTCTAGGTGGCGCCTGGGCACCACACTTTTAACTTAAAGGGGCCTCACCAAAAGTGGGTAATTGCAAAGGTATTCGGGGTCCTGGCTCTCAGACTGAGTCCTGACGATGTACCCAGGGCCTTCAGTCCATGTAGAGTGAGGGAATATAATCTCATCCTTGTAACTGTTTTTTATTTTTTAGAGTGTGAAAAATTTGAATAAATTAAAAAAAACCCACAAATAGGTAGTGTAAAGTCCATAGTGACCCTACACTCACAGGCCACTAATTAGGTACCACATGCTAGTAACGGTTGGACCCCCTTTTGACCTCAGAACTTTGCAAATTAGATAGTGTCCATAGATTCAACAGGTGCGGAAGCATTCTCTAGAGATTTTGGTCCATGATGACATGATGGATTACACAGTTGCGCGAGATGTGGCTGGCACATCATGATGCGATCTCCCGTTCACCACATCCAAGATGCTCTATTGGATTGAGAATCTGGACTGTGGAGCCATTTGAGTCCAGTGAAACTTAATTGTCATGTTCAAAGAACCACGTCTGAATGATTCCAGCTTATAGAATGGCGTATTATCCTGTGAAAGTAGCCATCAGTGTGGAGTACATTGTGGATAAAGGGATGGACAGGTCAGCACAATCTACTCAGGTAGGCTGTGCGTTGCAACGATGCTAATTGGTACCAAGGGGGAACTAAAGAGTGCCAAGAAAATATTCCCCACACCATGCACACCACACCCAGGCCTGGACCTTGTATACAAGTGCAGGAGGGATCCAGCTTTCATGTTGTGACGCAAATCTGACCCTACCATCCGAAATGTGCAGCAGAAATCGAATCATCAGAACCGGAACATTTTGCCAATCGTCTACTGTCCATTTCGATGAGCTTGTGCAATTGTAGCCTCAGTTCTGTTTTTAGTGAAAGGAGTGGCCCCGGTGTGGTCTATCATGATGCTGTAGACCATCGCACTCAAAATGAATACTGTGCATTAGAGAGGCTCTTTGCTTACCTTGGTGTGTAACGGGTGGCGATTTGAGTCACTGTTGCCTTTCTATCAAGTCGAACCGTCTGCCCATTCTCCTCTGACTCTGGCTCAAAGGCATTCCCAGATTGGGCCAGATCTTTTGGACAAGTCCCTAAATGTTGAATAGATCAGCAGTTTCGAATACTCGACACAGCCTTTGGCACAACACACATTGCCACGTCAAGGCACTCAAATACCTTTCTTCCCCATATTGATGCTAGTTTGAAGCAGGAGTGTCTTGACCATGTTACATGCCTAATGACACTGGAGTTGCTGCCCATGTGATTGGCTTGATTAGAAATAAGTGGTTAAGAGAGTGGACAGGTGTACCTAATTAAAGTGGCCGGGAGTGTATAGGTAACTGTATATTTACGGAGTAAAAAGTGGATATGCCCAAATCGTCCCAATTTCACTGTACCGTATCCCACATAAATACACCATAAGCAGGCTCTTTCATTGAGGAATAAAATAAGTTATGCAAAATAAGGGTATTATGCTAAAGTAGTAAAATAGAAGAAACATGTACATATTTGGTGTCTCCTTATATAATAACTAATATCCAAATAATCATACTAAATTATATGCTATTTTTAACCAAAATTGCAAAAGACTGCTCGTAAAAACCCAGCCCTCATATGCCCATATAAGGTAAAATTAATAAAAATTAGATGTTCTGTTGGGACTTGAGCAGTGGAAGAAAGCAATTGTCTGAAGGTCCTTTTAAGCATGTCATTGTGTTGAGATGAAACCAAAAAAACTGGGCATGTTCAGAAACTAAGTGGGTCTCTAGATATATCCACAGCATGCCTTGTAGGTGGGGGAACATGTTGGAGGGGAAGGGACTAAATGTTGTTAAAGGACCTGGAGGAGTTGGAGGGCGAGGCGGACGCCTAAAGGCATCTTATGTCCGGTAGACATGAGTTACAACAAGGTAAGCATTTTCATCCAAGGGGAGGAGTGTGCATAGCTACTGAGTGTGTCGGTGAGTTGAGATAGCAGAGCTGAGTGTTATTGTGCCTTATATTCATGTCATGATATTTATCATCCCTTTTCTATGTGTCAGATATGTTTTTAGATCTTAGAACATGTACCATGATAAACTAAGCACATTCAGAACATTTCAGCTAGTGCAGGCCCAAGAGTGAAACTAGAAGGGAGCAGCTTAATACAGTGAGAGGGAGCAAAAAGCAGCAATACAAACTGAGGTAAAAGTAATGGGTTAACATATTTGCTTATTATGTTAGAATCACTATGAGATTTCTGTCAGGGCAAACACCTTAACTAGATACTGTAACAAATCAATATGTCGGGAAATCAATATAGTTCATTGGATTTCTATTATAATCAGTTTAATTTATCGTCCACAATTTTAAGGGCAGTCTTTGTGAATATTGATATGTAATTTTTTGTCTTGCTTTCCTCAGTATAAATGGTCCTACTAGACCCCTTTCGTCTGTTACACATCCCTGATCTCAGCGTTGTAGATTTTTTGGCCCCAGTCACTTTACACTGATTTCCATGAGAAACACTTAGGGATAAACCAAACGCACGGAATCCCAAAAGGACCCTGGTGAGACACTGAGGGTTATGTCACATAAAGTCAAATCTTTAATGGATCTATATGAACAAGAGAATACGAGTTTTCTTAACAAATATCAGAAAATATTTGTCTGCCAGTGGGTGCTATTTTCAGGATTTGTTGAGTTTCAGATGTTGAGAGTTTTCAAAATATTTAGTTCCTTAAAGTGGTTGCCATTTTACCTCAGTCTTTTGTAATGTGTTGTGTAGTGTGGGGTGCAGGATATTCGATTTTATCAATATACTCGTAAAATTCTACAGACGTCTTTCTGGATAGTCAGTAACGCCTCAACCCCTAACAGCTATCTCTGGATTATCCTTATATCTTTCATAACAACCATAGTGGGCAATGTTTAGATGCGTAATAAAGATACACACGTGCTTCCATAATAAAATATATATCTATGTATGCTTCACAAGTTTAATTTCACACTATTAAATACCCCTCCTTAAAACTCCTAAAAATGGTATACTATTAAACATCTGCTTGAGCCGGCGCTCCAAAATATTTAGGAACCGTGTCGCTTAGTATAATAAAGATCCTGTAGTGATAATGACATATTCTCATGATAGCTTTGCCCATACATTGTAAGGACCAGATGCACAGCGTGGTTGGTTCATGGTTCCCAAATGCCCAATGTCCAGAAATGGACTCCTTGAATTCACTATAGATATATGATCCAAGAGTTCCCTCTATGGAAAAGCATGCAGGCCAAACTGTAATCATATTCATGTATGACACGCTTGTTCCACGGGCAGTAGGGTCTCCTTCCAGCAATGTGATCACTATGATTTCTGTCCAGGGATACGTAGTCCACTTTTGAAAATGTACATTGACAAGTCCAAGAATCATGGCAATATGAAGGGTGTGGTTAACATGTTTCATACATTGCATTTAGAACACTCCATGCAAGTGCAAGGGATGGCTCGTTGGTAAACCACTCTAGTTGTAGTGCATTTAACAACTGAACAATGCAACCAACTGCAAGTACACTGGGGAGATTTATCAATCGAATGCCTGAGTAGCATGACTGTTCATAGTTGTCAAAAGGCAACATAAAGCTTTTCATATTTTAATAAACGCTGTTGGGAGGATGTAACGCTGAGCTCTATTGGTGTTGGGAACTAGAAAACATCTTGCATCTCAGACCTTGTGATAAATAGCCCCCACTGGCTGATGTTGCCTATCGACAATGTGTTTCCATGGCGCGTGTGACAGCAATGGTGTACCCACACCAGTGAATGTTAGTGTGGGTTTTTACAGCATTCTGGAGTTACAAATTAAACTCAAAACTCAATTAAAAAAAAACACTTATTGCTATAAACAAGTTTTTTTTCTTACAATCTATAAAATAATGAAAACATTTTCAATTAGTTATATAATCAGTAGATGGCGTCCTTTTACAAAATTGATTGCCGAAGTTTGGTTCGACCTGACTCAATCATGACGAATCCACTTTAACAAACAGTATTTCCCTGGCTGCATAGGAGCCTTTAGGGTGTTGTAGAACGTTGTGTCCATGCTCTAATATGCATGGGAGCGTGGTTGGTTTCAAACATCTCATTTATAGTATGACACGCACTGATCAGCCGCCGCTCTTAGAATTCGCTCACTCGTTATTCCAGTGGCACTATGAGAGGCCAACGTGACAAATAGTGACGCAGCTGAAAGGTAAAGTCTGTTGCCAGCCACCCGCTTAAAGGTACTGTCTGAGGGCCAAGTATCCCACTTTAATCATCAAAGATGCACTCATTTGCACACTTACACATCAGATATTCACCTATAGATTACTACAGAACCTGTTTCTGTTAAATGCGATATTGATAACATCCCAAAGAGGGGCGAGGGAGTCGGCAGTATTTTGCATTGAAGGTCACTGCTCATTTGCCCTTCTTTCATCCGTCAGTTGTCTGCTTTCAATCGGCACAAATCCTCATATTGCTACAGCCAAAACCAAACAAAGAAGTTGATCCAGACAGAGATGACCAGTAAATGCGATTTTTGCAGTCCGCTGTGTTCTGTATCCACTCTGCTTTGGATATCAATCCTCAAGGCTTTTCATTCCTTCTGTAATGGAAATGAAGGGGAAAACCAAACATAGTGGCCCGTCCATAGAGTTGTGTGGAGGGTGAAAAAACACGCATTATAGAATCACAGGGTGTTCCAGGGAACAGAGGTCAGTTGGCAGCGCTGTAGTAGGCGGCGAGGGTCACATGGACAATTATGGGGTGGGGGACAGGGAAACGAAGTTCTTTGCACTGCGTAAGTATGTGTGCACTCTATATATATAAAGAATTATTTTATTATTAGGGGGTGGCCGCCAGAAGTGTGGCACATGAAGAGTGGTAGGTGGTGCAGAAGCAGCAGGAGGTCAGAGAGTGGCACAAGTTAAAATTCTGGAGGTGGCACGCAACATGGTAGGCCAGAGTGGCCACAATACACAGGGGGGAGTGTGGCAGCACAGCAGGAGGTCAGAGAGTTGCACAATCACATTGTGTGTAGGTTGGTGGCAAACAGCAGGGGTCGAGAGGGCAATGCAGAGCATGGAGGTGGGTGACTTCCCAGTCCTATAAAATGGTGGGAGGCAGATGGAGCAACCGGCAGCATGTTGTAGCGTCAGCGGTGGCAGCATCAGAATAGTGGCGAGGCAGGTAGTTAGAATTCAGTACTCTTTCTCAAGTTTTGGAGGAATCATGGCTATCTAATGCGCAATAAGCATTGGTGGTGTGAAATTCTGGCCTTTCCACCCTGATTATCTGACAAGGACGGGTTCCCCCTCATTCAACAAGCAAGGAATATCATAATGACTAGATATATTATTATTTGTGGCCCCCATTCAAACTGCAATGATGACACTCACCTGACATCAACTACAAAACGATATATCTTCTAAACACAACCTCTATGCCATAAATACAAAGAAGCATAAACTCCAAAATCGTTGCATATTGTCCAGAGCCCTTGTACTGCGCGGTCGACTGGATGCTTGTGCCGCCGTCATTATTGGCACATTGTGTGTTATGGCGGTCATTGTGGACAACCTGCAAAATTATTTTTGCGTGTTGTCCTGAGTAGCCTTGGTTGGGTAAATATATAGGCACCAAAATGACATTTTTGAGATAAAAACCCAATTTTGTATGCACCATTTCTTTGCTAAAGTTTTGACCAGCATTTTCTGGGATTAAAATTGCACTACAAGCCTAGATAATTCTTTGAGCAGTCTAACTTTACTACTGGACATCTTTGGGGTTGATCTATGTTACTGTTAGTAGATGACGAGCTAAAAGCTGCGGTGTGCTACGTTATATGAGTACGACTCGTTGCCCGATGCTCGAGTGCTCGTCTCGAATAACATACCCCATTGAGCAATGAGACTCGAGCATTTTTCAAGGGACCAAGGGGCCTGCACAGGGAGCTGGTCCAAACACTAAAACCTCAGAATGATGGAAACACCATGGAAATGAACGGAAAACAGCGCTGGCAGATGCCTGGATGCCTCTGTGGCTTAATCGCACCATTATGCCAAATTATGGACAACAGCATGGCGATACAGAGTGTACCTGAATGGGCAAGATAGCATTCTAAAAAACTCCAATAATGTTTTTTTTTTTTTTACCTGACACATAGAAGAGGCTGCAAGGCAGCCGTGAAGCGCGGCAGGCTATAGAGTGGCATGCGATATACCCAATGGACCAGGCTTCAAACCAATGGATGGCAAGAGAGGAACCAAGGAGGTGACGCAAAAGCGCGTGAAATGATTTCCTATGGAAACAAGGTTGACCGTATATTTAGTCGATACACACAGCATGGTGGCGACATAGTGACCAAGTCCATACCGTATTGGTGAACACCCCGAAAACTAGCCACACAGCGCGTTGATAAGGGGACACATGTAGGCAGCATGGAGACGCTTCAATGATTATAAGTGACATTGGGCATCCATATTGCGCTGCATGATTGAACACTCAGGTCTCCAGCATGTGGGAAAAGCGCTGGAGTTCCATTATGTATCTGGTGAAAAACACCTGAAAATTTTCGGCCTGGCAGCCTGCTCATTTGATAAGGGGATGCTGGCGCATGGAGACATCTGGTGGACGCTGGGAGGGCGTGAGGCAAATGGACAGGAAAACAGCGGTGCGTAGGCATGGATGCTCTGCTGGCTGCCTATCTTGGGAGGAGCTGGCGGTCCGCCGCCCAGGGAGCTTAGTCTGTTCCAAGCCCTGTCTCTCGTCCTCCCCACCAAAACACTGGCGGGGGGCCAGAAAGGTTTACTTGAAAAAATTATAATTTCAAAGCAGACGGGGTCGTTTGAATATTCACATCTAGGAATAATGAATAGATAGCGGTTCTCTTTTTAATTGTTTTTTTTGGAAATGGTTTCCCCCCCCATGATGTAAGAGTGCAGTATGGGGTCACTCCATATTGCGCTCTCTATGATTGCAACTTCTAGGTGCTCCGTTGGCCGGCGACTAGATGGCATTCCATTATGTATCTGTGAAACACCTGAAATTCTGCCTGACCCAGCTCGTTTGATAAGGTGATGTGTGCTGTTATCCCTAGCGCCCAGGTCTGGGGTATAGAATGTGAAAGTTGCGCTGAGAGACATTGTGTGACGCTGTGGAGGTCGTGGAGGGAAAGGACAGGAACAGCAGGGGCAGATCGCATGGATGCCTCTGAGCTGCCCTAATCTGGGATGGGCTGGCGGCCGCTGCAGGATGTCTTTTGGGCCTGTCCAAGCCCCTGTCTCTCGCTCCTCCCACCAATGGCCGGGGGCAGAAGGTAGTTACTTGAAAAAATTATAATTTTACAGCAGGCGGGGGCTAAAACAGCACTTCTAAGAACCTTTTGTATAAGATCATGTGTATACTGTCTTTAGTTTTGGTATGCGGTGAGTGGGAATGGAACAGAGCGCAAGAAGCGCTGAATAATATCGTAATGATAAGGTTTGCAGTTAATATTTTGTGTACCACAGCAGTGGGACAAGTTCACAGTTGATGTGGAAGTCATGAATACAACAACCCAAAATCTCCTGACCAGCTCGTTTCTAAAGGGACCATTATGGAGGCAGTAGGGATATAATAATAGGTGCTGCATAAAACTCAGGTTTAGTTGGATCTTGGGATGGAAGCTGGGGGTCCGATGCCAGGCGAGTTCGGCCTGTCCAAGCCCTGTCTCTCGCTCCTCCCCACCCAAAACGGCCTGGGGGCCAGAAGCGTTTACTTTGAAAATAATTTTCAAAGCAGGCCGGGGATACCAACAGCATCAAGAACCTTTTGTATAGATCAAAGGTAGTACTGGTCTTATAAGTTAATGGCTTGGTTATGGAGTGAGGGGAATTAAGCAGATCGCAAGAAGCGCTGAAATAATTATCGTAAATGATAAAGTTTGCCAGTATAGTTTTGTGGATAACCAGCAGGGTGGCGACAAACGTTTACAGATTGATTTGAAGCCATGAAACAACCCAAAATTCGCGCTGACACAGCTCGGTTGACTGAGGACTATTGAGTGACACTATGGAGAATGATGGTGTGGAGGTAGCAATGGAGATAATGTGTGAGGCACTATAAAGTTTTCAAACCAGAGGAGTCAGTGGTGGTCCCCGAAATTAATAGTTTGAGTGCCTGTATGTGGCATCCCAAAAAAATTGTCTTAAAACGAGGACCGGGTACGTGGCCCTCGAGAAAAATTAAATACATAGATCTATCAGCTAGAGCCGTTGGCCTGGCAAAAATAACTAGTTCCTCGTGCTTGTGTACAAAGATGAAGGAGAGAGAAACTGAGAGGAGGAGTGCATACATTTCAGGTTGCAGCTTCTTTCACCTGGTGGGAGAATGGAATCCGGCAGAAATAGGATTTATTTCTGATAAGCATCAGCCTGTCAGTGCTGTCATTCGACGGCGTTGCTACGCTTATCGTGATGATGTACCACCAGTGCACTGAAAAGCCCGCTCGGACAAGACGCTAGGGCAGGGCAGGCAAAAACATCCAGGTGTACAGCGCCAGTTCGTGCCACATGTCCAGCTTTGAACCCAGTTGTTATAGGAGCTGTGTGATGCATTTAGGACGATGGATGGCAGCCTAACGGTACTCCATCACCATCTTTCTGTAAGATCAGCCCTACTCTGCGAGACTGGGAAGTGAACAGTGTCTTGCTGGGGTGACATAAAATGGCAAGGCCTGTAAAGCTACCCTGCCAGTGCTGGACAAGCTGCTAGCTGCGCTACTCTCCCCTCGCTAACTTTCCCGAGGAGTACGCCCTCTTGCCGCTAATTCTGTCAGAAGGGAAATACTGTTTCAGCTTGTGCACCAGGGCCTGCTGTATTCGATGTCTCACACTTCCTTTCCTTCCCGGTGAGAGTGGAAAGACTTTTCTTGTACCGTGGGTCCGGAGAGTGAATACCCAGTAACGGTGCTGAATAAATTATTTGACGCGAGGGTCACAGGGTTGGCCACCTAGAATCGAAATCTGCCCATATGCGCCTAGAGTCCCAATCTCAGATTCACTTTCACTCCCCTCAATGGCCTGACTGTCATTTCTCTCCTCGCCACTCCTCTTCTTTGCCCATACATGGCGAACAGTGAAGACTGAGCAATGCTCCCCTTCTTATGTCGCCAACAGTCTCCTCTCTTCCTCCTCACTACCCCTACCGATGCGTGAGAAACAGTACCTGAGGTGCTTTGGCTATCAACAAGGAACTCTTCCTTCCCCCGTCTTTGGACGAGCGACCAAGCTTCGACTTTCATGCGACCAGAGAGTTTTTCAACAGCCAAGCAGCGGGATGGGTAGGCTGATATGGGCCGAGAGACCTGCTGAGGGTAGCCCTCGCAACCTTGCGTTGGCAGTATATGACAGCCGCACGGTCAGACCGGTACACCAGCCTCCACCATTAACCCATGTGCCGTCAGCGATATATAGTGGACACTGCCCGGCAGCACACGTCCACGTGTCCGTGGTCAGGTGGACCTGCAGAACGCGTTGGTCAGGGCACGGATGATGTTGCTCGGACCACTGCTGGTGCAGGGCTAGGACGAAGCGCAAAGGCCCGGTCTCTACAGAAGCCTACTCTCCCTCGCTACTTGTCCCGCAGAACTACGCACTCTGCGGGACAAGTAGCGAGGGAGAGTAGGCGAGCAGGCAGCTTGTCCAGCACTGGCAAGGGTACGCTTTACAAGGCTTTTGCCAGCTTTATGTCACCCCAGCAAGACACTGTCACTTCCCCAGTCTCTGGCAGAGTAGGGCTGATCTTTAACAAAAGATGGTGAGGGAGTACGTGCTGACCATACCATCGTCCTAAGGATCACACAGCTCCCTATAACTACTGGGTTCAAAGCTGGACATGTGGCACGAACTGGCGCTGTACACCTTGGAGGTTTTTGCCTGCCCTCCGCTACGTCTTGTCCAGCGGGTTTTCATTGCACTGGTGGCCA
The DNA here is from genome assembly GCA_019512145.1 of Engystomops pustulosus. NCBI lineage: Eukaryota > Metazoa > Chordata > Amphibia > Anura > Leptodactylidae > Engystomops > Engystomops pustulosus. The sequence continues at coordinate 150,832,648 of CM033643.1, forward strand.
TCATCACGATAAGCGTACACGCCTTCGAATGACGCATGACAGGCTGATTCTTATCAGATGATAAAAGCCATCTAGGATTTCCCTCATGATTTCTCATTCTCCCCAGGTGAAAGAAGCTCAACCTGAATAATGTATGCACTCCTCCTCCTCATTTTCCTCCTTCTCCTCCTCTTTGTACACTAAAGCAGAGGAAACTAGCTATTTTTTGCCAGGGCCAACTGGCTCTAGCTATAGTACTCTATGTATTTAATTTTTCTCGAGGGCCACCTACCCGGTCCTCTGTTTTAAACAATTTTTGGGATTGCCACATACAGGCACTCAAACTATTTAATTTTTCTGGAGGACCACCTACCTGCTCCTCTGGTTTGAAAACTTTATAGCTGCCTCCACACATTATCTCCATTGCTACCTCCACACATCATCTCCATAGCTGCCTCCATACATCGTCCTCTGAGCAAACGAGCTGTGTCAGGCAGAATTTTGGGTTGTTTTCATGGCTTCCAAATCAATCTTGTTAACTTTGTCGCCACCCTGCTGTGTTATCCACAAAATATACTGGCAAACTTTTATCATTTACCGATATTATTTCAGCGCTTCTTGCGTATCTGTTTACATTCCCCTCACCTGCCATAACCAAGCCAATTACTTATAAGAACAGTACTACACTTGATCTTATACAAAAGGTTCTTAGGAGTGCTGTTTGTAGCCCCGGCCTGCTTTGAAAATTATAATTTTTTCAAAGTAAACGCTTCTGGCCCCCAGGCCCATTTTGGGTGGGGAGGAGCCGAGAGACAGGGGCTTGGACAGGCGAAAGCTCGCCTGGCAGCGGACCGCCAGCTCCATCCCAAGATCCAACTAACATAGTTTTAACTGCAGCACCTTTAATTAATTATTACCTTACTGCCTCCATACATCGTCCCCTTAGCAAACGAGCTGTGTCAGGCAGAATTTTGGGTTGTTTTCATGACTTCCACATCAAACTTGTTAACTTTGTCGCCATCCTGCTGTGTTATCCACAAAATATACTGGCAAACTTTTATCATTTACCGATATTATTTCAGCGCTTCTTGCGCATCTGTTTCCATTCCCCTCACCCGCCATAACCAAAACTTATAAGAACAGTACTACACTTGATCTTATACAAAAGGTTCTTAGAAGTGCTGTTTGTAGCCCCCGCCTGCTTTGAAAATTATAATTTTTTCAAAGTAAACGCTTCTGGCCCCCAGGCCCATTTTGGGTGGGGAGGAGCCGAGAGACAGGGGCTTGGACAGGCAAAAGCTCACCTGGCAGCGGACCGCCAGCTCCATCCCAAGATTAGGCAGCCTCAGAGGCATCCATGCATACTGCCCCTGCTGTTTCCTGTCCATTTCGCCTCCACGATCCTCCACAGCGTCCACCAATGTCTCCATGCGCACATCATCCCCTTATCAAATGAGCAGTGTCAGGCAGAATTTTCAGGTGTTTCACCAGATACATAATGGAACTCAGCGCATCTGTCACCACCATGCTGGTATATTTAGTCGATAACACAGCATGCGCAATATGGATGCCCCATACTGTCACTCTTAATCATGGAAGTCGTCTCCATGGCTGCCTACATGTCGTCCCCTTATCAAACGAGCTGTGTCAGGCTAATTTTTCGGGTGTTTCACCATATACGTTATGGAACTTGGTCACTATGTCGCCACCATGCTGTGTTATCGACTAAATATACCGTCAACCTTTTGTTCACATAGGAAATCATTTCAGCGCTTCTTGCTCACCTCCTTTGGTTCCTCTCTGCCATCCATTGGTTTGAAGCCTGAGTCCATTTGGGGTATATCGCCATGCCACTCTCTAGCCTGCCGCTGCTGCCGCTGCCTCTGCATGCCATCTTCTATAGTGTCAGGGTCAATTATTGGATGTTTTAGATGCTATCTTGCCTCATTCGGTCACTCTGTCATCGCCATGCTGTTGCCCATAATTTTGGCATAATGGTGCGATTAAGCAGCCACAGAGGCATCCATGCATGCTGCCCCTGCTGTTTCCTGTCCATTTCCATGGTGTTTCCATCATTTTCTGAGGTTTCTAGGTGTTTGGCCAAGCTTCCCTGTGCAGACCCTTGGTCCCCTTGAAAAATGCTCGAGTCTCCCATTGACTTCAATGGGGTTCGTTATTCGAGACGAGCACTCGAGCATCGGGAAAAGTTCGTCTCATATAACGAGCACCCGAGCATTTTAGTGCTCGCTCATCTCTAAACAGTACAATAGAAAACCCCCAAAGATGTCAGCATTTAGTAAAGTAGACTGCTCAAAGAATTTATCTAGGGCTGTAGTGCACATTTTAATCCCAAAAATGCTGGTCAAAATCTTATGCAAAGTAAATGGTGCATAGCAAAAATTGGGTTTTTATCTCAAAAATGTCATTTTGGTGCCTAATATATTGTACCCAACCAAGGCTACTTCAGACAAACACCCCAAAAATAATTTTGCAGGTTGTCCCAAGTACCGCAATACCACACATGTGCCAATAATTGACAGGCTGGGCACAAAGCAATCCAGTCGACACTGCCAGTAGCAGGGCTTGGACAATTATCAACCGATTTTGGAGTTTATGCTGTTATTTTTTATTTATGCATTAGAGGTTGCTGTTTAGAATATATACTGTTTTGTAGTTGATGTCAGTGTGAGTGTCATCATTGCAGTTTGACATGGGGGCCACAAATAATTATATATTCTAGTCATTATTGATATTCCTTGCTTTTTGCATGAGGGTGGAGACACCGTCCTTTGTCAAGATGAATCAGGCGTGGAAAGGCCAGAATTTCAACACACCAATGCCTTATGCAGATTAGATCAGCCATGATGCCTCCCCCAAACATTGAGAAATGAGTCTGAATTCTAACTACCTGCCTCAGCCACTATTCTGATGCTGCCACCCGCCTGACGCTACACATCTGCTGCCAGTTGCTCCATCTGCCTCCCACCATTTTTATCAGGGACTGGAATTGTCACCCACCTCCATGCTCTGTCATTTTGCCACTCTCTGACCTCCTGCTGCTGCCACCCACCTACACACACTGTGATTGTGCCACTCTCTGACCTCCTGCTGCTGCTGCCACCACCTCCACCCTTTGTTATTGTGCCACTCTGGCCTACCATGTTGCTGCCACTTCCAGAATTTTTCATTGTGCCACTCTCTGACCTCCTGCTGCTGCTGCCACCACCTACACACTCTGTCATTGTGCCACACTGTGCTGCCACCTCCATAATAATAATAATAATTCCTTTATATATAGAGTGCACACATATTACGCAGTGCAAAGAACTTCGTTCCCTGTCCCCACCTCCATAATTTGTCATTGTACCACTCTGCCGCCTACTCATGCTGCTGCCAACTGACCTCTGTCTCCCTGGAACACCCTGTGATTTCTATAATGCTGTTTTCACCCTCCACCACTCTATGACGTTGCCACTATGTTTGGTTTTCCCCTTCATTTCATGACAGAAGGAATGAAAAGCTTGAGGATTGATATCCAAAAGCAGGAGTGGATACAGAACACAGAGGACATGCAAATATCGCATTTACTGGTCATCTCTGTTCTGGATCAACTCCTGTTTGGTTTTGGCTTTAGCAATACTGATGGATTATTGCCCGATTGAAAGCAGACACTGACGGATGAAAAGAAGGGCAAAATGATCAGTGACGTCAATGCAAAATTACTGCCGACTCCCTCTCCCCTCTTTTGGGAGGTTTCTACATGTATCAGCATTTAACAGAACAGGTTCTGTAGTAATCTATGGAATCATCTGATGTGAGTGTAAAATGAGTGCACTCTTTGATATTAAAGTGGGATCTTGGCCCTCAGACAGTCCTTTTAAGCTGGCACAGACATTACCTTGTCAGGCTGCGTCACTTATTTGTCAAGTTGGCCTCTCTAAGTGCCCATGGAATTAAAGAGTGAAGCGATTCTAAGAGCGGCGGCTGTCATGTGCGTGTCATACTAAAATATGGAATTGTTTGAAGACCAAACCACGCTCCCTATGCATATTAGAGCATGGCACAACGTTCTACAACACCCTACAGGCTCTCTGCAGCCAGGAAATACCTGTTTTTTAAAGTGATTCGTCATGATTTGATTCAGGTCGAACCAAATTCGGCTAATCAAATTTTTGTAAAAGGCGCCCATCTCTAGTATTAATATTAATAATGTGAAAATGTTTTTCATGTAGTTTTTATAATTGTAAGAAAAAAACATTTGTTTATTTAGCAAATAATTTTTTTTTTTTTAATTGAGGTTTTGAGGTTAATTTGTAACTCCAAGAATGCTGAATAACCCAACACTAACATCACTGGTGTGGTCACCAGTGTGCTGTCACACGCGACCATGGAAACACATGTGATAGGCAACCAGCAGCCAGTGGGGGATATTTATCACAAGTGTCTGAGAGCAGAGATGTTCTAGTTGCCCATAGCCACCAATCAGAGCTCAGCTTTAATCCTCCCACAGCTGTTTATAAAATGAAAGCTCTTATTGGTTGCCTTTGACAACTAGAACAGTCATGCTCTCAGGCACTTCTGATAAATCTCCCCCAGTGTCTTGCATTGTTTACATTGTTCAGTTTTTAAATGCACTACACTGAGAGCTGGTTACCAATCGAGGCCAGTCTCCTTGCACTTGCATTGGGTTTCTAAATGCAATGTATGAACATGTGTAACCACACCCTTCATACTGCCATGATTCTTGGACTGTGTCATGTCATGTTTCAAAAACTACAGTATCCTGGACAGAATATCATAGTGATACATTCATGGAAGGAGACCCTACTGCCCTGTGGAACAGCAGTGTCATACAATAATCATGATTACAGTTTGGTGCTGCTTTTCCATAGAGGGAACTTCTTGGATCATATATTACTATGATTCAAGGAGTCCATTTCTGGACACTGTGGGCATTCTGTGAACCATGAACCAACCACGGCTGTGTGCATTGGTCCTTACAATGTATGGGCAAAGCTATCATGAGAATGAGCATATCACTACAGGATCACTTTATTATCTACTAGGACAAGGTTCCTATAATATTTGGGAGCCCTTCTCAAGCAGATGCATTAATGTATACCAATTGTTAGGAGTTTTAAAGGAGGGTATTAATAGTGTAAATACACCTTTGAAGCAATACATATTATAATTTATTATGGAAGCACTGTGTATCTTTAATACTGCATCTAAAAATTGCCCCTAGGTTTGTTAATGAAAATATTAAGGATAATCCAGAGATAGCTTTAAGGGGTTGAGGCGTTACCTGACTTATCCAGAAAGCCGTGTAGAATTTTTAATCGATGTATATTGATAAATTATCTAATATCCTGCCCCCACACTTACACACACATTACAAAAGACATGAGGTAAAATGGCCAACCACTTTAAGGAACATAAAATATTTTACTGACACTTCTCAACAATCTGAAACTCAACAATCTGAAAATAGCACACCACTGGCATGACAGAAATATTTTATGATATTTGTTAATAAGAAAACCTTATTTCTCTTGTTCATATAGATCCATTAAAGATTTGACTTATGTGACATACCCATCAGTGTCTTCAACCCAGGCTCCTTTTGGATTCCGTGCTTTTGGGTTTATCCCTAAGTTTTCTCATGTGTACATCCAGTGTAAAGTGACTGTGTGGCCAAAAAATAGCTACAACCGCTGATATCAGGGATGTGTAAACAGACGTAAAAGGGCTTACAGTAGGACCATTTATACTTGAGGAGAGCAAGACAAAAAATTAAATATCAATTTATTCACATAAGACTGCCCTTAAATTGTGTACGAGTAAATTTAAACTGATTTAACTAATAGAAATCCAATGAACTATATTGAATTTCAGAACATATTGATTGTGTTACAGTATCTAGTTAAAGGTGTTTGCCATGAAAGAAATCTCATAGTGATGCTAACATAATGAAGAAAATATGTAACCCATTACTTTTACTCAGTTGTATTGCTGCTTTTGCTCCTATCACTGTATTAGCTGCTCACTCTAAGTTTCAACTCTGTGGGTCTGCACTAGCTGAAATGTTCTGACAATGTGCTTAGTTTATCATGGTACATGGTTTCTAAAAGATTCTAAAAAATATCTGACACATAGAAAAAGAGGGATGAGAAAGATCATGACATGAATATAAGGCACAATAACACTCAGCTCTGCTATCTCAACTCACCAAGCACACTCAGTACTGCTATGCACACTCCTCCCTTGGATGAAAATGCTTACCTTGTTGTAACGCAGGTCTACCGGACAGAAGATGCTTTAGGGTCTGCCGCCTAGCCCCAACTCCTCCAGGTTCCCTTTAACAACGATTTTAGTCCCTTCCCTCCAACATGTTCCCCACCTAACAAGGCATGCTGTGGATATATCTAGAGACCCCACATTAGGTTCTGAAACAATGCCCAGTTCCGACTCAACACAAAGGACAATGCTTAAAATGACCTTCAGGACAAAGTGCTTTCTTCCATGCTCAATTTCCAACAGACATATAATTTTTATAATTTACCTTATATGGGCATATGAGGGCTGGTTTTATACAGAGCTGTATTTTGCAATGTTTAGGTTAAAATAGCATAATAATTTAGTATGATTATGTTGGATATTAGTTATTATGATTAAGGAGACACCAAATATGTACAGGTTTTCTTCTATTTTACTACTTTAGCATAATAACACCTTATTTTTGCTATAACTTATTTTATTCCTCAATGAAAAGAGCCTGATTATGGTGTATTTAATGTGGGATAAGGTAACAGTGAAATTGGTACTATTTGGGCTATATCCAACTTTTTGATCAGTAAATATACAGTTACATTATACACTCACCGGCAACTTTATTAGGTACACCTGACATGGTCAAGACAATCTCCTGCAGTTCAAACCGAGCATCAGTATGGGGAAGAAAGGTGATTTGAGTGCCTTTGAACGTGGCATGGTTGTTGGTGCCAGAAGGGCTGGTCGAGTATTTCAGAAACGCTGATCTACTGGGATTTTCACACACAACCATCTCTAGGGTTTACAGAGAATGTGCTCCGAAAAGAAAAACATCCAGTGAGTGGCAGTTCTGTGGGCGGAAATGCCTTGGTTGATGCCAGAGGTCAAGTAGAAATGGGCAGACTGGTTCGAGCTGATAGAAAGGCAACAGTGGACTCAAATCACCACCTGTTAAACTAAGGTAGGCAAAGAGCATCTCTGAACGCACAGTACGTCGACTTTGAGGCAGATGGGCTACAGCACAGAAGACCACACCGGTGCCACTCCTTTCAGCTAAGAACAGGAAACGAGGCTACAATTTGCACAAACTCTCGAAATCGGACAGTAAAATATTGGAAAATGTTGCCTGGTCTGTTGATCTCGATTTCTGCTTGCGACATTGGATGGTAGGGTCAGAATTTGGCATCAACAACATGAAAGCATGGATCCATCCTGCCTTGTATCACCGGTTCAGGCTGGTGGTGGTGTCATGGTGTGGGGAATATATTCCTTGGCACTCTTTATGCCCCTTGGTACCAATTGAGCATCGTTGCAACGCCACAGCCACGAGTATTGTTGCTGACCATGTCCATTCCTTTTATGACCACAATGTACCCAACATCTGATGGCTCTTTCAGCAGGATAATGCGCCATGTCATAAAGCTGGAATCATCTCAGACTGGTTTCTTGAACATGACAATGAGTTCCACTGTACTCAAATGGCCTCCAACAGTCACCAGATCTCAATCCAATAGAGCATCTTTTGGGATGTGGTGGAACGGGAGATTCGCATCATGGATGTGCAGCCGACAAATCTGTGGCAACTGGTGATCCATCATGTCAATAGGTGACCAAAATCTCTGCGATGCTTCCGCACCTTGTTTGAATCTATGCCAACACGAATTGAGGCAGTTCTGAAGGTAAAAGGGGGTCCAACCCGTTACTAGCATGGTGTACCTAATAAAGTGGCCGGTGAGTGTAGGTCACTATGGACTTTACAATACCTAGTTTGTGGGTTTTTTTTAATTTATTCAAATTTTTCACCCACTATATACAGTAGATATATATAATTCCCTCACTCTACAATGGACTGAAGCCAGGGGGACATCTTCAGGACTCAGTCTGGAGAGCCAGGACCCGAATACACTGTGGGCAATTACCCACTTTTGGTGGAGGCCCCTTTAAGGGAAAAGTGGTGGGGGCCCAGGGCGCCCACCTATAATTCTGCCCTGCCTCTGCCAGCTCCTATTGTGGCCTCTCACCTCCTGCTCATATTGTGTCCCCTCTCATCTCCCCGCATACTGTGGATCATCTCATCTTCCCCTTATATTGTGGTTACTCATCACGCCCTCATATTGTGGACCCGCTCATCTACCCCTCATATTGTGGACCCTCTCAACCCTCCCTCATATTGTGATCTCCTATCTACTCCTCATATTGTGGCTGCTCATATTATGGACTTTCATCTACTCATGTTATGGCCTCCAATCTCCCCCTCATATTGTGCTCTCTCTCATTTCCCCCATCATATTGTGGCCCCTCTTATCTCCCCCTTATAGTGTGGCCTCTCAATTCACCTTCATATAATGGTCCCTTTGATCTCCCCCTCATATTGCGGCCTCACATCTTCCCCTTTTATTGTTGCCCTCTCTTCTCCTGCTCATATTGCGGCCCCTTTCATCTATCTCTTATATTGTGGCCTCCATGCATACCCCCATGTTGCAGGCCCCCTCTCATGCACCCATATTGTGGGCCCCTTCTCATACCCCCCCATATTGTGGGCCTCCTCTCATATCCCCCCATACTGTGGGTCCCCTCTCATATCCGTCCATATTGTGGGCTTCCTCTCATATCCCTTACATTGTACACACTCTCTCATATTCCTCTTTAATGTGGGCCCCCTCTCATACCCCCCATATTGTGGCCCCCTCTCATACCCCCCATATTGTGGCCCCCACTTGTCCTCTTTTTCTTGTTTCAAATGAATTTTAAAAATATCACATATTAATTTATCCCCATCTTCAGCAGCTCTCCTATTCTCATCTTCCTCTGTGACTTTGATGCCGTCAGTTGATGAGATCATCACTCTGCGTCTGCCAACACAATGGTGGGTCAGTCCAACCCTGATGTTATACCTCCCAACTTTTGAGGGAGAGAAAGGACAAAAGAGGTGGCACCCATAGCACACTGCAGAAATGTTTGTTGCCCTAAGACCTTTGCTCTGCCTTAGTGTCTCTAAATCCCTATCACAGTCTGTTCCCTGCGCTTCCTCTCATGTTTAGCCAATCTGCTATTGTTCCCCCAGCTTTCCCTCATATAGTATTAAAGCCCCCCTGCAACCTCCCCTCATATTGTGGTCCCCAGAAGCTCCCCTTCATATTGTGTCCACACAGCAGCTTAACCATTATAACCCCCACTTACTATGTCTCCAAGCAGCTCTCTTATTGTGCCCACCTGCCAGCAGCTCCCGCTCTGATGCCCTCAGTATCTCCCGCTCTTATAGTGAGCCCCCAGAATCTCCCTTCCTTATAGCAGCCTCCCTCATATTTTGCCTCCCCAGCAACTCCCCCTTTTATAGGGCACCCCACAGCAGTTTCCCCTCTTATTTTGCATGTTCCAGTAGCTCCCGCTCTTATAGTGACACTCCAGTAGCTCCCTCTCTTATACTACCCCCAGCAGCTCCACCTCTTATTTTTACCCCATCAGCTATTATAGTGCCCATAGCAGTTCCCCCCTCTCATTGTGCCCCCCCACCAACTCACCCTATTTTGTGACTCCAGCAGCTCCCTCTCTTATTTTGTCCCCACAGTAAAATAAAAAACACAGATAGATGGGATTACATCATCACATCGGGCCTGCTGGCTCTAACCAACTACAGGTCCTCATGGACTTGTGGTTTAGGGCCCCATATCAACCTTTAAAAAGCCTGTGGGTGAAGAGGAGAAGAAGAAGAATACAAACCTAAAATTTGTCTCAATAGTCTTAAGACTTCCTCTGGCATACATTAGTTCTACTAAAATAAAGCTGCACTTTGGTTTATCATCTCCATAAATGAAGCAGAAAGGAAATGTCTAAGCAAAAGGATGAAATAAACATTGAAATGCATTATACTTGTGAATAACATTTCAAAAGCCAAAATATTTACATAAAATTAAATATGTATTTATGAAGATGCTTAAAATATTTAGATGGTTGACACTTAGATAAGGATTTGTCTCAAATGTCTCATATTTAAGGTACTAGTGTTAGAGAAGGGGGAGTCTAGACGATGATAAATTCAATTTAATATAAAGGCAACAAACACAATGGCCTTTCTATAGACAGATTATACTGCTCATAGGCTTTGCTTTATTAGGAAGGATAAAAACATAAGCAGAGAAGAAAGGAGAATGCAGGAGTGTGGAAACAATCAATGCTGCCCTTTGTGCTTCCTGACATTTCAGGGACTTGTTATCAACCACAAGTGGATAGTTATCTAAATTCATCTCTCCAGCTGCCATCACCAGCATTGATAGAGTGAGGGAGCGTGCAGATAGGCCGCCAGATAAGGCTGCTACATCATTTAGAAAGCGGCCTTTTGTGGAGGGCTTGATGACTTCTGTCAATCAGTTCTGACATTTCCAATGCACAACATTTTCTTTTTTACTTTGAAACTTTGCTGTTCTAATTTACAAAAACTTTATAAATGTATACAGTGTGTGGAGGAGATATATCGGTTTTACACAAGCATCATATAGCCGGCAGATACATCACGAGTCCTAAGACTATGTGTGTATGCCTTATTCTTATTCACACTTTAGTTTTTTTTATATCAGAGGGCTAAGCACCGTGAGTGTTAACCCTTTAAATGCCTCCTGCAAAGCTGCCATGGGCAATTGGCGTGGGCCCGGCCATCTTGGATCAGATACCCCCCAACCCACTCTTTCCCCCGTGACGTCATTGGGTGGTGACGACCAGTTGCGATGACAGCCTCAGGTTTTCGAAAGATCCCCATACACTGTAGTATGGCAAAAGTGGTAAGATCCCGAAGGGTGAAGTTGTGGACCCGCGCTTCGAAAATTATTACAAGGTCCTGTATGTTATTTCATGCCTGACAAAGGCTCAGGTCCGGAGCAGAAACGCGTTGCATTTTTAATAATTAAAACGGTTTTGGTTCACATCATCTGGACCTGTAATAATTTTCAAAGCGCCGGTCCACAACTTCACCCTTTGGGATCTTACCGCTTTTGTTTGCACGCCTCCGGGATCCTGATCCCTTGCTGTGAGCGTGGCCCCTCAGGACTGGCTGCTCGACTCCATACTTGTGAAGTGCCCATTACAACTTACCATCAGGTGAGAGTCTATAGGTCATTGTATCTATGAATATATGTGGTTAATCATACTACACGAGATTGCACTTCTTCATTTCTGCTCTGCACTATTGTCTACGGGGAAACTCTGGTTCTACCCCTGAGCCCCCCAACCTGGGTATTTTGAGTACTGTTGTATGACAGTATATGGTAGGATAAGTCAGACAACCTAGGGTTAAAGACAACCTAAGGTGTGAAAAAAACAGTAGGGTCAGACTACCTAGGGTCTGAAAAACAGTAAAAAAAAATTGAAAAAAGTTTAAAAAATTATAAAATAAAAACCTACCAATTCAAATCACCCCCCTTCCCTAGAAGTCATATAAAGAATCATTAAAAATCATAAACATATCGCCGTGTCACAAAATTCCCAATGAACTTTTTCTCAGGGCGTTTAATCCAGAAACGGAAAATAAGTCAAAAATGGCCCTTTTTTTGCAATGTTGAAAAATATAAAAAATTCAATAGAAAGTGAACAAAAGGCTGAACAATTCGTAAAATGGTAGCATTAAAAATGTTATCAAAAATTGCAAAAAATTACACCACCAGAGCTTCGTACACAGAAATATGAAAAAGTTATTAGAGCCAGAAGATGGCAAAATAAACATTTTTTTTGTACATTTTTCATTTTTGTATGTATGAAAACATTATAAATCCTATACCAATTTGGTATCCCCATTATCGCACCGACCCAAAGAATGAAGGTGCACTGTGAAAGCATTTGGAATTTTTTGCCCACTTCTCAGTAGAAGTGCAATTCATTTCACAGAAAACAAGCCCTCATACAGCTCTTTACATGGACAAATAAAAAAGATATGTACAAAATAAAATGCAAAAATGAAAAATGTCCTCTGCGTTAAGGGGTTGAGAAAGTAATTCTTATATTTAGAACAATCCCTTCCTCAGAACTGTGTAAAGTTTTGGTGTCAAATAATTAGAAAAAAAATTAAATAATAGTTTGAAAACCTACCTTATATATTGGGGCTTCTGGTACCAAAATATTTTTTGTAGCTGGTTTACTGGAGTTCTCTTTTGCATTGTGTGGTGCAGCACACTGTGGTGCTGATGTATTAAAATTGACACAAAAATGGCATAAATCAAAAGTGCAGATGATAATAGTAAACTTTTTAATATACTTTATTAAAAAAATATGTTTCTGTGTGTTTTTTTTTCACTTTGCCTTTCTTCCAAATTTAACCCCTCCCCACACTGGGACATAAAGTATGTCATTATGAGGGCTGCTTTAAAGCACCACAATGTGCTATACTGCCATGGAAATAGAACGGGCTCAGAAGCAGCAGGAGCCCACCATTTACTGGCAGCCAGACTCCTGCCGCATCGGCGGCAGTTGGTGTACTCAGCGGCTGTATAACCCCTTAAGTGAAGCGATCCTCTACACCTCTCCCCCATATCAGCACCCTCCACAAATGGAGGGCGCTGATACATTGCCATGGCAAAGCTAAACATCTAGGCCTACTCACTTCACTAGTAAATCAAGCATACAAACAGGGCTTCCTCAACAAAAAAGAAAGAGATTATGCTACCCAAAAAAATCTGTGCAAAGCCCTATTTTACTACTAACCAAAAATACACAGGGACCTAATAACCACCAGGCCGCCCCATTATTTCAGAGGTTAACTCTTTGACATGTAATCGATCATAGTATGTTCACAATGTTCACAATCTGCCAACTAATCCTTGAATTTGGATTACATAGAATAGAAATCAGACTACCTCTTGGTCACTATGGAAGCATCATCCCTGTACACAAACATCTCACATAACCTGGGGATTAAAGCAATATCTCAAAGCCTCAGAGTGGACCCCTCCATACACTTACTGCAAATAAAATTCATTTTGGAAAGCATTAGATTCATATTGGTGCATAATACCTTTTCATTTCAGAACGAAACATACTCACAGATTAAAGGCACAGATATGGGCACAAGATTTGCGCCCAGCTACGCTAATTTTTTCATAGGACTCTTTTCAAGAACTGGAAATGGAGATCCCTCATTCAACTATCACATCATATTCTTCAAGCGCTACATTGATGACTTGTTCATAATTTGGAAGGGTTCAGAAACAGAAGCCCAGAACTTTGTCAAGGAGATCAATGGCAAACCTTTGGGGAATCTCCCTTACCGTCAACATGTCCCCTATACAAATTTAATTTTTAGACCTGCTTATTTATGCAGACCCGGAGGAATATAATCTAGCAACCAAAATGTTCTTCAAATCAGTAGACGGTAATAGTTTCTTGGATTTTACCAGCTCACACTGCAAAAAATGGCTATACAACTTCCCATACAGCCGGTACAAGAGAATAAGAAAAAATTGTACAGAACTGAGTGCCTTCAAAACACATTTCAAAATTCTCCAAGACCAATTTCTATAAAAAGAGTACCTACCTAAACTTTTTTTAAATGCATACAAAAGAGCAAGCAGACTTTCACAAATAATTGTCTGGTGCTGTCTACCCATTGGAAAAAGGAAAAGAGACCCAGTTCAAAACTAATGTTATCACCACTTACATAACAGACGATTACCTAATCAGATCCATTCTAACCCCCCCTCGGGAATATTTTGCAGAAAGATCCATATATCTCAAAATTCCTACCAGCAAAACCACAACTCACAACTCATGTTAAAAACATCCTAGCCCCTAATAATCTGCACAAAAAGCAGGGGAAAGTAGGTCCTTCCCTATTTCCCTCATTGAAAGGAGCCTACTAATGCGGCAGTGTTAGATGCAAAACCTGCAACATTATAAATAATAAAGGGCAAAGTCATTCAGTTCAAGCACCACTTGTGAAATATTCAGGATCAACTCCTTTATTAATTGCAGCTCAGATTGTGCGACATATCTTATAGAGTGCCCTTACTCCCTTCAGTTTATAGGCAGCACCACCACTCGAAATCTGAAGCAGTGCATGAACACCCACAGAAGCAAAGTAGGCTCAGGCTTCCCTTTACTCAGCGTCTCACGACATTGAAATCTATGTTGTGGTGAGATAAGCAATCTGATCAAATTCACCCTCATAGAACAGATTCCTATTTCTCATCCAGATGGACTCCACCAACTCATACGAAGAGAAAACTATTGGATCTTTAAGCTGGATACCCTATGCCCAAATGAGCTGAATGAAACTATCGAACAGACATAACTCAGATTCACATCCTACCACAACATACATAACTATACTAGCATCTTGCAATTCCCACTAACTTCCATACTGAAAAATTGGTTCTACAATAGAATCTCATTTATGTTTACCTTTTAATATTAATATTAAAATTAAGTTTACAGTCATACCTTATTTCATCACATATCCCTATATTCTAACTCTCTATGAATTTCTGTCCCTTGCAGTATAGGATTCCCTTGGGAGTGAAACTCCCTGTTCCATATTGATGCTAACATCCCATTCCTGCCCAACCTAGCAATTTACTTTTTACACCCCCAAATATAACATTTTAGCCCCATCTTTGTGTTACAAGGACATACCATCGATATGTGTCAGCACATACTTCCCCCTTCCTACTCAGACTTAATATATTTATTCCCACAAACAATAATCATTGACGAACAACTCTTACAACAAAACTTTCAATCCCCCAGGTTTCCATTTAATCTCATTATACTCCTCATTATACAAGCCACATCCAATAAAAAGCCAGTCCTCGTTAGTGTATTGCCCAAGAAGCATTTTTCTAGAGCATATAAAGGCATATAAAGCTTCCAGTCACTACTGCCGCTAATACAGTCCTGGCTGAGAGTACTAGTGTTTCAGAAGACTACACTACAAAGTGAGACAACTCTCTACTTACCCCCCAGGCATTATCCCCTTTAACCCCTTAAGGACGCAGGGTTTTTCCGCTCATTTCTCGCTCTCCAACTTCAAAAATCCATAACTTTTTCATTTTTATGTGTACAGACCTGTGTGAGGGCTTATTTTGTGCGTAACAAATTTTACTTTCCCGTAATGTTATTTATTTTAGCATGCCGTGTACTGCGAAGCTGAAAAAAAATTCCAAATGTGGAAAAACTGAAAAAAAACTGCACGTGCGTCACGTTCTTGTGGGCTCAGTTTTTTCGACTTTGACTGTGCTCATTGTAACGAATCTGCAGAAGCCATGTAGCCTCGTGTCAAAAGAAGCCCGTGAGCCCTCTTCATACACTCCTTATACCTCTGTGCCGTAGAGCTACGGCGCAGAGTGTTAAGGGGTTAAGAACAGTCAGAGTTATCATGCTCCTCTTTGGTCTCTTTTTGTCTCATGTAGCCACATTTTAACGTGTAGCACAAACAGCTGCTAGATACAGCGCTCCCAGCCTCGAGGTAAACTAACAAAAACAATACATTTTATCCTGCATACAATATCCATTTGCAACTATGTTTATGCCTAAAAGTCCATTACTAACTACCCAATCCATGTTTACACTTATGTGCAGTCATTAAGGTCAATGACCACTATGCACTGTTTTACTTCATTTTATTCTGTTGATTTTATCCTTATATACATATATAACTTGTAACTTTTTAGAGTGTATTTCTATGGACCTTATGAAGAGGGTGGTGCACCCTCGAAACGCGTAGTCCATTCCTGTACATAATAAAATAAAGTTTATACTTCACAATTTATATCCTCAAGAACTCTGTGGATAGTGCACCTATATACACCAGTTTATTCTGTATTTTATGCCATGCATCTGGAAAAAACAAGATTTAATCACTAGATTAACTATTTATACCATATTAACAATTCACCAACAAATGGCATAAAAAAGCTGCATTTTTATGACCTTGTTTCTAAAAACCAATGCCAATGAAAATTAAAACACATCACATAAAAAAGTTAGGTAACATCCGAATTGTACTGACCCACATAATAAAGATAACATGCTATGTCAAACAGTAAACAACTCTAAATTTTTAGATTAAGAATTAATGCCAAAATAAGTCTATTTTTCATCCTCTCCATAAAGATATAATAAATTTAAATCAGTAAATTATAGGCTAGACAAATTGACACCACCAAAAAGTAAAGCTCGTTTCGCAAAAAAAAGCTCTTAAACAGCGACATACATGGAAAAATAAAAATGTTACAATTTTTAGTTCTCGGACGGTGTAAAAAAAATAAGTTCCATGATCCTGAAGGGTAAAACAATTTGTGTGAGGTTGTGGTCACACGCGGCATTTGCATTGTGCTTAAAATCAGTGAGAGGCCTGGCCCAATTGCATCAGTATTGAGCACCCGCTGTTTTGCACTGTTTACAAGCTTGTTACCGCTTGCATAAGTATAGTCAGAGTAGCACCGTTAGGACCTTCTCTATTTATTCCTTAAATTTAAAAAAAAATGCTTCAAAGGCTTAGTTACATTTTAAGTGTCTGTAATCGTTGTTTGAATATATGTTTTCATTTACTATGCATATTTTTCATTTAGCATGTAACTCTCTAAACTGTTTTTATTGCATTGAATTATTAGACATTATGCCACAAATAAATATCCGTCTGCACAAAAAACATCAAAGTTAATAAAGGTTACTCTGTCTCAATAGTACACTCTACTAGTGTATATTATTTGATAATTATTTTGCAGTCATAAACACCAATGTATATATTATAGTATACAGGCAGTCCCCGGGTTACATACAAGATAGGTTCTGTAGGTTTGTTCTTAAGTTGAGTTTGTATGTAAATCGGAACCGTATACTTTATTATTGTAACCCCAGTCAAATTTTTTTGGTCCCTGTGACAATTGGATTTTAAAAATGTTGGATTGTCATAAGAACCAGGATAAAAAATAAATATTAATTACAAGCACTATTGATAACTGGTAAAGCTGTTTATTGTAGCCTAGGACTAAAGTACAGTAAATGACCAAAATCCAGAGGTCCGTTTGTAACTAGGGGTCATATGTAAGTCAGGTGTTCTTAAGAAGGGAACCGCCTGTATGTATAAATAATCCATACATTCGTCAGATAGTACCACTATAAATGTACCAAATAATACTGCGTCTTGGCACAGTTACTTTAACTACCACAAAGACCAATATATATTAAAAGGTCAATTTTATGAATGATGGCACATGTATGAACTGACTCCTGAACTACGGAGATAATCAGGTCTATGTATTAGGAGTGGCAAAGAAACGTACACGCCTAAGACCTATTACTCACAAGCAAGTTTGATGCGCCGAGCCTTGATCAAACTTACAGCTTATGCCAGCTGGAACATCCGTCGCGGATGCTGAGCAACCAAAACTGAATTGAAATGCGACATCTGAGTTCACTTCCGGTTGTCAAGCGTTCGGATGGGACGTTATAGCCAGCACACTCCGTGATTTTGATGCCAGTTGGATGCATCAAACTCGCTTGTGTGCATGCAGCATGAAGGCAACACAAAAGCGCTGGTAACACAGCATCATGAAATAGAAACTTACACTTGCACTAGGCCAGTATAGACACTGGAATTTTAAAGAACATCAGTATAGTGTCCTTGTAGTCATTTTAGATTGGTAATTATTCATTTTTTTGGTACAGAGACAGGCAGCAGCCTCACTGGATATAGTGTTTTAATGAGTTATGAAATCAATGTGAAATAAGGTCACGGTCCTCACACCAGTAGTAATAACGGCAGAATTACTGTCATGAAATTCAATTAACAGATAGCAATCACAGTTTGCGAGTGGAGAGAGGTAGACATAATACTGTATGCAGGCATACTAATATCCTGCTCATTTAAAGACACAGGGTTTATCACACTTCTCCCACAAAGAACGGATTACAAAAAAACCTTTAGAAATATTAAATAAGTTTTATGTGTTAGTTTGCATTATTTTATTCTGAGGCTTGTGTCAATTATCTGTTGTGCTTGATTCAATAAATATGAGCTTTCAAAATACAAAATAAGTAATACCGTAATATATTTTTCACATGTGCGCCGGCCGTATGTATTTTTATGGGCTCATACACACAGCTGTGGTTTTCCTCAGCCCGTACAGAGCTCTGTATGGGGCCATAAAACTTATAACTTCATTAAACTAAAAGCCATAAAACTTCATAATACACACCTCAGCTGCTGAAGAACCCAATAGCACACACTTCATCTGCTCAAGAACATTGTTATGCACACCTAAATTGAAATTGTGCATAGCACATGAGCAGAAGTTACCCAAATGTCGGTGCATTTAGACACTTCTGTTTGGGAGCTAGCTACACACTTTGTCTTATTATCCAGCAAAATATGTGTTGCATGTTCTCGAATGTAAGTGTTTAGTTCTAAATAAGTCTGGATTAACAACTTGTTGCAGAACTTACCAAACCAAACCTAAAATCATTGCACTGAATTTAGAATGTCAGTTCAGTAATTTTAGGTTTGATCAGATTAAGCGTGCACATACATGGAAAGTGTTTATAGGAATAAATTACAAACCTCCCTGCAGGCAAAAGATTGATACAGATTGGGAGTGAACTCTCTGTAGCTGACCTGAATACATCTCTGCTTTAAGGCTGGCTCTACTTCATCACCATATCTCACCACAAAACGACCAGGCTAGGGTGTCGAACCGCCGAAGTATGTCATATTTTTGGACTTATTTGCAGTGTGCCCTTTCAGCTTTCTATGGAGAGGGGTGAGTAGTGATCACCCCCTGCCCCTTCTCAATTTAGCTGTGTTTCACCCAGAGAGCTGAGGGAGGCAGAGAATAACAGGGACTGGACCACCCCGAATGGAGTGCTTGGGGCTAGCGCAGTAAAGGCAAAGTCCTTCCCGAAGACACATAGGCTCCATTTCACACTGTGCGGCAGAAGGCTGGTGAGGCTTTTGGAAAACCGGAGCCAAATGTGGCCAACGTGGAAGCTGAACTTGAGGTTTCTTGTGACGCAATTCTCCATCACGTTCTGTGAACCGCACATCTATCTGTGATGAGACCACTCAGAGTAGCCAGCAGATCACGGGCAGCCAGTGCGTCTTTCACCGGGGGACAATCCTTCCTTGAAGGTAGCTGACAAGGCCGCATCATTCCAGGAGAGATCTGAGGCTAGGGTGTAAAACTTGACAGTTTCCGGAGCAGAGCCAGGAGCATGGAGAGGTGAGTTCGAGCCGGGGAGCAGGACAGCTGCATCGGGGACCGCTGCACTGAGAGGGCCATGGGTGTGCCTGTGATCCGCGGTATGGATCATGGGGACACCCGAGACAATTCCTTTGATTTATAAATCCAGATGGGGACTTATACCTGTGATCTTTACTGAGTAGGCCATCACCTATGGTTGACCTAGTGAAAGGATGTTGAAGGGCTCTTCTCCCCCCTCCATTAATTTTATGAGGGGGTCTGTGCGATCACTGCTTGTGTTATATGCCCTTGGCCTGGGCCTGTGTTTATATTAGAATAGCAGACAAATTTTAGAGTCTTTTTCTCATGTCTTAAATCTTTTCACCACAATGATTTATATAGGTCAACCAGCTTTTCCCATAGATCCATTGATAATTCTTTTGCTTTTTCCATGACTCACAATCCATAAACATCAGTCGCTGGATGAAAGTTGCCATAGTCTGTCTGGATCCCATAAATTTACTCAGCTGTTATGCACACACATGGATTACAAGGAAACAGGTCACAGGTGAGGACCTTAAGCCATTCAAACCAATTTGTGTCAACTTCTGTACATGTTAACAGGCTAAAATCGCTAGAGTATATGAACTTTTGATCAAGGTCATTTGGATGTTTTTGGTTGTTATTATGATATAAAAAGACAAAACAAAGTAGTTTGAAAATAAATGGCTTCACCCAACCACTAACCATGAGTGGAAAAAAGTTTTTGTTTTATCATTAATTTTCTCTTAAAAAACTTGTGTTTGTACTGCTGACAGGGAAAAGTTTCTCTCCTCGGGACATTGCTCACCAATAACGGTGGCCTACACTCCCCAAGGACTTGTAGGAATAAGTCTTTGCATGTACTATGTGTGCCCAGAACAAGAGCACCCATTCCAAACCTGTGGGCTTGCTTTACACAGGCCAATTCCTTATAGCACATAGCAGCATATTGCCATAGATTGAATTTCAGATCTTATTCTCTCTGCTGGCTATACCACTATTTAGGTCATTGTGTAAGGTTTCTGTAACACACTTCACTTCATTACTTTTGATGGCCTTCCACCTGCTTCTTGTTTGGCATGTGTTTATTCAACGCATTTACTAGTTGTCCAAACTTCCAAATCCAAATTCTGGAGAGCCCTATGTAAACTCTAAAATGTACAACTGAACTTAGCTTTCGCATACCACCCACAATTGAATGGTCAAGTTGAACATGTCAATCAAATTCTTGAGGGATATATTTGGCAATTTGTATCTTCTAAACTTGATGACTGGGTACAGCTGCTTCCCTGGATATAATAATAATAACATATAATAATATAATAATCATACTAGTGAGTCTACTTCTGCACCTCCAATCTACATTGTTTACAGTCAACATCCTTGTGTACCTCTTTCTATGGCACCTAACTCTGAGGTTCCTGCTGTTACTACAACTCGTTTCTTCAGATCTGACGGCAAACACAGTCTGCTATCTCTAAAGCTCTGATATCTATGAAGAAAATGTTGACAAAATTAGAAGACATCATCTTCAGTTTTCACTAGGTACTAATATCTGGTTGTCTTCTAAAAGTAATTTGCAACACTCTACAAAAGTATTCTGCAACAAATTGATCCTTACTAACTATGCCTGCCTCCAACCCTCAGAACCCCTAATTCCTTAGAGTGGTCCTTCATTGCTTCTGAAGATATTCTGTTCCTGCTTCCTCTTCTACTGGTGGTTTATTTGATGTCTTTGAGGTCAAGGAGATTTTGGACTGCAAAAGAGTCGGTAGGAGAACTTTTTATCTTGTAGGCTGGAAAGGCTTTTAACCAGAAGAGAGACAGGAAAACAGGTTTCTCTCTTGTTCTGGTTCAAAGAAGATTAGACGGCTTCTGAAATGCTGTCAATGGGTTCAGCTCCTGGACACGTTCCCCCGACTCAAGAGTACTTACAGCTGCCTTTCTCTCCTATGCCCCAGCAATCCCTGTTTCGTACCTAGTCCTCCGTCAGGCATCCTGACTCTCTCTCCATCTTAAAGGAAATCTTCTGTCAAACCGAGCATGATAAACCAGGGGCACTTACTCATAGATGGTGGTGATGACTGTGGTAATCTTCTTGTATTTGTTAGTCATGGCCTCCTTCCTTCTAAAGTCAACTTAAAATTATTCTAATGTGCCAGAAGGGCTCTAGGGGGCATTAATAGAGACCCTCTTTGCTGCAGCTTAAAAGGCTCTTACACTGTGAAGGAGCACTTACCCTCTTCCTGTATGTGAGATTACAGCAGGCAGATGGAACACAGAAGTGCTGAGAAAGCAGGGAGGAAATGTTTTCCTGCACAGTGGAAAAGCCTGTGATGCTACAGAAAGAGTAATTCGCCCCATGAGCATAATTTTAAATGTTGCTTTTAGAAGGAGGCCATGGATACAAATTGCACAAAGTGGTTTATCATCTTTAATTTTAATGTTAGATTTCCTTTATGAAATTAAGGAATGTCACTAACACTTAAGGAATGTCCTGCTGTATGCTGTATTTGCATCTATTGACCACCCATGCGTGACCCATGGCTTGTTCTGTGACTCTGTTTCTGTTCCGTGTTCCTCTGTATGCAACCCCGGCTTGTTTCTGATCCTATGCTGACTGCCACAAACCTCCACCTGTTAGCTAACATTGCTTCTACATTGCTTGCCTTCACTTAAGATTGTTTTTGACCTTTTCGCTGGCCAGCTGCTATCTTCACTGGGACCAATAGATGTCTGATGAAGGGGGAGGTTCCCAGAAACATTACATGATATGCCATCACACATTTGCAGCCATTCATGAAGTCTTTACTCAGAAAGTCATGGTCTTTGCACACTGGGCGGTTTGGATTCCAGGTTGCAAGAATTTCTAACATGCTACCCAGCACAAGGTTGAATATGTTTTGTACTTTTGTATTTGCTATTTATCCGGCTGAGGCGTAATTGTACATTACAGACAGACTTTGGAAGAAATGCACTGGACCTGACTCAGAGATTCAGGAGCAGAAATTTTCCAAGAAAAATTATATCTAGAGCCTTTTGCAGGGCACGGGACACATCAAGATCCGATCTCCTGAACCCTAAACCACCAAGACCCAATTCCCATTTGGGGGTTTGCACTAGATATAACAACCAGTGGAAGGATGTCCAATATATTCTGACCAAGAATTGGAACATCTTAAACTGCTTGAAGCCTTTTTTGGACAGGAAACCTAAACTTATAGCCAGGCAAGCTTACAATTTAAAGGACCAGCTAAAAAGGAGCCACTTTGTTCATCCAACTGTTGAGAAGAGACTCAAGGATTAAGGGCTCTTATCCCTGTGGGGAATGTTTGGTGTGCCTCTTGATTTGTCATACTAGTGATTTTGTGAATCTCCCTGATCAACATAAGTTTACCTTGTCTAACTACATCAATTGTAGATCAAGAATTATCATCTATGCTCTTACCTATCCATGTCAAAAAGTGTATGTCGGCCAGACCACACAAGAACTAAGGAATCCAGCAGCATATATAAAGTATAAACAATGCACACTTGCATTTCTCACAAGAAAAAAAACCTTATCTTCTGTGGCGACACACTTTCGGATGTTCCATGGGAGTAAGATAGGGGGCTTACAGGTGGTGGGTCTCGACAAAATCCTTCCCAACCTTATGTGTGGAAATGTCATACCTGAGCTCCTGCGGCGGGAAGCACATTGGATTTTTGAATTAAAATGTCTTTCCCCACAGGGCCTCAATGAAGAGCTTCTCTTCAATGGCTTCTATAAACAACGTTAATATTGAAGATGGACTGAAGTCTCTACAACTATGAAGCATATCGTGTGGGACCATTGAAGTCCTGCAGTTATGGGTGGATATCTTGTCCATGGTACGGAGCACACTATGGTGTAAGTATATAGCAACAAATATGATAAATATCATAAAGATAGAAAAAACAAGCGGCACTCACCCAGGTACTCTTCGTTTTATTTGCATTTCTTAGGACAGGGAGGTTTTAGCAGGACATATCACGGCAACAGGCCGTTTCGCGCACTCCTGCGCTTTGTTGAACCGTATGAGAGACACCAGCGGCTGTGGGAAATTAAATGCCCAGACCGCTGACGTCAACCAATACACAGTGTCATGTGACTGAAAGAGGTGTGTGTATGGGCTGTGTCACGTGATCGGATCAGCTGGGAAGGGAAATAACCACCTCCCCAGTCGCTCGAAACCACTGCGATCCTCGTCCACACAAGATAAGTGCAAACCCAATCACCCAAATAAAAACAACCGTTATTTCTAATGTACACTGTAAAGAACAATGAAGAAGAATGTAGTTTAACATCAAGGTACATATAAAGCAATTGTCAAATATATTTCGTATTTCATACCTAAAGGAAAACTGCCATATAATTTTTATCGTTTAACTCATTCGGGCCTTCTGCCTCCGTGCGGAGGATCCACCTTGCCTCGCAGCGGAGCAATTCTCTGTTCCTATCTCCTCCATTAGTGTTGCACATTACTCGTTCAATCCCTGAAAAAGAAAGCGTGGTGACATCGCTTGCATGTGGCTCACATATATGTGGTATGAAACTTTGTGAGCCTTTACCTGATGTCACTGATCTGCGATGTTCCCTAAATCGGATAAATAAAGGTCTAATGGTTTTTCCAATATAGAATCGTCTACAAGGGCAAAAAATGACGTAAACCACGTAGTCAGTCTTACAGCTTATAAATTGTTTAACTGTGGTAGTGATAACTCCTATTTGGAGAGTTTTTGCTCTTAAGTGGTATCTGCAAGAGTTACAGTGGTGACACGCAAAATTACCTTTTGGGGTCTCTCTCTCTCTAACCAAGTATTACTTGCATCATTGAATTTGCTTCTGACCAACAAATTTCTCATCGTGGGATTGCGCCTAAACGTGACTATAGGTCTATCTTCTGTCAATTTTTTCAGGTTAGGATCTCTCTCGAGTAGACTCCAATTTTTTTTGATAGCTTTACGTATATTATCTCCATTGGGGCTGAAATCAAAAGCAAAAGTGAATCTATCTTTGTTTCTCCTTTTATTTCTTGTCCTATGTAGGAGCTGGTGTCTGTCTAGCTGTGCTGCTCTTTCATATGCTGTTTTTATTTGGGTGATTGGGTTTGCACTTATCTTGGTTGACGTCAGCGGTCTGGGCATTTAATTTCCCACAGCCACTGGTGTCTCACATACGGCTTGACAAAGCGCAGGAGTGTGATAATCGGCCCGTTGCCGTGATTTGTCCTGCTAAAACCTCCCTGTCCTACGAAATGCAAATAAAACGAAGAGTACCTGGGTGAGTGCCGCTTGTTTTTCCTATCTTTATGCTTTTTGAAGACACTGGTTTCAGCAGATGAGCACCATCCGTGATACCGCGAAAACCCGGTAGATGTCACAAGTGTCATTGCCTACTTGCTATAGCGCACAGGTCCGGTAGTGCCGACGCATTCTTTGGATAGTGTGAACACTGTCCTATATAGACTCTTTTTTTGTATACTCTAAATATGATAAATAGTAATATTTAGACACCTTTTTTTATTTTTTTCCCGCACTTTAGGTTGGTTAATTGGACCTTATTGGTCCTCCTAATTCACAGATATACATTGGTGGGGACAGTCTTCCATGCCTCCATCCTCTATAGTTTGAGCCCCTATGGCCCCTTAAGCTCGGGCCCCTAAGGCCTTCTGACATTATCCGGTGTTTTTTTCCTTTGTTACTAATTAATATTTTGTTACAGTGAACAAGCATGAATCCGATATGACCTGATTGTACCATTACCACAGTAGGATCGATTAGTGAAGATGGCACTTCTGACTCTGTTTGGATACTCACCACTAAAGCCAACTCTGGAAGAAGAATCAAGGATTTTTGCAAGGATCCCAATCAGGTATCGCATGTATACCCTTGTTTTTGGATGGAAATAAATTACATTAAAGTAAATAGGACTTGGTGCTGTTCCATTACTTTGGCTTTGTGACACCAGGACCTATTTCTCCTCTACCTTGTATGGACATCTATACGAGAGACTCTCGTGGACTGTTCCTCTATCATGTTTTTTGAAGTATAGAAAAAATTTCTTTTGATATCTGTAGGTTGTTACAACCTCTAATAACATGGGTAATACCCTACTTTTTGACAGCATTTTTTGATCAATGGCATTTGTCAAATAATTACTATGGGGAGTGAGTTTTACATGGTTTGTGATTGACATGATAATATTTGTATGTTTATGTTTGCCTTCTATACACTCTCCTTTATGGTGACTTGCGGGACACCATTGCTTAGATCTATATGAGTAAGCGTTGGACAGCATTCACGGCTAATGGATGGGCATTGTGCAGAGTGGTGCTCGAGTGCAAAATCTTTAACAATATATGATATATACATCGATGCTGTCCGTCCACCAACAGGTGCGCCATCACATTTTGTTGTTACGTCCATCTAGCTACTTCATTGTAGTATAATACTAGGTACAAATTTTTGCCATCTCCAATATCTATTATATTAATTTGCCCTTTTCACTTGCTTTTTTCATAAAATCGCAGTCATATATGCCATTTTTGGCATTAGGGTGTTCTTCCTAGGATAATTGCGCCACTACATATCTTTGTAACTTATTAGACATATAGTATTGTCATAAATTAATGGGTACTCTTTTGTACCCATCTTTTGTTTCTATTCTGTCCTAGTATTGTTGATACTTACGCTGATACCACTTGTATGTCGCTGCTACTAAGTATTTCAGGGCGATATGTTTAGTGACCATGAGAGACATCTGCCTGTTTCCTAGTTACCATGTAACACAGGGCCCTGGTTGGGGTGCGCAAGCGCTGTAACATGGGGTTAAAACATCATCGAAAGTACCTGATTTCCGGTCCTGTGCCGCCATCCCGGCATCACACCGGCCACGTTTCTTGCTGTCTTGGAGAGTGTATTTAAGGTGAGCAGTTCATTTTTGTGGCTATTTACCCCTGAGGAAGTCATTTTTTTAACGATGATACATCAGGGTAGCCCTCCACCACTGATCACACTTTCCTCCCACCTGTATGCCTACTCCATAGCAGCTCGGCACTACATTATTTGAACGGGCACTTATACCTGGGACTGTTCGGCATTTGGTGATATCTAGCACTTTGCACTTTTTTCTTCCATGTGGCACTTTAATTATTTTTTATCTGTTATCAAGGTTGTATGAATTGTCCCTGCTTTGCAGTTGGAGATTATCATTGGTCCCTGGTTTTCATACTATGTTGATTTAATAGTGCTGCTATGGGTCTGTTATTCAAGGTAATTTTTCACATACTCTTGTGTTATTTGATACTTGTTGTCTTGTTTACCTTGAGGGAGGTCAGTAGACATTACCAAGTGTTTGGTCAGTGGTCACCTAGGTCTGTGCTTCTGTATTTTTGTATATTGCATTTTTTAAATGTTTTTAAATGTATGTCCTTGTTTTTCGGTCTGTTCCTCAATAATAATATTTTTGGGATTATTTGTATTTGCTTTTTGTATTACTAAACAGTGGTAATACAAGCAAAAATGTATTAATAGCTTCACTAAGACCACCCAGGAGGTAGCAGCCTTGAAATTTCTCCACAGCAAGATTCTTGTATAGGGGTGATGGGGGTAATCACAGAGAAGTCCAGGGATAACAGCTTTAGTGTGTAGCCCAAAGTCAAACTAGTAGGATAGCACAGGCTGTTCACAAACCGCTGCTTTTTCCATCCGCTAGCCTTATACTTTGAATATGATATACACTCTATATACTTTTTATACTCTAAACACATACTTTACCTGTTATACATTGTGAAAGATGTATAGTAAAAGTTTGTAATGTGTTCATTGATGCAAAGTACGGAAATAAGTGGAAAACAGCTAGAAGCATGATAGGGATTAATCACTACAATTCTTTATTTCTTCTTTATATCATGGTCCTACAAGGTGCCCCATTTGTAATATTATACTATTTACTGTTAAGTATTTTCTTAACTATTGACTCAACCTTGTTTATCTGTGATCATTAATTAAGAAAACATATTATGGCAGTGGAGTTAAACAATTGTACCAAGCTGAAAATCAAAGTTTCAATGTCTCGGTGTGCTGTGCACTGTAGCAGAATTAGAAAAGCCATGATTGTGAAGAAGGTCACACAAGTAAGAGAGATGATGCTAAATCAATGCAATGACTCACAAACCTTCTTTGCAATTATCTGTGTCAACCAAATGTCATTTTAGAATTAATTTGCATTAATTAGACAAAAATCACTCAAAGATAAGTATCTTACATGTCTTTTAGCATGCATATAAAGGGAAGTTCAAGGTGACTAACCAAAAATAGCACAGTATTATTTGCCCCTTTGAACTAAACATGCTAGCACATAGTATAGAAAAATGTATAAAATGCAGTGAGCTGTCACCATGTTTGATAATTTTTTGTATAGTCATTGGGTGAATAGAACTTACTATAAAGTGGACAACCATAACATTAACATCACTGACATTAAGACATTAATAACATTGCATAATTCATAATATATAAGGCTAAAATTCTATTATTAGTTCTTGAAATTACGGTATTCAAAGCAGGGAAAATTATCATGGGTACGTTTCTTATTGACAAGGTTGTGATAACAAGATGAAAAGGCTGGATCACCAAAAATAGCATGAATTGTAAACTGTTCCTAGTAAGTAGCAGCTATGACGTCCCAATAGTGCTCCAAGAAAGGACAAAAGAATAATGGGTGCCAAATGGGGGCTAAAACTGGTCTGACCTGTCCAAATCAACAGAAACAAATATGAAAAAAAACAGACAAAATAATATGTCATTGCAGGTTAATAAGCACTACTATCATGATGTAATAGTGTATCAGTTTAGGTTTCCAGGTGCAATATTTATGATCTATGATATAATGAGATTGAATTAGAAGGATTTCAAAATAAATTTAAACTTTAACTCTCTAATGATACAGTAATCAAACTTAACCAGGATTTGGAGACAGATCTAGAGAAATGGAAGGAAAATTTCAACATGATGTATTAGATTATCAGCAAGGACGGGTTTATAAGTGGTCACAGAACAGGGGGAGAGCAATGAAAGAACAGGAGAGTGGGTACCCCAGCTTGAGAGGAGCATGCTAGTGTTCTGTGTGATCGCCTGGTGAGATATGGAGGGTGGCCGGAAGCCGGTAGTGATGTTCCTGCTCTGAGGCGGCCCCCTTGCATTTCAGTGTAGAACACATGTGAAACCAGCAGGAGCCTGAGCGATCGTGCTGAGAATGGAGCAAAGCGAGGAAAGAAGGAGACTGAAAGAAAGTTAGGTGTATGATAAAAATAAGGGAAAGAAAGATAAAGCTAGTTATATGGGGCAATGGTAAGTGGCCAAAAAATGATGAGGTTTGAGAATAGAGGAGGTATGAGGTGTGTGAAGTAAGATGACAAAGGTAACGTGTGTGTAGTATAGAAATGGAAAAATGGGTGTTGAGGAATATAATGATATAGGATAAGTGGTGTAATGTGAGGAGAAAGGATAAAGGGCAGTGTATGTATAAAGATGAGTGATATGATGTACATTGTAAGATGTGTATAAAATATTGTATACATGTAAGTATAAAGGAAAAGAAGAAAAGAATATACTTTAGCAGTGAGGGCTTTAAATTCAGTGTATCTGTGGGATTAAATGAAACATAATTAGAAATCAATAAATGATAGTGGATAACAATAGTGTTAAGTCAAACCAAGTATTTAGTCCATGTGGAGTCATAGCATCTAATCAATGTATCCAAAATGCTTTGTGGAGCAGGAGTAGCTTGACTCTATTACCCCCTCGTCTCGGGATTGGGATATGTTCTACTACTTGGAATTTAAGTTGGGAGACTCTGTGTCTGGTTTGGTGAAGTGATATGGTAGGGGTAACAACAGCTTATTGCAGCGAATTTTGAATTAATGTTTGGATATGCGGTCTTGTATATATTGAACAGTTTCGCTAACATATACAAGGCCACAGGTTATTTAATTACATAGATGACAAATGAGGACTCGCAAGTGAATAGTCTTGGATGTGGTAGGATTTACCTGTGCAGGGATGAAAAATCTTGTCACCTTTCTGCACGTTATTGCATTGCATGCAGTTGAGTCAGGAGAAAGTACCAAACTTGTGTGTGCCCTGACTGGTATATCCTTAAGGTTGGGTAAACGTATGCTACATGGATGAAAGTGATTTGTGAATTCTTGTATGTCAGGGTTCCTTAAAATAGACCAATGGCTTTTTTTGGCTTTCTGTAATTTGAAGATTGTCGGTTCATATTGGTGTACAAAATTTATGTGTGGTTGATCGTGAACTGAAGTTCTGGCCAAATTTGATTGAGGTGTGAATGGAAGGCCGAGAGGGTGTTGAGTGGCCCTCCCTATATGCAAACAATGTTGTCAATATATTTTTCCCATAAGATGATGTAGGTTTTATAAAGTACATTGGGATAAACAAAGTGGTGTTCGAAATCAGACATGTGACTGTTTGCATATGGGGGGCCACGTTGGACTTCATGGCCTTACCACATATTTGGAGATAAAACGAGTCCTGGAACATGAAATAATTTTCAACTAGTACCAGTGTAAGGAGATCTAGACATAGTTGTTTGACTTGGGGTGGATATTGTGGCTTGCCTAGTAATTTAGAGACAGCAAAGAGACTTTTATCATGTTGCATACTAGTATATAGGCTGGAACTTGTTTGAGATTATGGATGTATGTCAAGAAGACATTGGTGTCGAGGAGAAATGAAGGAGACAGTTTGGTCAGTGGAGTGAGAATTTTTTCAAGAAAAATATAAAAGGGGGATGACTCGGTAGAGGCGACTATCTGTTTGCCTGGTGGTTTGTCAAGTTTTTTATGAATCTTGGGAATTATACAGATGACAGGGATTGCTGAGTTTTGGTTGTATAAAAAACTATGTTTTCTGATCAATAGTTTTGGCCTGTAGATAGCTGTCCAATAGTCGTTTGAATTTGGTAGATAATCTTGTGGTGGGATCTTGGGTTAGTTTACGAAAACCCATGAATCAGCAAGTTGAGAGAGAATTTCATTAACTTAAATCCTGCCTATCCATTATCACTATGGCTCCCCCCTTGTCTGCCGGTATGACTATAAGTTTTTTGTCACTCATCAGAGAATCAAGTGCTTGGCGGTCAAGGCTAGAGAAATTATTGGGGTAGTGTATTGTGTCCTTTTGCATCTTTTTCATGTATTTCATAAAGTCCCTATAGATGAGAAAAATAAAGTTTTCTACTGTGTGGTCCCTTTTGAGTGGTATGAAAGTGCTCTTGGATCTGAAGTTAAAATCCTGAGCTCTTATGATGGCTGATTGTGGCTCCATTGGAACCCATGTTTGGGCACTTTCTGTGTTACAAACTTATGATAAAATTGTTATCAAAGCGGCTGACAAGGGGATTAATGTGATAGTATGGCCTAAAAGTAAATATGGAAAAGAGGCATTTAAACAGCTCAGAAATCATAACGCCCATTGTAAATTAACGTATAATCCCACTAGTAGTTTTTTAACTCAGTTGTCTACTATTCTTGAGTCAGCATATGAGAAGGGGACAATCCGTAACAAATTACTCAAAGGACTGGTGGTCGAGGAGCCCAGGGTCCCACCCTGTACTTACTTCCGAAGATACATAAGGATCCCATTGATCCTCCGGGGCATCCAATAGTCTCAGAGATGGGGGACCTGTCATGCAAATTTATTGATTTCTATCTAAAGACCCTTGTGGAGTGTTTACCCTATGTCAGGGACAGTTTGGACGTCCTGTATAGGATCAATGGGATTTCCTTAGAATCGGACAATAAGAGTATATTCTCACAACTGCTTAGTCCAAAAATTGCTTAAAGGGAACCTGTCACCTGGAACCTAATTTTACAGGTTACTGAAACCCCTTACAATTGCATTACAAATATGCCTTTCTGCCTTCTCTAAGCATTAGCATTACGATATGATTTTGTGTTTTAAAGAGGACCTTTCACTACCCCACTTATATGGAGATTTGCAAACCATTCTGTAGGGGCTGCTACATAGATT
Source organism: Engystomops pustulosus (assembly GCA_019512145.1). NCBI lineage: Eukaryota > Metazoa > Chordata > Amphibia > Anura > Leptodactylidae > Engystomops > Engystomops pustulosus. Next base: position 150,864,174 of record CM033643.1, read on the forward strand.
CACAGGCACTTTGAATTTTCCTTCTAGCCCCCACGGTTTTTGAGTTATTAGTCCCGAGATCTGACCACACTGCCTCTCATACTGTCAGTGGTGAATGTCTCTATGTTACACCCATTGGTAAACACGCATGCAATGTAAATGGATTGCAAACACTATGTAAACGTAAGTGCAAACGAGACATCAACGCATACACCACATATGCATAAACGCGATGCAAACAAGACATAATAGCAAATGCAATGTCAATGTAAGTGTAAACGCAAAAGTGATGGCACAGATGTGTAAATGCGCCATAAACATAAGCAAAAACACAAGTCAAACTCGACATAAATGCAAATACTATGTCAGCATAAACGTGACGCAAATACCACATAAGTTTGAACACAACGCAAATTCAACATAAATAGAAAATCTGCATATGCAAACATAAATGTGAGACAAACGGCACATAGGTGGAAGTGTGCCCAAAATGCTGCGAAGCGTAACCGTGTAAGAACATTTACTTACCTGTCGCAATCCTTGAGGTGCTTTGTCTGATGAGGATTCAGAGCTGCCGCGATTCACTAAGATCGTGCGTCCAATTTCCTGCATGTTTCGCTTCCCCGCTCAGGTCCGCCAGAGTTCACCATCTTCTTCCCAGTGCATGTAAGTGCATGGCTTACGACACAATTTGAATTTTAAATCCCACACTTAGTCCGAATCCGTCAGATTCGCCACCGATTTGTGTTACATGAAAGTTGCCACAATTGTGCCAAAATCCGATTGGGTGCGCCAAAAATCCCAGTTAAAGGCAGAGCAGAATGGAAAAAGTCGGGAAACCCAGCGACTCCCGCGGACCCTTAGTAAATATGCCCCAATGTCAACAGAATATTAGCAAAATGTGTGTGAACACAGCAATTAGATGAACATAGAAAAAACTCACAGCTCAATATTCATAATAGGTTTTCTGACATTGCCTGCCACTGATTGGACAGTATAAGAAAAGATTTGCATAACACACGCTTCTAGCCCCAGCCCCAGCTCCTCCTCTCTGACCAAACACAGATGACAATAGTCAGAAACTGGGAAAAATGGGGCTCATTTACTTACCCGGTCCTGTCGCGATACAGCGGCGTATTCTCAGACGAGTCTGATTCTTACGGCGATTCGTGCGCCCAATGTCCACCAGGTGTCGCTGCTGCGCCCTGGTCCGCCGGAGCTCACCAACCTATCCCCGGTGCATGTGAGTGATAGATTTTGCGACACAATTCGGTTTTTAAATTCCGCGGTTTTTCCTAATCAGTCGGGTCTCCGACGGCCACGTCCCCCGATTGCTGTCGCGTGAAAGCCGTCGTGTTTGCGCCGAAATCCAATTGTGTGCGCCAAAATCCCGGTGGAATTTGACGGAAAAAGTCAGGAAACCAGACGAAAGTGCGCCCGCGGGACCCTTAGTAAATGAGCCCCAATATCTCTGCAACCACGGGGGCTAGAAGGAAAATTCAAAGTGCTCCTGAATCGGTGTAGCAGATGATGTATGATGATCTCTACATGTGGGAGGTGGTGAAAGGTCCTCTTTAACTTACATTGCATCCTGACAGAATCCTCTGTGTAGTCCTTGGGGTTGGTTTTGGTTTTGATACATTTCAAAAAAACAACATGTAACTTATCTGTGCTGCAGACTGCTCAACTCTAAGCCCCTACATTTGACGAACTATCAATATACAACACACCAACTACAGTAGATTGTTGAATGTATTATTAGTTCAATTTTGTGTTATTTCTTGATTTCTCTTTAATATGCAAAAAAAGGGAGGAGCAAAAAAGGAGTTCTAGCTTTTTTTTTTTTAATGGTGTATAAGAATATAGCAACATCAAATATGTACTGTATATAGGCAGTCAGATGTTTGCTTGTTTAATTGCAATAGGGAAGTACAAAAAAGGTTTTTTACTTTTTTATATAAAAAGATGTACATAAATGTTTATGGTGTACATAAACAAATATCCTGTCAAAAAAATGATACTTGCAAAACTTGGAATTGTGATCAAAATAGAGCAATAGAAGATACAATTTATCCTGCAAAAAATAAGGCCACAACTAACCCCACCAACAGAAAAAAAAATGCTGTGCCTTTCGAATAGCAAAGCAAATACTATTAATATTTCCATAATTAGCTTTTATGCTACAAAATTTGTTTTAAAAAAAACTATATAAATGAGGTATTGCCATAATTTTACTACCCCATAACATGTTATCTATGTGAAAACAGAATAATGTTAAATCAATTCTGTAATTTTTTCTCGCTTTCTGAAAGAGATATTAAAGTTCATCCATAAAGTATGGCCAACCGAAAATGGTGTTACTGAAAAATGTAGCCATGAAAAATAGGGTAAAGGGCAAAAGAGGGATACATATGGAATCTAGAAGCTTATATATGGAATCTAGAAGCTTATGATGAAAGAACACCATTAACTGATCACAAAAACCCAAATAGAGTTCTTTCCTTTCTACAACCTGCTTGGTGCCCAGACAGCAGTTTATGCCACATCTGACAGTATTGTAGCTGCAACCAACTCAATGTTATAAATGTGGGCATAAACTGCACTTGTGGGAAATGGTGCAAAAGGGAAAGAGTGATATTTGGCTTCTAGATCACAGATCTTGTTTTTGGAAACCTTGGATGCCATGCCATTTTTCCATAACTGCTAAGGTGCTAGCATAGTGGTATCCCCAAGTAAGCCTAATATGGACGCTACATCCATCATAGAATTTATCAAGCGGAATAGTGATTGTTTTGACCCACCATTAGTTGTAGGAATTGTTCCAGAAATGAATGAACAGCTGAACAGTGAAAAGTGAGAATTGCTATTTTACCAGGAATATGCCATTTCGGTGCGTTTCTGTAGAAATATTCTGGGCACCTCATATTAACCGTTGAAATGTTATCTAATGTGTAACATTTTTTATTTCAGCTCAGTGCCTTTGTAATCGGCAATACATTGTAAATGAAACTTTTTGAAAGCACCAGTGCTGAATTTTCAATCTAGCCCTTTTTAATTACTTTAGGTGTAGTTTCCAATATGAGGGTTCATTTATTTTATTTTAGAGCCTTTTCAATTTCCAGCCAATGCTTTAAGTCACCAAATTAGACCACAACTACACTTAGCACTCTTTCAATCCTGATTCTTGTCTTATTTTCACACATATGTTTAGGGCCATGTGAAGGGTGTTAATAAAATCAGGAAACATGGCATAATAACTAGAGAGCAATCTTTTCATAGTGGTGCCAACTGTTAACTTCCTTCAGGGGGTTGGTTTCCAAAATGTGGTATATTGTTGGGGGTTTCCACTGTTCTGGTTCATCAAATAACCATAAAATGATTTCTTCATAATCTACCCTCCAAAAGCTTGATGTCCCACAATCCTGCCATGCCATTTGCTCAAACAGCAGATAAAATAACCATGTGCTTTCATGTCACAGCGGTTGGCATATGGAAAAATGCATCCTTAAGAGTCTGGCGCCGGGTTTGGTAAGGATGCAGTTACCACATGTAAATCACTGTGACGTGGAAATCATTCAAATTATCTTTGGATCGAGTCATACAGACAAGCCCTTGTTCATGACCAGGTCCTGTTAACTACCAATATGCCTCTGTTGAGTTCCTAAAAGAGAAAAAGGATTTTGGGGCACTGTGTGAGAGCTAGTTCCAGCCCTGATATTGCACCCTCTGTTGACTCCACTAGAGGCCAAGAACACATACTGCTAGAACGAGGTAAAAGGACGGATATATCCTACCCTTTCTTCACAGGATCACATAATGCTGAACCATTGGTTCTGGACAGGATGTTTTATTATATGCAACCTTGTCTTTGTTGGTTTCTTCCATGGTCCAAAGAAGAAATCATTTTGGCTGTACGTGGTGACACCTACACATAAGATTGATATTTGTGGTATACGTTTTATATAGAATAATAAAAGTTATATCTCACTTTTCTGTTTGTTTATATCACGGTGGAACAAGCCTTTTATTTCCTTTACTTTCTTTCGATTCTGTTGTTTTAAGTATGAAAACATCATAAAAAATAATGTAAAGGTATTATCTATGCGATCATAGACTGCATGAAAAAGACATTAATACGACACAGTGAAAGACACATAAAGGCAAACCTTGTAAGTAAAAGTTGCCAAGTAAGCCCTTATTTTTAATATTACCAGGCAAAGACAGATGTACGCCACAGGGAAGGAGACAATGAGGTTTTCCAAGACATGAAAAATGATGGTATATTTGACTCCTGCTTTGAGATCCATCCAGGGTGTCCTTATCCATCTGTTGCATTATTTTGACAACATTCTTTTTAAAGAAAGTTCTGCGGCTTAACCCTGTGTATTCTTTTACTGAACAAATTAAAACTGTTCACATGACTCAAAAGAAAAGTTTCTAGTGAGTAACAAATCACAGAACTACCATAGAAAATAATGGTAACACTTCATTTTAACAAACACAACTCATGTAATTAACCAAGGAACATTGTCCAACTTCGACAATTAGCAAAGTTTTAAGAGTGAAACCATGATATAGACAAAGTCACTTAATTGCCTACAGCAATGTTGCCACTTTTAAACATAATTTTACATCACAGATACACTTTAAAATATAATGCACCAATTTTCCCTTTTATTATTGGAATCAAATGACACTTGCTATTTGTTAATACAACAGTGATAAAAAAATGATTTTTATATAAGAGCAGAAGTATATTGAGAAAAACTGCACATTTGAAAGGAGAATCTGGTCCCCAGTTGGGCCTGGGTGTAAGTTAATATATGATTAGGCATAAAAGTATGCAGGTTCCATAAGGTATACTGCAACACATTTGTACATAGGAGATGCTCAGCTGTAGATCCCACACACTTGTAGGTTGCTTTCAGCTGGACCCAAAAATGTTTGATTGGTTATAAATCTGGCAACTGTGCAAGCCCGGAAATTGTTGAAATCTAGACATTTCTTACGAAACAAAAAAAATTGCAAACATATCCTACATCTGCAGCATATACGGTAATATGCACAAATTAAAATAGAGTCTTTGTTGATAATTATTAAAAATTACAGTAAAATACATATACAGACTAGGAAAATTACTAAGGTGTAAGCCATAAGTGGCACAACAGGGCAGGATCCTACATACACATGTATGAATACTGTATATGTTATATTACACAATGAATTAATAAATAATGCTACATCCCTCTTGAAAAGAGAACCCAGTAAGCTATAACATAACTATCCTGAACATAGGTATAAAATAGACCAAGCCAGCTTACATAAGAAACAGGTATCAGCGGTGGGGATAAGATTTAGGGATACGAACGCCATACGGTATTCATACATTTGTATGTAGGATCTTGCCCCGTTGTGCCACTTATGGCTTACGCCCACTTAGTAGTCAACTTCCTAGTCTGTATATGTATTTTACTGTAATATTTAATAATTATCAATAGACTATTTTAGTTCAACTTTTATGGTCTACACTATGCATTCTTCCGGTTTCTTGTGGTTTGGTTGATGATTTCTTATGAAACCCTCCATGTGTCTGGGAAAACATTACCCAGATAAAAAAAAAACAGTTGGAAGCCCTGCCATTAGAGGCCACATATGTGTCTGCAGGACGTCCTGCACACATTGCTCAACTGTTAGAGCCCCTTGTATTACTACTAAAGGTGACCGGTTGTCATTAAGATGGTTTCCCAAATCATCCCACTTGCAGTGATACAATGAATGCTCTTACCATGAGACCTCCATACTAAAATCAAATCATTGTTCTTTTCCTTCTGTTAAACTCCTAGAAATTCAACAGGTTGAAAGTGGGCTTTTCAATGAAGGTGTCATTGGACAATGAAAATTGTGGAATCTGTGCCTACACTGCTTTTTCTCTATTCTCCCCCCATCCTTACCCCCACTGTGTAGCCCCTTGCAGTTCCTTTCCCAATAGAGAAAGTCACATACAGAGTAAAGGCTCCCTTGTTTCTTGCTTTCTCTACCGAATCTAAAGTTCACATGCCCTCTATAGGCACTTTTGGTTGAAAACTTCATGGGTACTCTAATTTGTGGTTGCACACAATGGCATACCTTCCATGTATGTAGTAGGTCAATGTAGCTGCTATGGAATCCAAGGGGAGAAGGCCCAACATTTATTTACTGCATTCTCCAAGAGACACAACAAACGAGAGCTACAGAGATTTTTACAGCTTCCACTGAGTACATTCATTCTTGTACCTTCTCCAGCTCCAGGCATCCATTTTTTATTATTCTAAGATGTATATGTGAGATTTATCAATGCATGTATGCTAGTTGTGTGGTGTAAAATATTGAGGCATGAGTAATATTTCTAAATATCCTTGACTTTATTTATGGAGGGACCATACCATGTAATACATGTTATCCCATGATGTCTTTAGATGTCATATGCGGAAAGTTATGATGCACTGACATATTTCCATCACAGCCACTATAAAGGGTTTCAGTGCTTTGTGCTACAGCAGCATTGGATTGGACCTTATATGCTAGCTATTGTCCTGTCACAACTGCAACCAGGAACCTTCCTGACATTTTTGAGTTGTTCTGACCCACTCATTCAGCCATCACAATTCGGCTCTTGTCAAGGTTGTTCTGCTCCTTATATATTCCTCCTCTTGACAAGAAGGTCAATGGTGCTCATTTCACCTGGCTTTAATGTTGTGCCTGGTCTATGTAAATTACATAGTGAACTCCTGCAAAATGTATAGATCAACAAATTCTGACCAAGAAAATAATATTAATATAGTAGAATACATAAAACGTCTGCAGCTAATGCAACATGGTGGAATAAATACTTTGTGCTGAGTGTATTTCTGTATTTAGGGCAATGCATATCACTTCCCATCACTTCCCCTGCTTAATAGATACCAACTCAATTTCACTGTATATTTTATTTACAGATTTGTAAAATAGAATGTCACATCTACATACACACTGTGTGAAAATCTTTTATTTTATGGAATCAACTAAAAAAAAACTACAATTGATCTTATTGGGGAAATAAAATGTTCTCCTGTAACTTTAGTGACATCTAGTGGACAATGTATAAATTGTTTCAGTACTAGTTTTGTTTTAATTATTATGGTTTTTGCTGATATCCATATCACCAGGTACCATGAAAATGAAGTGTAATCCAGAATGTTATACAGCAGGAGGACCAGCTATATATAGTTGAGTGAAAAATATATTTAGTTTATCATTTGTATCTGATTTTTCTCTGCTGAGCAACTGTAATCTAGTCAAGAGGGAAGTCTCATCACTGAATGACCGCTCTCTACAGGTCATCAATTTCTCCTTCACTGAAAGGATGACTCCCTGACTAGATGACTGTTCTACGCATAGAAAGTGTACAACTTTAGAAAGTGTGGAAAAAGTTTAAAAAGTCCGTTGTTGGTGCCATAATGTTTTTAAACTTTTTGTGTTAAAAATAAAAGCAATGTTTAAATCTATTTTTCAAGCTGGATGTTTTTCTTATTGTATCATAGAAACTTTTTATAGAAGTACAGCAGGCAGAGATCTTGAAAACCATGAGAAATTGATACCTAAAGTATATTGGAAAATTGTATATATTTTCTTTACACAAATTTCTTCGGTGTGACCCATCTATCACAAATATTTTGCTTGTTGCCTGCTGGTATTCAATAGCAACAGCAATATAAATCAGCAGCATTTTTGTGGAATGACTTTAAAGCACTTTGTCATCAGATTTTAAGAAATATCCTTTCTAGAATTCCATCTTTCAAGTTAGAACCTTAGTTATTTAACTCTAAAAAGAAATCTCCTCCAAATTCGTGACAATGAACAGCAGACATTCAGATTGTGCCGGAGGTGAGTCAGACACCACTATCTTGTGTTCTATAGACCTAGAAACATATTGCTGGTGTTATGTTAAAAATAATGGGGGTCATTTACTAAGGGCCCGATTCGCGTTTTCCTGACGTGTTACCCGAATATTTCCGATTTGCGCCGATTGTACCTGAATTGCCCCGGGATTTTGGCGCACGCGATCGGATTGTGGCGCATCGGCGCCGGCATGCGCGCGACGGAAATCGGGGGCGTGGCCGAACGAAAACCCAACGTATTCGGAAAAAACGCCGCATTTAAGAACGGAAAATGTGTCGCTCGGGACGCGCTTACCTTCACTCAGCCCGAGCCGGTGAACTCCAGCGCGTTCAGATGCTTTTCAGCGCAGCAGCGCCACCTGGTGGACGGCGGAGGAACCTTATTAAATCCCGGCCGGACCCGAATCCAGCGCAGAGAACGCGCCGCTGGATCGCGAATGGACCGGGTAAGTAAATCTGCCCCAATATTCTCATTTTTGTAGGTAGTTTTGCACTGAAGATAAAGGTGCTTTCCCTGCAGCCTCTAAACATGACTCTTCTCTTCCAGATTTCAGACGTACAGGCCGACAAATGTGCCTCAAAAGGAGTCATTTATCACAATTCTGTCTTTCATCATGTGCGTCTATTGTGCCTATTATGAGCAGATTACAACTTTGTATTGCAAAATTTGCAATGGATAGAAAGAGGAGTGATGAGCGAAAAAATGGTGGGGGATCCCCCCAATTTTTTTTCTCTCTATAAAATAAATGCTGCACTTTAAAATGATAGCAAATCTCTAGAAGTCAATTAAGCAGGGGCATGTCACATTAGCTAAGGCCATCGTCGGGTCTATGTGAAACCTGGCGTAGAACTCTGCCAGACGCACAATAATGCACCCACCTTGCCGGGTATATCAAGAGGTCAAAGCACCTTGATTTATCTGGTGGAGCCTGAGGGCAGGGCCAACCTATCATCATAATACATACTTCTCTTCTACTGTAAAGCATTATAATACACACCTCAGCTGCTGCAGAACATCGATAAGCACACAACTAGCACTGCAGCCCTCCTCCAGACGGGGTTTTATGGCAGAGTGTGCTGACGGAAACCTCTCCTCAGTGCAAAGACATGTGAAAGCCGCATACAGTTTGCCAAAAACAGGAATAAGTGGAGTGCGGATGGGTGGCTGGATGCCTGAAAACGTTTTGTTACGTACTTACATACGGATCCATTCAGGAGCCGGCTCTTTATAGTGACCGGAGCCACACAACCTCACTACAAAGAGCCGCTTCCCATTACTACTCCACAGTCCAGCATCTTGGAGGCCATGCCCTTTCACTCGTGAAGCTCTGCCCTGCCCGTGACCAGGCTAGCCAGGAGCAAAGAGTGTTTATGACTTCCTTTGCTGCTTAGGAGCCAACTGTATTGGTGCCCCCATGCTGATACAGTTGAGCATAGAGCAGGGCTCAGTGGAGGCCCCCTTTGCTAATCAGTGGTGGGGGGCCCCAGGTACCCAACCCTTACTCCCACACACAATGCTTATCCTTATAGGGGTGTGACCAGATTAAGTAGGAGGAGTTTTTCTAAGTTTCCCACAACTCTGATGATCATTTATATAGGTGAGCAGCGATGTATGAGGTGAATGAGCAGCAGAGAAGATCCCCTTCTATCATCATGGCACTGACCGTTCCAGCAGTGAGATCACTAGACTTCACTCTCCTCGGAGAGGACACTGCCACCGCTGCCGCCTGGTTGTCCTGGTGATGATATAAACAGAACCGGGGACCGCGCTCCTCCCTTCCGCCCTGCAGCAGTAGAGAGCGCGCTGTGTGTAATAGGTCTTTACACCAGCAGGGGGAGCAATGTTCTGGAGGCGCGCGCGGGTCTGGCACATGATGCTCAGCATGAAGTGAATGTGGTTTCAGGGGTGGAGAGTTCTGTCACCTCACACGCAGCGGCACATTGTCGCACTGAGCCTTCTGCAACTTGCTTCAAAGTATAACATTTTATTGAAGTCACATAAAAACATGTACCTAAAAGCCTTCTACACGTAAATGTCCAATAAATGGGGAATGTGCAGCTATGTATGTGTCTATAAATGCGCATTAAAAATAAATGAGAAGTTATTTATTTTAAAAAATAGGGATTGATGACCTTATAAAATGAATGAGTTCTCTAATATGGTAGCAAACTACCTGAATACAACAGATGGAGAGGCCATAGCCGCACTTTACATAACCCTCCACCACTAAAACCGCGGCGCTGTACACAGTGTTTGTTGCATATTACATGCAGGTGGATGTACGACGGACTGAGGAATTTATTGGGTCCGCAATGCCTCCCAAACCAATCCCTGTCCCGTATAGGGGGTCTGTAACCTTTTAACCCCTTAACGCTCAGCGTCCGATATATCTCAGTGCATGTACATACGCTGACACTGATAATACCCTGCAATACATGAGTATTGCAGAGTATTATCATGAACAAGCAATCAGAGGATTGCTTGTTCATGTTGCATGGTAAAAAAAAGTGAAAAAGTAAAAAAAAAAAAAAGTTATTCAATAAAAAAATTAAGTAATTAATCGCTAAAAATGCCCAAAAGCCCCAAAATATACATATAAAGAGACATATTACTAAAAGAAAAAGTCAAAATCATAACACAAACCCCACATATATAGTATCCCTGCGTCCGTAACAACCCGTAGAATAACAGTAAATGATTATTGAACCCCCAAAAATAAACCCTCCAAAAATTATGATTTTTACCTATTCAATCCCACAAAAAATGCTATAAAAAGTGATCAAAAAAACATATGTACTCCAGAATGATACTGGTGCAAAGTAAAACATGTCCCACAAAAAAACAAGCCATCAACCAGACAAAAAAGTAAATATGTTATGCCACTTGGAAGACAGCAATACAAAAATGATAGATTTTTCCCCACATTAGGGTTTTATTTGACAAATTAGTAATAAAACATAAGAAAATATGCATGTCTGGTGTATCCCCGTAATCGTACGACCCATAGATAATAAAGATAACTGATTATTAGGCTAAAGGTGAACACAAAAAAGAAAAAATACAGTACAGAATTGATGCTTCTCTACTAACTCCTGCCCTCACAAAAAAGTTCCTAAATTTTCAACAATAGGTGATCCAACCCCAAAATGGTAACAACTGGAAAAAGCATCTCATCCCGCAAAAAAATGCCGTCACCTGGCCCCAATAGGACAAGTGAAAATTGTCATAGCACTACAAAAGGGGCCAATGAGGAAACTAAAATCCTGCCAAGTGCAGGTCCCTACTTCCTTCTGACCTCGCTGTGCACCCATAAAACAAGTAACGTCCACAGTGGGGGGGGGGTCTCTGCACTAAGGAGAAATTATGAAACATTATATTTTCCTTTTTATCTTTGGAAATGTGTACGTATACCGCACAATTTGACCATTCTCAAATTTCACCTATTTGTTCAATTACTATGAAGATCTCAAGGGGTTAACAATTCGGTTAAAAGCTGGTTTTCTGATAGCTTGAGGGGTGCAAGTTGAAAATGGGTAGATATATAGGGGGGTTTGATGCTAAGTGAGTGGTAAAATGTGTCATTCCAAAAACGTATTATCCCCAATAGTTAATTCTGAAATCCGCGAACGCCGAGATTCTATTTGTAAGACGCGTAACGTCAAAATAAATTATCCAGACATTTCAAAAATTATGAAAATGTAAAGTAGACAAATGGGAAATGTTTTTCAGCAATTTATTTAGGTAGTAAATCTATCTGCCTGAAAACGCAATGATTTCGAATTTCGAAATTTTTCAAAAAATTCATCATATTTTCTTTTTTTTTGGAAATAAACGGAAAACTTATCAGCCAAAATTTACCACTAAAATGAAGTACAACATGTGAGGAAAAAACATTCTCAGATAAGTAACAGTGTTCAAAAGTTATAACCATATAAAGCGAATCCAAAAAATCGGGCTGAGCCTTAAGCTACAAAATGGCTGCGTCCTTAAGGGGTTAATACCACAGCCCTTTCTTTCCTTATGGGTTTGTCTCTCCCCACTTTCCAAAAGCCAGAACTTATTTTTCTGCTTACAAAGCTGTATGAGGCTTATTTTCTGTGTAACAAATTGTATTCATAGTGTCTGTATTTAGTATCCATGCAATATACTGATAACTGGGAAAAAATAGAAATACTGTGAAATTGGAAAAAAAAATGCTTTTGCGCCATTTGATACCTAAAGTATATTGGAAAATTGTATATATTTTCTTTACACAAATTTGATCACCTTACTCTCTAGTCTCTTGGCTAAGATTGCGGAAAAAAATCTTCAAATCAGTTTTCAATAAAGAAACTGTGCGATAGCTGTTAGATTTTTGTTAGAATTGTTGAATCTTTATCTTCTTTAGGTATCACTGATATTTTGGCTTCAAGCATTTCCATCGGAATTTGTATTCCTTTGCCAAATGTATTTAAAAGAGTGGTTAAATGTGGACATATAATGTCCAAAAATACTTTGTAATATTCATTTATAAGTCCATCTGGGCCAGGGGTTTTATCTTTAAAGATTTTATAGTTTCTGATACTTCATTTTCGGTAATCGGTGCATTTAATATCGAATTTTGCTGGTTATCTAGGGCCAGCAAATTCAAATGGCCAAGGAACTCATCTTTTGCTTGTTGTGAAGTAAAATTTACCTTCCCTGTAGAGATCATAATAGAATTCAGGAAAAACTTCAATGATTTCTTCTGGGTTGTATGTTAAATTACCTTGTTTATTTCTCATGACCTTAATATTATAAGATAATCTAGTTCTTTTTTAATCTTGTTCGCTAGAATTTCCCGCTTTATCGCCTAGCGCATACTGGTTGGCCTTTGTTTTCCTAAGGTTTTCACTATATTTCTCAATTAATAGAACCCTCATGTCTTGCCCTACAGAGATTCTGCATGATGGAATCCTTGGGGTTTTCCTTACGCTCTTATTCTAAAATTTTGATTTATTTAGAAGCCAGATTCTATTTACTTCTTGATCCTTTTTTTTAATTATTCTGGAGTTGCTTTGCTGACTCTTTCCATTGTTGTCTTCTATGATTTCTCATCCCTCTTTCCATTGTTGTCTTCTATGATTTCTCATCCCTAGTTTTACTACTAATGTTATTGGTGAGTGATCTGACCAAATTAGATCTTTTATCTCAGCTTTTATTGCCCTACTAATTAGAGCTCTGCTAAGAAAAAATCTATTCGAGAATATGTTTGTACCTTCTTAGAAAAAAGTAAAGTCCTTTTCCTGGGCATGTATATATCGCCAAATATCATGCATGTAGTAATCTGAAGCTTCACGTAACTGAGGAAGATTCTAGCTCAGGTTTGAAATGCGTATTTACACAGCTTATCAATAAAGGAATTGAACAATGAATATTTGACATTTGAGTGATTGGCGCCAGAAACATTCCTGGAAACCACCATTGTTAGGAATTGACCATTTCTTGTGGCAAAAGCCCTGCCACTAAGTCCAGGACGGGCGCCTAAACAACTCAACACCAAAAGCGGTTCCACGTGTTGTACCGAATGTACAACCAGGATAGGTGAACATAATTCTGAGAACATCACCTACTCCAATTTTATCACAATTTTTCACACATGGGGCACAAGTATCGCCTCTCCCTTTTGTTTTGATTTCATTATATGTTTGTGGATTTGAAGCCTCTCTTTCATTATTATTGCACTGTTGAAATTTCCACCAATAATTAGGTTAACTTAAATCCTTCTAAAATACTAAAAATTGTTCATAGAAACTTAACTTGGCCTCTATTCGTTGCATAAAGATTTAATTCTCATTGTGTAAAGATTTAATTCTCATTGTGTACACAACAATGAGAATTTTTCCATCTAGAATGATATATCTCCCTTTTGGATCTATTTCTTTTTTATCTATTTTAAAGCATAGGGAGTTCATGATTGCTATCAAAACCCCAGCCTTTTTTTTAATCTGCATGCTAATAAAAAATTGTTGAAAATTTTTCGGTACTGAATCTCTTCTCATCTTGTTGTAATATATGTGTTTCCTGGAGAAATGCTACATTACAATTTGAATGAAAGAATGTTGAACAGGCTAGAAACCTTTTTGGGGGAGAGATCAGAACATTCACATGAAGGGATATAATGTTCAACTGCATGTCTCAAAGTATTGTATGTCTTAAATAATCGAGATAAGCCTTACTTTATTTTCTAATATCTTGTCATTTTTTAAATTAACATTGAGTCAGAAAATACAATCATTGCTACCCAAAACAACAGCCTTCTTATTATACCATATATATTTCAAAAAACTTTCTGGGATTATATGCCATTTTTATATATCTCTACCTGTCTGGTGCAGTAAATTTTTATTATAGGAAGAGACAGATAAAAGATAGAAAAAAATTGCAAAAAAAGCAACTTAGAAGGAACCATAAGTTGTAGTCTTCCATAGGCTTAGGCAGCCATAGGCTGCTTAAGAGTTTCTGCTGCTTTTTAGACCTAGGGATACAGTGGGCAGGAGAGAATAAAGTATAGAACAGGGAAGGAGAATGATCTTTTTTTCTTTTTCGTTAGTTATATTGTTTTTCAACTTCTAACTTTCCCATTTCTCCTCCTCCTCTGCTTTCCCGGATACTATACTGTTTTCCATTCTTGTGAAAGTTTTTTAGGTATTTTATTCACATCAAACTTTGTTGCCGTTAGTTAGTAATACATCACACACATGACCCAGATGTTAGTTTACACAATACTATAGATCGAGTCCAGAGTGTGCCATTCACTTTAAGGCTCGGCTTATAGCGTTATCTTTCGTAATTTAGAATTTGACCATTCTAAATTTCACCTCCATTTTGGTAACAATCTTCCTAAAAGCTGTTTCTGATAGTTTGAAATGGAGATTAGAAGATGGAGTGATATATGGAGGCTTTCTATTATTATTTATTTCAAATCTCATTAAAAATAATGATGCCCAAAAATATCAATTCTGAAATCAACTTAAAAATACAGAAAAACAATGTTCAATTTGAAATCAAAATAAACTATCCAGACATTTTAAAAATTATGAAAACGAGATAATTTCAAATTGTTCAGTAAATTCACTGATTAAAAAACTTAATTTCTTAAAAGCTTAATTTCCTTTGCAGCAGTCACCTGATTTACATCAAACACTAGCAAAGATTACTCTGTAGAAAACACCATCATTGCATTCACTCTATAATGTAACATCATATTTACACCCTGTAACTGCACTAAGCATGTCTAGAAAATTTTACACAGAACTTGATTAGTAGGCTCTAGAGACTATTGCTGTTTATGGCCACACAACTGCTATAAATTTCTGAGTATCAATAACCAAATTGCGTTAATCAGTTGTTTCTAGAGCTCAGGAAAGATCGCAAACAGAAGATAGAAAAAGCACATGCACTTTAACTAAAGCTAAAATAAAGTAGCTATTTAAGGCCTTCTTTGAGAGGACATGTTTAAGTTAACTATACGACAGCAATAAAGAAAATTCCACCAATGTAAAATTTCAAGGGGTTTCAAATAATTGAATTGGTTTGTGTAATTAAAAGTTATACAATTTTCCAATATACTTTCTGTTTCAATTCCACAGTTTTCCAGATCTCTGCTTGCTGTCATTCTATAGAAAGCTTTTATGTTTACTTCCAGTGGGTAGTGCGGCTTTGTTAACATGCTGGGAGATGAAGGAGAGAGACCAGTTCTGAGGTCCCTGCTCTCTAAGAGATGAGATAAAATGCTATGTCAGGACTTCTGCTTATCTCAGGACAGCGGTCAGGAGGGTCTGGTAGTTTTGGATTCTCGTGACCTTCGGACTATAAGATGCAGGCATTTTTAGTAATATTTTTTCTTGCTAAAAAGTGAATTTTATAGTCTGAAAAATACAGTAGTTTTTTTCTTTAAAATGAATGTATTTAGAAAATGAAATATCTAAGTAAAATGTTGTGAAAATATGTTTTTTAAATTTACTATTTATTAGTCTTTCCTTGTGTAACACCTGCTTTTAACCAGACACAAACAAAATAACTTCAGTATTAATAAAAACAAACAAAACTTTGAACAATAACTTATCACGCATGAAAATAGGGCAGAAAATGCAATCAATATATTGAAGCTCATGAATGAGGACATCTGTAAACAAGTTGTCTCATAGATCTGATGGTTTTACGAAGGACTCAATCAGGATATTAATCTCTCTAAAAAAGAAGAAGAAAAACAAATTTCAAAGACTGCATCTTGTAAGAACAATAGGATAAAGTACATAGTCCAACAATGACAAGACAGAAATAAACTTGCCATACTGAAATGTTCCATTTAGGAAAAGTGGACCTCACAAGAGGTTTTTAAGAAGTTCACACTACAATCGGCATATACATTCTTCATCTCTGTTTAAAAAGAACTGATGATAAATAAAGGTAGATAAATTGACAGTGTCAGTCAGTATCAGTATTTTTTGAAAATCATTTTTTTCTTTATTGGCTGCATATTACAGTCCACTTTTTATAAAAGTCCTTTTTTACTTTTACTTTCAATACATCGATCTATATCTTCTCTATCTATCCATCCCTCAATTCAATCTATCTATCCCTCCTAATAGTTGTCATCTATAGATGTCTAATTTTTACCTACCTATCGATCTAGCTTTTCTATCTATCTATCTACCTACCACTCTCTCATTTCTAAGTACCGATTGGTCTATCATTTCTATTTGCCTACCTATCTTTCTCTCTACACCTCACATTTATCTATAATCTATCTGTTATCTATTTTGCTATTTATATATCTTGTGGGATATGTGGCCCAATAGAGACTGTGGTAGCGGAAATTTGTGATGCAGTTCAAGACAGCAACACCAAAGTGCAGTCCAAAACAGCTCTTGTCTGCATATATTCAAGTAGCAGGTACAAAATAAAACAGCCTTCACATTCAGGCATCAAAACAAAACAAAAACATAAACAAAATCCTACCCATCTGTGTGCTAGCTAAACAGAGAGTTCCCCTAACTCACCACTAAAAATTAAAGTCACCCACAAGGTCATTGCTGTTCCAGGCATGGAAGTTAAGGCTGTGTGCGCTCTCTCTTTCAGGGAGCCTCCTCTATCAGCTCTGCTCAGCAGCTTTATGCACCTGATTGGGCTGCTCCCACCACCTGTGTACAAGGTGCTGAGCAACACAACCTGTCCTAGCCTAACAGCGAGGTGGAATGGACAGCCCCACTACCAGCCTGCAAATCCATCCCATATAAATCCGACCCTGGAGAGTTTTAAACAACTGCTCCAATAAAAACCTTGTTTGAGCCATACTTTCTGGATTTACAGTGTTTGCAGCTGAACAAACACAACCTCCGCATTAAGACCTTGCATAATAGGAAAGCCCAGGGGAAACATATTGCCCATTCACAGATTGTGTCTTACAATCTATGTATTAACTATTTCTGTCTATTTCTTCATCTAAAAAAAGGAAAAAAATTACACTATTCGTCCCCATTGACTTCAATATAAAAAAAAAATTAATGTCATGCGTTATGGTCAGTCTGACATCATCCATTATGAATCAGGTTTTTTTAACCGGAAAAATGTACTGCAAGCTCCGTCTTTTTTTCTGTGAAAAAAACTGAAGAATAACGGATCACTGTACAACTCATGACGTAAAAATTTACATTGATTTCAATGGGATTTAAAACTGATCCATTCTATTTCAGTTTTTTAATTTTCAAGGCGGATACTAGAAACGGAAATCACAACCCTAGTGTGAACTGAGCCTTACATTTTAATTTTGAAAAGGTGGTCCAGGTGCTGAGACCCCCACATATTAATGAAAGGAAGTGTCATATCTGATATGTGACAGTCTTTAGCTATTAAAAAGAGTAAGTAACAGCCGAAGGAGCACAGTACTTGGCTGTGAGATTGTGCCCCTGTGTGTCAGTTATCGATAGCTTTTACATCTAACATATTGGAATGGATAAGAACACAGGGCCTAGATTGAACAGAACAGTCCCAGATTTCAGGCTGTATCCTGCTGTCCCCAGTATGCAGGTAGAATTACAATGGTGAAGCAGAGAGCTGTCAGCATTCCACTCCAACATTTAGCTATTACAAGCCATTAATATGTAAGGTTAGAGATTCCTCCTGTGAGGAACAAGAAGAGGTGAGTATTTGGAGAAAGGAAGTATGTGTGGTGAATATGGGGGCAGTGTAAGAGGAGGAAGATATACAGAGTGGGGAACAAAGGATGGAGTATTCTTCTTAAAAAATATGAAATAATTTTTATGTTATTATTATGTTATTTTACTGCTTCTGCTTATAGGCTCAAGCAGCAATTTCACAATATGTACAGCAAAAATGGATATTAAAACAGCTATGCTTTAAATATATACTTACGCTTGCTTATCTAAAGTGAATTTCTGTCTCAGTAGCACTCTCTTTATTTCAGTGTCAACATCCTGTAAATAATTCAGAAAAGTGATTATTTAACCTAAACATCAGCTAATGCATACCAATTCCAATATAAGCAGCTGTGAAGTCGAAGTTATAGAATCAGAGTCCATTTAGGTGAAGTTGTAGTCATAACAAAATGGACCAAAAATATATAATAAATTGGTACAGTTGGATCAATGCAATATGTGATAAATATTTTTTCATATGAATTTGGGAAAATTATGAAATGTCCTTTAAAGGTCTGTTCTGATCAAAGGATTTAGGCCTAGGATGAACATCTTTTGTTGGGCCCCATTGTTACACTACTCAGCTTTATGGGGCCGCACTAGTAACTCCAACAATAGAGTGTTGTAGAACCCTAGATGTTACAACAACCATAGTACAGCACAAAATGCTACCACGGAAATTATAAATGCCACAGTACCGCAATAAATACCAGCAAAAAGTGACCTTTGTTATCTCATCAACTCGGTTTATGGGTCTATAGTTTTTTATTTTGTGTTGTGCAATGGAGTGTACAATATCTGTGTGAAGCTCAGTGCAATCTTCTAAAAAAAAAGTTGTTTGGGGCATTTAACATTCGCTTTGCTACATATATTGTTGAACATTCACATGGGGTATGAATGAACTTATTACATCTTACTGTTTTAAGGTAAGTACCATTTCTTTATATAAGTAGTCTGTATTTGTACATATTTTATTGGAAATTTAGAATCTTCATGTAATTTTTGAATTTTTTCACAGTTTGCTGCAAAGCTGCATGAAGGTGGTTTTGAGCATTAACCCCTAGGCGCACCAGGACGTTATAGTACGTCCCTGGGGCTAGATGCTTAGCGCACGGGGACGTTCTAAAACGTCCTGCTTCTGGCACCGGCTCACGAACGGAGCCTGCTTTCAGAAAATATATGGTTTGATGGGGTCTAGTATAATTATTTATGCTGTAATTTCAGTTCTATTTGTACATTTACACATAAAACTGTAAAAATTGCTCTGCCCAATAACACAACAAAATTTCCAGAAACACCTGGCAGTATATCTTTAGGGTCTAATTTCTATTTTCAATTATACTTCATAGAAAAAGTCATACCCTGGTTGCCCGAAGAAGAAAATCATTTGATGACTTAAGCTTCATGGTCTCTGTCTGGAAAGAAAATATAAATGAGATGTACAGTAGCTCTAAACATGATAATATGCACATGTGGACAAATATGTTGATACACCTCAATTAATGAAAGAAAAACCCGCAATGGTCACAATGAAAAACCCACAATGGTCACAGAAATAACTTGAATCTGGCAAAAGTAAACAAATTAAATAAAGCTTTCTATGAAAATGAACAAATGAAAGGCAGACTTTGCTTTTCAACCATGCTAAAACAGAATTAAATAAAAAATAAAACTCTTAAAACAGGCCTGGACAGCAATAATGGTGCCCCTGAAAAAAATGCAAACAAAGGGACATGTTAAATTACAGTGTGTCCACTAATTAGCATCACAGGTGTCTACAAACTTGTAATCAGTCAGTGGCCTGTATATCGGGCTACAGCTACTCACTGTGCTTTTTGGTGTCTCAGGAGCTTAGAAAAATGCAGTGTCAAGGGGCCCCACCATCTGATTTGATACACTAAAGAGTAGAGGATGTGCACGATTATATACATATTATGCTGCACCCTGTACAGCATAATATGTATATAACATATATGTGATGTAGATACTGTATCTATCATGTGTATTTGCTGTATGTGTATACAGTG
The DNA here is from genome assembly GCA_019512145.1 of Engystomops pustulosus. Classification (NCBI taxonomy): domain Eukaryota; kingdom Metazoa; phylum Chordata; class Amphibia; order Anura; family Leptodactylidae; genus Engystomops; species Engystomops pustulosus. The sequence goes on from CM033643.1 coordinate 150,884,275, forward strand.
TATGGTGTCTGTATATACTGTATGTGTATAGATGCTGTATGGTTGTATATGGCACTGTATTTGTGTGTATATTCTCTATTTGTGTGTGCTTGAGTGTATAAAGTGTAAGTGTAATTTGCAGGTGTTAGTATCCAAATATGTATATTTTTTTAAGTGGGAAGGGGGCCCCATGGAGAAGCCTGCTGTGGGGCCCCGCTTCTCCTAGTTACGCCACTGCAAGAAAGTCAACATATATTTTTAATATCATTTATTGGACCTATAGCTTTAACAACCAATATCCATTCATAGAACTTTGACTAAGATAGTAATTCACTAATGACCATTTGCACTGGTCTAAGAAAAGTTGGAGTGACTGATCACCAAATTTATTAAAAATGCCCACACATGAAGGTTGTATGAAAAGCAAAGGTAAATTTGTGCTATTGTTTGGAAGCCTTCTAAACTTGCTTTTTGCAGACCACACTTCATTTTCTCTTGCCACTTTATAATTTTGGCCAATTATGGATTTCTGCACAAATGGGCCATGAAATGTGAATTTTCAAGGCTCAGTTAATAATAAAAAATGGGAGTAAACCAATATAATAAAATACGGGGAGCGTGAAGAGTACAAATGAAGGTCAGCAGTTACCCTGGTGCATAAAAAGTCAGTCTGTAGCCGTGCAGAGATTGTGCAGCTGCAAGAGAGAATTGAGCGTATGACTGCTTCCTTATCCCAGCTCAGCGATCATCACGTTTCAGCTGTACATGAAGAAATGGTAATGGTATTTGAGGAGAGGACTCCCTCTTGATGTGTAGATTTCAATATGGACCAGAGCTGCTAAGAGTTCCATTCTTATCTCCTTCAAGATCCCTTATTCCCATATGTCTGCCCTTTTTCTTGGTGCTGTGGCCAAGAAATAAGATTTCTGGGACTGCACACATGTTCCTAGATTTTGGGCCACAGTTAAAGAGTTGGTTCGCTCTGCCCTCTATATGGTTTTGCCTTTGGATCTCACAGTGTGTTTACTACATGTATTTCCTAAGACTCCAAACTCCACAAGCTCAAAAATGTATCTGTCAACAAAAATTAAAAGAATATGGAATTTTGACCTATGTAAAGCCTAACACACTGAAACAAAGTTGATGCCACAATAAAGCTCTGTGATAAAAAAAAATTAAAAAACTATTTTTATTGATGAGTTACCGTAAATTACCTGTATATCTTTAATATATTCTTCTGTAGCCTCTGCATTTATAGCATGAGTTAGATTCTTTTTAATATTCTTCTCCAAAGCATTCACCTCCTTAAGTGTTTCGAGTACTTCACTTCTCTTTGCCACAAATATCTGTGCCTCACTTAAATGATGCTGTTCACTGGCTGAATCGCTCTCACTAGAATAATGTTGTTCACAGATTGAATTGGTCTCACTACCATGATGTTGTTCACTGGCTGAATCGGCCTCTCTTGAATGTACCTGAGCTAGATACACAGTAGAAGAAAGTAATAAAACGTCAAATAGAAATAATAGGTGTTTCTGCTCTACAAGCTTCCAAATACATCATTTTTGGTTAGCCAATAAAAATATCACTAAAAAATATGCTTGTCTTTTTTACATTAAGTTTTAAGCTTCATTTATATGAAAGATTTACCTTCATGACACAGTGTTTCACTTATGGACGCTTTGCTCAACTCAGTCTTTAAGTAATTTCTAAGTCTAAAGATATAAAGCAAGAGAGAATTAAAGCAACATCTGCAAATATACTACATTAAGAACATTTTCTTCATTCTGTCAAGGTTACTGTTAAGCCAAACTGTTAAATAATGTTCCGTATATACTCGAGTATAAGCCGACCCGAGTATAAGCCGAGACCCCTAATTCAACACAAAAAACTGGGAAAACCTATTGACTCGAGTATAAGCCGAGGGTGGGAAATGCATTGGTTACAGCCTCCCAGTATATAGTCTGCCAGCCCCTGTAGCATACAGCCTACCCAACCCCTGTAGCATATAGCCTACCCAGCCCCTGTAGAAGGAAAAAAAATAACACTGTACTCATCTTTCCGACGTCCCCCATAGGTCCTCTTCTGTCTCAGACTGTCTCAGACAGAAGAGGACCTATGGGTGACGTCAGAAAGGTGAGTTTTGTCTTTATGTTTTTAGTTGACTCGAGTATAAGCCGAGTTAGGGTTTTTGAGCACAAATTTTGTGCTGAAAAACTAGGCTTATACTCGAGTATATAAGGTATATTAAAAACAACTCATGAATTTACATTTGTAGCACCAGTTAGCATGTGTTTAGAAACTAAGGTGCTTTAACAAATTAAAGGGGTATTCTCTCAAATGTGTCATCTGGACAGTCACATTTAATTTAATGTATCTGTCATTTACATATATTTCTTCAATTGGATGTTATTTAAAAAAATGTTCCTGTGTGCAGAAAATTCCCCATAAATGTAGTCATAAGATCACTTAGAAATGGTGGACAGCTGTCCTTGGATACGACCACCACTACTAGAGTGATTGCCAGAGAAACAAATAGTTTTTGTATATAAAATGGCTGGGAGTTACTGCATGTCCCACAGCCGTCATAAGGTAATGATCACTGAATCCAGAAGGTCAGGTTGGCTCAACAGTGCATATGTGGCCAATGCTAAAAGAGTATGGAGATGGTTGAAATTAAAGGTTTTAACTTTTAATTTCAAAGTAAACTTTATAAATATTTCCCGAGATTCTAATGATCCAAATCCTTAGAATCTTGCTGAACAAACTATTCAAGGAGATTAAATAATGTTTTTTGCTGACAAAACTAGGAGTCACTTCCTACTTACAAATTTACTACTATTTAGAAAAATTGTTGTTTTTCCCTATTTGAGCACAAATATAGAGGTACAGTGAGCATTTAGATTGAGTCACTTTAGAATGTGTGAAGAGGAGATGAAGACAGCAGGGAAGGTGCTGACAGCAAGTAGACACAAAATTAATATTCAGTCTTTCTCTAACCCCTCACTGTCAATCCTAGTTTTAAACATTATAATAGAGATGTGGCTGAATTTTCTGATGCATTTGGGGAGCCCCAAAGGGGCCAAAATAGTGGGAATAGCCAACAACCCAAATACCCATTCAACTACAAAATTCTTCAAGTGGTATACTAACCATTTTATTCCCATGGTTGTCCACAGAAGTTTTTATTGCATTTATTTCTTCTGAATATTTTAAAAACAAATATATGGCCATAAACTGTAATGATATGTGGTGGATCGACAGTGGCAATGTGGGAACTACAATTTTGGAAGGAAGATTTTGCTGGAATAGTTTTCAGGTGCAAAACTGCAAAACAGATACCAGAACAGAAAAAAACCCAAACCCTATTTTGGAAATTACACCCCTCAAGTTAATCATCTCCCTGTAGGAGATTTGCAATTTTTCAACAAATAGGACATTTTATATTAACACATTAATAATTATATCCCCTAGGGTAGTGGTCCCCAACCTTTTTGTATCCGGGGCCCATTGGAAAACTTATTGACTGAAGTATAAGCCTAGGGTAGCAAATTCAATCGCTATTGTTTTATAAATGTCCAGCAGCCCCTCCACACCAATAAAAAAAAGTCCAACAGCAGCCTCTTCTAACTAATGAAATGTTCAGAACAGAGCCCCCCCATCAATGAAATGTCCACAGCAGAGGCCCCTCTCATTACTGAAACATCCAGCAGAGCCCCCCTCATTACTGAAATGTCCACAGCAGAGCCCCCCCCCCCTCATTAATGAAATGTCCACTGCAGAGGTCAACCCTCATTAATGAAATGTCCACAGTATAGCCCCCCTCACTAATAAATGTCCACAGCAGAGCCCCTTCATTAATGAAATGTCCACAACAGAGCCCCCTCATTAATAAAATGTCCACACAGAGCTCCCCTCCATTAACACCTTAACGCTGAAGCAACTTTTCACCTTCCTGACAGGGCCCATTTTTTTCACAGCTGACGTGTCTCTATAAGTGGTTATAACTTTGAAATGCTTTAACATATCCAAGCGATTTTGAAAAAGTTTTCTAGTGATACTTTGTACTTCATGTTAGTTGAAAAATTTTGGTTTTATGTGTTAAGGAGATCGCACTGGTCTCAGGAGCCATTTTGCACATAAAATGCCTAGTGAAACTAAAGTTTGGGTGGGGTTACTATACAAATAGAGTAAGGTAGAAAACACAAAGACTTAGCGCTCGTTAGCACTACCTAGGGGAAGGTATTCAGAGGAGCACCTGGGCATTTTGTTTGTGTGAAGACAGCCACTGGTTCTACATTCCTTTGTGTGCTTGCATCCAATAGTGTTGCATTTCCAGGGTCAAACCACCCAATAGCATTGCCCACTTGTGTACTTGCACGACCTATGCAAAGTGCCTTTATGATTTTCTGCATAAGGATCTCAGTGCCAAAAATAAACAGCCTTGAGTTAATGTTGAGTCACATTAACGTCGGGTTTCCCGAATATTTCGGATTTGCGCCGAACTGCCCTGGGATTTTGGCGCACACGATCGGATTGTTGCGCATCGGCGCCAGCTTTCACACGTCAGAAATCGGCCGACGGATTCGGGAAAAAACGTGGAATTTAAAAAAAAATTGTGTCGCAAGAATAGCACTCACATACAATGGGACGAAGAAGGTGAACTCCGGCGGATTTCAGCGCAGCACCAACACCTAGTGGATATCGGGTGCACGACCTTAGTGAATCCCGGCAAGCTCCGAATCACCGTCGGACAACGCGCCGCAGGATTGCGAATGGACCGGGTAATTAAATCTGCCCCAGTGTGTCTTTTATTTGTTACTCACTCATTTCCAGCGCTGGTAACAAAGACTCATATTATCTGGAAATCACCTTACAACGCTGACAGGGACTGTTAAAGCCTCGTGTATCCAAAGACCCATATGTTCTTCTTTTACATATGTTTTCCATTTATTTATGAGAAAATCAGATATTTGGTGAAAGTTTGGAAAAATTCTCGATTTTCAAAATTCAAAATGTTCTACTTTTTCCACTCTTAGTCATAACAGCAAAAAAACTTAATAACTAACATTCACCGAATGTCTACTTTACATAGACATGTTTTTTTATGCGTCCTCTTATTTTTGTAGGATGAATGTACACCTCAATGTACATAAAACAACTTTAATGAAGTTTGTTAACCTATAACTAATATAAAGAAAATCTAATTCGTTTTTATATCGCCATTTTTCAAAGATATTTAATATTTTTTGGTTCACAGAGCTGGTTTAGGACTTATTTTTTACCTGTTGATTTGTCCTTTTCAGTGGTACTATTTTGGCACACATAACTTTTTTTGATCACTTTTAATTAATTATTTTTATTACAGAAATTATATTAAGTGTTTAATAAACTTATTTTTATTTTTTAACAGGTTGGCTACATGTAACACACTGAGCATGCTGCACATGCTGCCTCCAAGCAGGACCCGGTTCCGGGAGAGGATTGCCCAGCCCCGGGGCAACGGCAGACCCCAGGGCTGCGATCGGAGCAGCGCCCCCCCCCCCCCCCGGTAAGCACCACGGCGTGTAAGCAGTTAACACCTGTCTGTAATTGGAGGAATCTCTGATCTCGGGTGTTAGAGGCAGCTTCTGGCCCCGGCCTGCAGTACTATTACGTCAACTGTCGGGAAGGGGTTAATAAAATGTCCACAGCAGAGCTCCCACCATTAATGAAACGTCCACAGCAGAGCCCCTTAATATAATAAAATCTATACTTACCTCCGGCTTCTACTCCCCATGGCTTTGTCTTCTTCTCTTAGCAGCTTCTTGGCAAAGCAGGCAGAGGCATGTCTAATTAAGAATTCTCTGATTGTGGCCCGGGACCGGTCTTGGGCCACAGCCTGCTAATATACATTGAAAACTGCCTGTACATTCTGCAAATCTTCAACTTTTTTTTAGTCTTTTAAAAGATGCTTTTGAGACATGGCCAAAACATGGCAATTTGTTTTTGTGCATTATATGTAAAACTAATGAAGTAGCTTCTAATCAGTTTATTCTTTTTCACACCCTCCACTGACTACAGCATGTATGAATTCTGAACCTGTAGACCACTGCTGAATCTTCCCATGATCCCAATTATCTGAGTTGCCGCAGCATGGCACTGCTGAAGTACTCCCAGCACTGTTATATGAATCTTCTTAGGATTTATGCAGAGATAGTAATCTTAATAAGACTGTCAAGTTTCAGGAAATCTCAAATATCTCTTAGCAGATCATCAGTCTGTCTCAATGATTTTATTTTGCACATCAAATATTTTATTAGACTCACCCTGATATGGAAAAATGACAAAACAAGAAAATACTTCTGTATTGTAAAATGTCAGCACGCTACTCACTGGTCATTGTGCTCCAAGGCAACATAAGCCTTGTTCTCAAGTTCCCTCACATTCTGCATGACCTCTTCTACATCCTCTGTTTTCACGGGTCGCTTCTTCATGCCAGCTATTTCAGACATTAGAATCTAAAACATTAGGAAACAGAATTTTGCTTTTTATCTGGGAGGATCATCATCAAAAGACCATTATTTTTGTGTAGAAAATACATTCCAATGGATTATTACCTCATGTTGTGGGGAAAACTGAGTATCCAACAAAAAGTCAACATACGAATCATAGGCAGCCTAATAGAGGAGATAAAAATAAAACCAAAAAAAATGTAAGATATACTGTAAATGATTTATTAGCACAAACATTGAAGAGCTATTTAATAGGTATACAATATTTATTTATATCTTGAACTAGTAAACCATCAGTATGTCAGCATGATATGTGTCCATTGGAAATGCTTTTTTTCTGACACATTCATTCATAGAAAAATGCATATATATATATATTGGTGAAAATACCTTCATAAGCCAAAACAGTTGTTATTCTTTTACTGTATATGTTCCATATAAAATGTAATCTGTAGTCTCAAACTTTGCAAGAGACCTGTATTGTTGCTCCTGATGATACTGTTATGTGTAGTATCTGCTAAGCAGAGGAAAGGACCAAGAGAAAAATCATTATGTCCCCACCTACTAATAATGAAGCACAACCCCCAACATAAAGTTGATAAGTCTTCATGATTTGTTTGGTATGGGTATATACAGGCCAATGTTCTACCTCTATTCACTGGCCACTTATGGCCAGTGCATATGTATTGCACTTTTAGTAATAATAATTCCTTTATTTATATAGCGCACACAGATTGTGCAGTGCTGCAGAGAGCTTGTCGTAATCCGTCCTCACAATCGATCAATGAGACTCACAATCTAATCAACCTAACAGTATGTTTTGGAGTGTTGGAGGAAACCGGAGGACCCGGAGGAAACCCACGCAAACACGGAGAGAACATACAAACCTCTTTGCAGATGTTGACCCTGGGATTTGAACTTGCCCTGCAAGGCCCACTCCTGTACATAACTCCCTCATTTGGTTGCTTCAAAGTTAGCTTTACTGGCGGTATATACAGCTACAGAAAACACAGGAGAAATCCCTACTTGCCATATCCATCTTCTCCATTAGGCATCACCACATCATATGTTCCTCACTGTCCCTACATGTTGGTTCCCTGAGAGTGTACCCTGAGAGTGTAATCCCCTAACACTTTCCCACGAATATTGTAAGGCTGGATTCACATGTTTGTCTTGGATTTAAACAATACAAGACACCAGGTGCTTGTTGCCGATCACATGCATTTCACTGGAAACACATTTGAGATCAAACCAAGGTCCCTCCTAGTGCAACGAGTGAACATGCCCAAAGAAATGTGCCCCACACACTACCCCCCAGTAAGTGCCACACACACTTCCCCCGAGTAATGTTCCCAGATAGTTACCCCCAGTAATGTGCCCCACACAGTTTTCCCCAGTAATGTGAACCACACACAGCCCCTAGTAATGTGCCCCACACACTTCCATCCCGGTAATGTGCACCGCACAGTTGCCCCACATGTTCTCCCCCTACCTAAGCCCATATCATGTTTCCCCCTCACTAGTTAGGTAGTGCAGCTCTGTGCAGTGCTTTCCCCTGCAGGTCATGTGATCATGACATCATCACAGGTCCTGCAGCCTCCGGGCAGTAATATTCTCCTGAGGATAGGATCTTCAGAGGAAAGCAGTAATGCACACTTTCTCATCATGATCTATGTCTAGAGGAGAAAGATCATGATTAGAGTGGGGAGGAATGACCGGGCAGCGGGACAAATATCCTGCTGCCCGGGGAGACTCGTGGGAACCGGCCTGGGCACGGGCTAGTGACGTCCCTGCTTGTATCATAGGTTTTTTTATTTGTTGGGATTTTCCACATAGGCAAATAAACCATATGTATTGGAATACCATGTATAATGTATTTATTAAATCCCCAACACCAGTTTTTTGTCTGACTTTGCACATTCTTTTTAGTGCAAACTGCTTGCACATGTATTTATGAAGTGTCCACAATACACGTGTCGTGGGTGTACCAGACACAAAATTCTGCACCACATTATCATGCAGTGTCCGACAGATATGTGTCACACGCCCTATGCGAAAGGTGCAACAAAAGAAGTTCAGGGAGAGCCAAATTCATGAAGAACGCGAGCCACAATTCAAGAATCTGGCGCACCCTGCACAGGTAAACTGAACCTAGTGAAGTCAGTGAGACATTCAAATTAAGGTTGAGATTAATCTTTTTTTGTTTAACTGTATTTTTATTTCAATTAAAATATTTTATACAATACTCGTATGAGAAATCCAGATATCGTAAGCAATAACAGAACAGGAAATAAAAAAGAAAAATCAACCATAGTCAACAATCAGTTGTAAAAGTTAACCTTAAGTCATCAGTTACATAGATCAGTAGTCAGCTTTGTATCTGTCATATACATCTTGCATGTAGTCATTACAAAAAGGAGAGCTCATTCGGAGCCCAATAAACAACATTACAACAAATCATTAAACCGTGGGGGAGACGTCAGACAAAGATACATAAGGAAAGAGGGGAGGAGGAGAAGAAGTAGAGATCTCTCTATAAGCTGTGCCTGCTTCCCGGTCAATCATCTCTTTGGTTTATCATACCCGCCCAATATGCATCCCATGGGGCCCAGATCTTAGAGAAACGATCTATTTTATCATCCATTGAAGCGGTCATAGATTCCATACTCCGGACCTCTCTCACTCTTGCCAAGAGGGACCCTCTGGTTGGCCGATTCGACCTCTTCCAGTGTTGTGCTATCAAGCACTTGGCTGCCGTAAGGATATGTAAGGCTAACCTCATGGACAGCTTAGGTAGAGGCTGCGGGGCTATGTTAAGCAAGTAGAACAGGGGGGTGAGAGGGATCGAAACTGAAAGTATATCATGAATCAGGTCTTTGACCTCCTCCCAAAACGGCCGAATGTTCGCACAAGACCAGAAGATATGGTGTAAGTCACTACCTGTCTCCCTGCAGCGCCAGCAGATGTCCTGAGTTTCCGGAAATATCTAATGTAATTGCGCAGGTGTATGATACCAGAAGTATAACAGCTTATACTGGTTCTCCTTGTAAACAGTGCACGTCGATGACTTGGCTGCATAATGCCATATACAACACCAGGTCTCCTGTGCGATCGGGGATCCCACCACCCGTTCCCACCTGGCCATGTAAGGGTGTGATACCTCCTCTGTTGGGTCAGGATGTAATAGAATCATATAAATGTCAGAGATGAGTCCTGAAGTGTGCGTGGTGGTTTTACATAGGTATTCAAAAGGGGTAGGCTTGGAGACTGTGTCGGAGCTTCCTAGGGTTTGCAATAAGTGGCGGATTTGTAGGTAGTGATATTGGGAGGAAGACGGGATGTCAAACTTTTCCTGGAGAGATTAATCTAAGGTTACTAGCAGATCATAGAGCACAGGTTGGGCGGTAGACTGAGATGAAAAAGGAGAGGTAAATAAGTGAAGCATTATGCAGAGCTTTGTGGATGAGAGTTATTATTTTAAGATTTATTCAGAAGGAGACTGGCACTAACTGTTGGCATCAGTGGAGCGCTTTGTCTGAAAGACAAGCCTGGCTGCTGCATTAAAAACAGATTGCAGAGTACAGAGTTTAGTGAGTGGAAGACCTATTAGTAGAGAGTTCCAGTAGTCTAGATGAGAGTGTATCTGAGCGACAATTAGCATTTTGGAGGTTTTAGTTGTAAGAAATGGGCGGATTCTAGAGATGTTTTTGAGATGCATGCCGCAAGACCGAGCAAGTGATTTAATAGGCTGTGCAAAGGAGGGGTCAGAGTAAAGCACAAACCCAAGACAGCGGGCCTGATGCCTCAGTGTTATTGTGATCCCACAGATTAGATTGAGAGGTTAGGATAGACTCTGGTGGAAAGACAAGAAAGATCAGTCTTAGAAAGATTAAGTTTCAAGAAGAGACAGGTCATGATGTTAGAGACAGCAGAGAGACAGTCACTGGTGATCTGAATTACCACACCATGACCAGGTGCCATTGACTACTATGGTGACGGCCCCATTATAGTCGTGTGTATGAGGCTTGCAATTGAAAGATCTTATACAACAAAAGTTTTAATACATGGATAGAATGTTAACTGTAGCCCACAGCTAACAGAAACAGCACAACTTCCATGTCTCTAATTCTCAGATTGTAATTCTCAGATTCTAATAACTCTGATTAGTTGATTTTTTTGAGTACAAACATTTGTGAAATGTTTTGAACATATTTACCTTAATTTTACTTAGAATATTTCCAAATATTGAAGAATCACTGCAGATATTCTGAAATGTTTCACTGAAGATTTGTAGACGGGCAAAATGAGGAGGTCTAATATTGGCGATCTTTAAGAGTTCCTGATTTCTCAATAACAAAAAAGAAGAAAAGATTAAATGCTTCACATGTTTATATTATCAGCCCTTTAATTTAGAGTGCAAAATACTACAACTACAAGGAAATCTATCACCAAAATCAAGCATGATATCCATGACCTCTTTGCGTCTAAGATCATAATCAGAAGTGCTATGGGGGATGTTACCAGAGTTCCTCCAAGCTGTAACTTCACAGGCTGTTATACTGTCTCACCTTCCTCCCTGCTGACTCAGCACTTCCCCATATACTTTGTCTGATGTAATCTCATGGCAGTAGAGAATTTTAGCACACAGTTGGGGGTGGGGGTGTGTATATATTGTAGCTTGAGTCTCTCATCTTTGAAGACCCTAGCAATGAGCCGGACTGTTAGTAATGCCTCGATGAGTCATGTGATGCTGCTGAAAAATACAGATGAGCCGCAGCTTTAGAGCGTGAGAAGAAATTGTTTTCAAGGGCCCAGGCCGAACCTTTGCATAAGGTCCCATTAGCCTTCAGTCAAGGAAAAATACTAAATATATTCCAGATGTCAAGAAAGTCTAGCAGGTCTAGAATTTAAGAAAGTGTGACACAATTTTTCTATCTACCTTCTATATTCTAGAAACGAAGGTGTCATTATAAAGAGTAAAATCTTGCACTAAGATTCTGTTTCTCTGCTGTAACTTTAATTGAGAATATATCTATGGCAGTTAGAAACACAATCTGGATTGCGCAATACAAAAATCAATGGAAGAGGCGGGAAAGGAAGAGGGAATAGAGGGGGTTATGGTGCTTCAAAGCAGGATGCAGGGAGAGGAGGTGGACAAAAAAATATAACAACATGGCCCACAGCCACTAAAACCCCAACAGTACATGGAGCTCACAATTCTCACAGTTAGGTACCCTAGTCAATGCAGTAATATAGAGACCACTGAAGACTGAACTTACAGACATGGTGCCACAAACACCCCTCACTACACAAGGGTGATTACAGGTACCTCTCACCATTTTTTATAGCACAAATCCTCCACAGATGATTAACCTTTCCACCCATAACCATATGCATAACCTTGCCATAAAACTTTACCCGCACAAAGGGACATTATTAATATTCACATCTTTCTTAACCCCTTCCCGCCGCGGCCCTTTTTCGATTTTGCGTTTTCATTTTTCACTCCCTACATTCAAAAATCTGTAACTTTTTTATTTTTCCATGTACAGAGCTGTGTGATGGCTTATTTTCACTTAAATTAAACTTCAAAATGCTGGTATTTAATATTTCATGCCATGTACCGGGAAGCGGGAAAAAAATTCCAAATGCAGTGAAATTGGTAAAAAACGCATTTGTGCCGTATTCTTGTGGGCTTGGATTTTACGGATTTCACTGTGCACCCCAAATGACATGTCTACTTTATTCTTTGGGTCGGTATGATTACGGGGATACCAAATTTGTATAGGTTTTATAATGTTTTCATACATTTAAAAAAATTAAAACCTCCTGTACAAAATTTTTTTGGGGAATTTTGCCATCTTCTGGGGCAAATAACTTTTTCATACTTTGGTGTATGGAGCTGTAGGTGGTGTCGTTTTTTGCGGATTTTGATGACGTTTACAATGTTATCATTTTTAGGACTGTACGACCTTTTGATCACTTTTTATAGAATTGTAAAAAAAAATTTAACTGGCAAAAAAGTGCGATTTCCGACTTTGGGCGCGATTTTCCGTTACGGGGTTAAACGCAGTGAAAAACCGTTATCATATTTTGATAGATCGGGCATTTTCGGACGCGGCAATACCTAATGTGTTTATGATTTTTACTGTTTTTTGACAGCACATGGTAATGAATGGGTTAACCCGAAGTAGCTTCGGGTCTTCGTGAGACGTCACGGGGAGCGACGATCCACGGAAAGATGGCGCCGCATGCCGGCGGCGATCAGCGGTAAAACACCCGCGATCGGTGCCGGCACCGATCGCGGGTGTTACCGGTAAGCCTTTGCTGCAATATGCAGCAAAGACTTACCGGCTATGGAGAGGGCTCGGCCCGCGAGCCCTCTCCATGTACCGGGACCCGACATGTGACGTACTATTACGTCACATGTCGGTAAGGGGTTAATTGTGTCCAAACAGTTCAATCAAACCCAAATATTTGGTATCAGAGATTCAGGCACTATTGCATCTGGTAGCAAATCCCTTGTCGTTTCTGTATCAATTCTACATAGTTTTCTAGAACTCTGCTTGTTGTCATGCAACAGGAAGCTTCATCATTTACTTTCTTTAGATAAACAACAGTCCATGGTCATGTGATGCCACACAGGTGAGCAGCTCTTTATATCACACAGTGTAATCAATTGAGCTAACGAGCCATGCAACTTTGTGACATCACATGACCATGGACTGGTGTTTATCTAAAGGAAATAAACAATGAATTTTCCTTTTGCATAACAGCAAGAAAACAACAAGCAGAGATCTTCAGCAAGCAAAAATCCATGAAGAATTGATACAGAAAGTATACTGCGCCGCCAGGAAGAATTGATAAAGAAAGTATGCAGCGCCGCCATCTTGCCTAGATCGTCGCTCCCCATGATGTCATCGGGGAGCGGCTATCCGTCTCCATGGTAGCCTCGGGTCTCCCGAAGACCCGAGGTTATTTCGTTTTAACCCCTTCATTACAATGTGCTCATAGCACATTGTAATGAATAAGGAGGAAAATCCCCATATACTACCATACTGTAGTATGGCAGTATATGATAGGATCAATCAGACAACCTAGGGTTAAAGTACCCTAGGGAGTCTGAAAAATAGTAAAAAGAAAAATAAAAAAAAGTTTAAAAAAAAATTATAATAAAAAAACTAAAATTTCAAATAACCCCCCTTTCCCTAGAACTGACATAAATATAAATAAACAGTAAAAATCATAAACCAGATCTATCAAAATATATTAACGTTTTTTTAATGCGTTTAACCCCGTAACAGAATATAGTGCCCAGAGCCGAAAATGGCAATTTTTTGCCATTTTGAAAAATATTTATAAAATCTTTAAAAAGTAATCAAAAGGTCGTACAGTCCTAATAATGATATAATTGAAAATATTATCAAATGTCGCAAATAATGACACCACCCACAGCTCTGTACACCAAAGTATAAAAAAGTTATAAGCGCCAGAAGATGGCAAAATAAAAAAAATAAAAAAATTTTGTACAGGAGGTTTTATTTTTTGTAAATGTATGAAAACATTATAAAACCTATATAAATTTGGTATTCCTTTAATCGTACCAACCCAAAGAATGAAGTAGACATGTAATTTGGGGCGCTCAGTGAAATACGTAATATCCAAGTCCACAGGATAATGGTGCAAATGCGGTTTTTCACCATTTTCACTGCATTTGGAATTTTTTTCCCGCTTCCGAGTACACGGTATTGAATATTTAATACCATTACTTTGAAGTGCAATTTGTTACGCAGAAAACAAGCCGCCACACAGCTCTTTACGTGTAAAAATAAAAAAGTTATAGTTTTTGAAGGTGGTGAGTGAAGGGCCCGGTCTTTAACCGGTTAAAGTGGTCAAACCGTTTAAACCATTGGACAAGAGTGGGAACATTATATTGAGGCTTCTGATTACTGTAATATGTGTCTAAAAATTCTCAGGGATGCAGAATTTTATGAGGTATTACGAGGGGATCCAATGGCTCAATATAGAGAGAAATTAGAAAGTATTGTACAACAAGTAAGGAGGGATCGTCTAATTGATGACAAAGTTGCCCCCAAGGCAGCAACTTTTTATGGACTACCAAAGGTCCACAAAGGCTTTTCACCCCTAAAGTGTAGACCAATAGTCTCACGAGTTGACAACCTTTCTCAAAATATGGGCGTTTATGTTGATCGGATTCTATGGGCTTTTGTCTTGCCATTACCCTCATTTACATGTGATACAAATAACTTATTGAATAAGTTAGAGGGGATACTATTAGATTCAGATATGTGTTTGGCCAGCATTAATGTGGAAGCTCTATACATTTGCCACTGTTGGCCTCCAGGCTTTTGCATCTTTTTTGGAGACTAGATCCAGATTTGAACTAAGACATAACTTGTTTGTTCTAGATCTTACAAGATATATTCTGACACACAACTATTTTTGTTTGATTACAAGTACCACAATCAGCTCAGGGTCACTGAGTCTAATGATATGAAGATATATTGTGTTTTGAACACAACATATCAATGATGTGTTCCTTATATGGTTGGGCGCAATCGATAAATTTGAGCCATTCATTTCAGTTCTAAATAGAAACAAAATTGGCCTCAAATTCACATGAGATATTCAGAAAGACACAATTTCTTCTCTTGATATTCTGATTATTGGATCTGAGGACAATACAGTTGCAACTACTCTGAGTTAAAGAGAATAGCCTTTTGCATTGGAGGAGTTTTAACTTTTTTATCCCAAGGAAAGGCAACTGCTATAGTTGAAGTCAGATGGTACTTGGTTGACCTGGATGTAAATATTGTGGCGTGCACTTAATTCATAAAATAGTTTTTTTACTGTTGGATAGGAAAAATATCCTTGATTTAACATCATATGAAGTTGTATAGATACCCTAATGCACAGGGTATCACGATATCGCTAATGCTGTTTGTATCCTAATTATGGGTACGGTACTTCATACACTTTATTTTAACTGAAGGCCAAGGCCATGCAACACAAAGATGCAGCTAGGCATGCGTTGTGGGCATCCGTCAGTGTGGTCTCCTAGTTAGCAGTGCACAATCCTTATTGTCCGGAAACTATTGCCTTCACTGGGTTACACGAGGACGTAACTTACCTATAAAGGCAAAGGACACACTACTGGACAAGTGAGTTAGATAGGATTTAATTATTCTGACTAGTACAGATGTTTTGGGGTCTTTGCTGCCATCATAGTGGAGACCACCTGCTTGTCGATGTCACCGTAATCCAATGCTTCTGTCCAGCAATAACATGCACATTGCATAAGCTATGCATACTTCTACTTACGGTTTTATATAGTCTTCGAGCCTTGTAAGAATACATAATGCTAATTGTATTTTTGTGTAGCAAATAGCTACACTAAGATTTTTAAACATAGAAATAAGAGTTATCGTTTAGATATTCCTATTTTTTCAGTGACTACAATTTCTAAATAAGGACACATCAGAATCTGTTTCTTACTCATGGACTGATTCTGTAAATTGTCAATAAAATGCAGCATTGAGAAGAAGGGGGAGCTGCATGGAAGAGAGAGCTGATAGATGCAATACAAACAGCTACATGGACAAGAGGGCTCTTGTTAGGAAAATGCCATTGCTACATGTCAGAAATTGGGGCCAATGATTCTAAAGGCAAAGGAGTCACAAGAAATTCACAATGGAATTAATGAAAAAAACAGCAATAAAACTGCACATGTAACCACACATTAATAATTCTGATACCTCATGTTCATACCTTGGTTAGCTTCTTCTCATAGCACTCAGTCAAGTTATTGCAGAAGTCTTTTGATATGTCTTGCTTTTGAAGAATATCTCGGTCAAACTGTAAGAACATATTAAATTGATCAGACTTTGTGAGACCTGTGAAATAGGCTGGGACAAATCGATATTCCTTTTTAGGATTCTGGGATATATGTGATCTTTCTCCCTTCAGCAATTTTATTTCTGGCAGTTCGACCAATTTACTTTTTGATGGTGACTCTCCATTCTCTTTGTGTTCCGGACTTTCTTGGAAAGTTGTTTGAGAACGGGTGTCCAGAACAGAACTTGCAAATGGTGTGTTTATTGGTGTAAATGGGCCGGTTTGTTTAAGGGCTGCAGAGCTTGCACACATTGACTTGACTGTTGGATCCTCGTTTACTAAACTTGTATTTAATGTAAAGTTTACAAAGGAGTCATTCATTTTCTTCACTTTTTCATACTGTTGGTTGGGTATTTTTCCACTTCTCCAGAAACTCTTCCGTTCTACAATTGTTGGCTTGCAAAGATGATTATGATTTAGATGTCCACCTGTATAATCCCAGGAATCTTTCTTGTTTGCTCTTTCTACGCCATCCAGAAGTACATCAAGGGGTATGATTTGGGCTTGTTGCTTTGTGTTTAACATTATACAAGCTGTTTTTAATTAATTTTCCAGTGAAAACATAGACCGCCAGGCCTGAAAAACAAAAAAACCTGTTCTATTAAGAGTTCAACTACCAATAGGTTTGAATCAACAAAGAAAGGAAAAAATACAGCTCACCGTGACTCTTTGGTTGCGCACGTGCTGGAGATCCACACCTGTGTTGGTGCTACACATAAATCCAAGGAAAACACGAGACTCCGCAACAGTGCTTGGTAAAAATATTCGTCTTCCACTGAAGAACTCTTTATTTTCGGCAAATCCAATAAAACGTGGCAAGCATAATCCCCACAAGTGCATATGAGGTCATAAAAGCCTACATGTTTCTGGTGCACAATGCACCCTTAGCCATGACATGTAGGCCGAAAATAAAGAGTTCTTCAGTGGAAGACGAATATTTTTACCAAGCACTGTTGCGGAGTCTCGTGTTTTCCTTGGATTTACCAATAGGTTTTTTGTGGCGCTGCTGTCACTACTGGGGACTCTATTCTTACTGTTGAGAGGGAAAAATTCAAGCGATATTCATTGCTCATTATAGCTCTTTATTGCAGCCAGATTGCATACGCTTTAATCACAAGCTATGTCGTGTGGACATAACCTTACAGTATTCTCACACTATCACAGTCTGCTAGACTAGACTAAGATTTTCAAACATTGAAAGGGAAACTTCAGCTATAGCTGAATTGTGACAAAATAAGATATACAGTGAAACTTATTTGAGCACACCACACAATTTTTCATAAGCAGCAACCTCCATAGAATGTAATGGTCTTTTAGGGAGGGGGTATTCTTAAAGGAGTGTTTTTCCTGCAGAGGTTTCAATGTATTGCAACAGAGGAAATGGAATAAGAAAACCACAGCATTAAAATATACATTATCCACTATGAGGTCACATTTACACACTGCAGCTGAGAGGCTGTTTTTCTGCAATTTTTGTTTCATGTCTAACCGTAATTACACTCACCGGCCACTTTATTAGGTACACCTGTCCAACTGCTCGTTAACACTTAATTTCTAATTAGCCAATCACATGGCGGTAACTCCATTTGGATTGCATTTAGGCATGTAGACATGGTCAAGACAATCTCCTGCAGTTCAAACCGAGCATCAGTATGGGGAAGAAAGGTGATTTGAGTGCCTTTGAACGTGGCATGGTTGTTGGTGCCAGAAGGGCTGGTCTGAGTATTTCAGAAACTGCTGATCTACTGGGATTTTCACGCACAACCATCTCTAGGGTTTACAGAGAATGGTCCGAAAAAGAAAAAACATCCAGTGAGTGGCAGTTCTTTGGAAATGCCTTGTTGATGCCAGAGGTCAGAGGAGAATGGGCAGACTGGTTAGAACTGATAGAAAGGCAACAGTGACTCAAATCGCCACCCGTTACAACCAAGGTAGGCAGAAGAGCATCTCTGAACGCACAGTACGTCGACTTTGAGGCAGGTGGGCTACAGCAGCAGAAGACCACACCGGGTGCCCCTCCTTTCAGCTAAGACAGAAACGAGGCTACATTTTGCACAAGCTCATCGAAATTGGTAGTAAGATTGAAAAACTTGCCTGTGCTGTTGAGTTCGATTTCTGCTGCGACGTTCGGATGGGTAGGAGTCAGAATTTTTGGGTCAACACTATGAAGCATGGATCCATCCTGCCTTGTATCAACGGTTCAGGCTGGTGGTGGTGTGTCATGGTGTGGGGAATATTTCTGGCACTCTTTGTGCCCCTTGGTACCAATTGAGCATCGTTGCAACACCACAGCCTACCTGAGTATTGTTGCTGACCATGTCCATCCCTTTATGACCACAATGTACCCAACATCTGATGCGCCATGTCATAAGCTGAATCATCTCAGACTGGTTTCCTGAACAAACTGACAATGAGTTCACTACTGTACTCAAGGGCCTCTCACCGTCCACAGATCTCAATCCAATGAGCACATCTTTGGGATGTGGTGGAACGGGAGATTCGCATCATGGATGTGCAGCCGCACAAATATGCGGGCAACTATGTGATGCCATCATGTCAATATGGACCAAAATCTCTGAGGAATGCTTCCAGCACTGTTGAATCTTGCCACAGAAGAATTGAGGCAGTTTCTGAAGGCAAAAGGGGGTCCAACCCGTTACTAGCATGGTACCTAAATAAAGTGTTGCGGTTGAGTGTTACATTAACCATACTAATAATAGAACAGCAATTGTATGTGCCTTATTTGTCTTATAAAAGAATACAATATTATGGCAGACTTCAGTGATTTAATAAGATACTAATAACACTTGTGAATAACACAGACACGCTAAGTCACCAGCATGTTGTTGTTGTGTCAGAGCTAATAAGATCAACAAGGCTTAGTTATGTACACTGCAGTGGAAAATAATTTTTTCCTAATAATTGCCATTTGTAATCAGAGATGTACAGAAGATCAGTATTGCCCAAAGATTTCTACAGGGAAAAATCCTGGTTAGCTGGTCATGTCACAAGCCTACAGGGGGAATCCGGGAACCACTTGAGATGTAATGAGATGACCCCAATCTCCAGAGCCAGGGTTTACATGGCTTCAATGATATATTATTGATACATAATCCACCAGAAGTCTATACATTTGCTTTCTGCAGTGGTTTATAAATGGTGTTTCTTCGGTGTGAGACCCATCTATCACAAATATTTTGCTTGTTGCCTGCTGGTATTCAATATGCAACAGCAATATAAATCAGCAGCATTTTTTTGTGAATGACTTTTAAAGGCACTTTGTCATCAGATTTTAAGAAATATCCTTTCTAGAATTCCATCTTTCAAGTTAGCATAGGCATTTCTAATGACGAATTCGCTATTGGGGCCCGGACCGGCTTTGGGCACAGCCTGCTAATATACATTGAAAACTGCCTGTACTTCTGCACCTTCACCTTTTTGTTTGTAGTCTTTTAAAGGAATGCTTTTGGACATTGCCAAAACATGGCATCTTGTTTTGTGCATGATATGTAAACTAATGAAGTAGCTTCTAATATTTTAATTCTTTTTTCACAGCCCCCATCCACTGACTACACATGTATGAATTCTGACCCTTTTATAACCACGGCTGAATCTTCCCATGATCCATTAATCTTATTTGCCGCACATGGCAACCTGCTGAATTAACTCCCAGCACTGTCTAGATGATCTTCTGCTAGGGAGTTAGGCAGAATAGTACTTAATAAGACTGTCAGTTCAGGAAATCTCAAATATCGCTAGCAATCATCAGTCTTTCTCAAATGATTTTATTTTGCACATCAAACTTTAGTGACTCAAGCACCCTGATATGGCAAATGACAAAACAGAAATACTTCTGTAGTGGTAAATGTCAGCACGCTCTACTCAACTGGTCATTGGCTCCAAGGCAACATAAGCTTGTTCTCAAGTTCCCTCACATTCCGGCCATGACCTCTTCGCATCCTCTGTTTTCACGGGTCGCTTCTTTGCATGCCAGCGATTAGTCAGACTAGGATCTAGACCATTAGAAACATAATTTTGCTTTTATCTGGGAGGAATTATCCTCCAAAGACCATTATTTTTTGTGGAGAATACTTCCAAAGGGATTATTCCTTTACCTCATGTTGTGGGGAAACTGAGTATCAACAAATCAACATACACATAGGCATCCTAATAGAGGATAGAAAAATAAACCAAAAAATTGTAAGATATACTTTAATGATTATAGCCAAACTTGAAGAGCTATTTAATAGGTATACATATTTATTGTATATCTTGATGAACTAGTAACCATCAGTATTTCAGCATTATATGTGTCCCCATTGGGAAATGCCTTTTTTTTTTTCGACACATGCATTCTGAAACAAGCATATTATGATTGGTGAAAATACCTTCAAGCCAAAAAAGTTGGTGTATTCTTTTACTGCAATGGTTCCATATAAAGGTAATCTGTGTCTCAAACTTTGCAGACCTGTATTGTTTGCTCCTGATGATACTGGTTTATTGTGTAGTATCTGCTAAACATAGGAAAGGACCAGAGCAAATCATTATTTTCCCCACCTACTAAAGAATGAAGCACAACCCCCAATAACGTTGATAAGTCTCATGATTTGTTTGGTATGGTTTATACGGCAATGTTCTACCTAAAATTCCTGGCCCTTATGGCCAGTGCAATTGTATTGCCTTTTATAATATAATTCCTTTATTTATATAGCGCACACAGATTGTGGCATTGCTGTCATAAGAGCTTGGTCGTATCGGTCTCACAATCGACTCATGAGACTCACAGCAATCAACCTAACATATGTTTGGGGTGTTGTGAGGAAACCGGAGGACCCGGAGGCAAACCCACGCAAACACGGAGAAGCACAATACAACCTCTTTGGCAGATGTTGACCCTGGGGATTTGACTTGCGCTGCAAGGCCCCTCCTGTACATAACTCCCCTCATTTGGGTTGCTTCAAAGTTAGCTTCTGGCTGTTATCCAGCTACGAAAACACAGGAGAAATCCCTACTTGCCATATCCTCTTCTCCATTAGGCTTCCCACATCATATGGTTTTCCTCAACTGTCCCGACATGTTGGGTTCCTGAGGAGTGTACCCCCTGATATGGTAATCCCCTAACACTTTCCACGGAATTATTGTAGGCTGCAATCACATGTTTGTCTGATTAAACAATACAAGCCACCAGTGCTTGTTTGCCATCAACAGGCATTTCACTGGAAACACATTGGAGATCAACCAAGGTCCCTCCTAGTGCAAGAGTGAACATGCCCAAAGAAATGTGCCCCACACACTAACCCCCCCAGTAGGTGCCACACCTCTTCCCCCCGAGTAATTTCCCAGATAGTTACCCCAGTAATGTGCCCCACACAGTTTTTTTCCCCATAATGTGAACACGCACAAGCCCCGAGTCATGTGCCCCACACACTTCTCCATCCCGGTAATGTGCACCACACAGTTTCCCACATGTTCTCCCTTCTCCCCCTCATCCCCCCCCTACCTACCCTCTCATGTTTCCGTTTCCCCCCCTCAACTAGTTAGGTTAGTGCAGCTCTGTGCATGCTTCCCCTGCAGGTCATTTGATCAGGACATCAATCACAGGTCTGCCAGCCTCCGGGCAGTAAAATAGTCTCCTGAGTAGAGGATCGTTCAGAGGAAAGCAGAATGGCACACTTTCTCTCAGTTATCTATGTCTAGAGGAGAAGATCATGATTAGAGTGGGGAGGAATTAACCGGCAGCGGGACCAATATCCTCCTGCTTCCCCTTGGAGAACTCGTGGGAACCGTCCTGGGCAATGGTCCCCGTATCTTTTGAGCTAGTTGCTCCCAGGGTTCTGTATCGATAGGTTTTTTTATTTGTTGGATTTTCCCACATAGGCAAATAAACCATATGTATTGGAATAACATGTTGTATAATGTATTTATTAAATCCCCAAAACCATTTTTTTTGTCTGCCTTTGCCATTCTTTTTAGTGGCAACTGCTTGCACATGTATTTATGAAGTGTCCACAATACACTTTCGTGGTGTACCAGACACAAAATTCTGCACCACTTATCATGCAGTGTCCGACCGATAGTGTCTCACCTATGCGAAAGTGCAACAAAAGAAGTTCAGGAGATCCAAATTCATTGAAGAACGCCCCCCCGAGCCAGACAATCAGAATCTGCGCACCCCTGCACAGTACACGAACCTAAGTAGTTCATTGAGACATCAAATTAAGGATGGAGATATTCTTTTTTTTTTGTTTACTGTATTTTTTTATTTCAATGAAATATTTTAACAATACTCGTAATGAAATGCCGATATCGTAAGGCAATAACAGAACGGAATAAAAAAGAAAAATCAACCATAGTCAACGATCAGTTTTAAAAGTTAGACCTTAAGTCTCAGTTTACATAGATCATATCGCTTTTGTATCTGTCATATACCTCTTGCATGTAGTCATTACAAAAAGTAGAGCTCATTCGGAGCCCAATAAACCCCATTATCAACAATCATTAAACCGTTGGGGGAGACTCAGACAAGATACATAAGGAAATAGGATGGGAGGAGGAGAAGAAAGTAAGATCTCTCTTAAGCTGTGCCTGCTTGCCCCCGGTCATCATCTCTTTGGTTTACATACCCCCCCCTATTCATCCCAGGGGCCCAGATCTTAGAGAACATTATTTTTCATCCATTGAAGCGGTCCAATGATTCATACTCCGGACCTCAACTCACTCTTTGCATGAGGATCCTTGGCTGGCCGATTCGACCCTCTTCAATTGTTGGGCTATCAAGCACTTGGCTGGCCGTAAGGATATGTACGGCTAACTCATGGACAGCTTAGGGTAGAGGCTGCGGGCTTGTAAGCAAGTCGAACAGGGGTGAGGGGATCGAAACTGAAATTATTCATGAGTCAGGCTTTGACCTCCTCCCCAAACGGCCTAATTTTCGCAGCAAGACCAGAAGATATGGTGTAAGTCACTCCCTGTCTCCCTGCAAGCGCCAGTCAGATGTCCTGAGTTTCCGGAAATATCTGATTAATTGCTCAGAGTGTTGATGCCAAAGTTACACACTTAACTGGGTCCCTTGTAAACAGGGCACTCGAGGACTTGGCTCATAAATGCCATATACAACACCATGTCTCCTGGCGAATCGGGGATCCCACCACCCTTTTCCACCTGCCATGTAAGGTGTTGTACATCCTCTGTTGGGTCAGGATGTAATAGCTCAAATAAATGTCAGAGATGAGTCCTGAAGGTTGCGTGGTGGTTGTACAAGGTATTCCAAAAGGGGTAGGCTTGGAGACTGTGTCGACTTCCTTTAGGGTTTGCATAAGTGCGATTTTAGTAGTGATATTGGAGGAAGACGGTATTCAAAAACCTTTTCCTGGAGAGATTATCAAGTTACTAGCGAATCATAGAGCACAGGTTGGGCGTAGACGAGATGAAAAGAGATTAAATAAGTGAGCATTATGCTAGCTTTGTGGATGAGAGTGCTTATTTTAAGATTTTTCGAAGGAGACTGTACTAACTGTTGGGCAATCATTGGAGCGCTTTGTCTGAAAGACAAGCCTGCTGCTGCATTAAAAACAGATTTGCAGAGTACAAAGTTTATGGTGGAAGACCTATTTAGTAAAGCGTTTCCAGTATAGTCTAGACTCGAGTGTACTGAGTCTACAATTAGCATTTTGGAAGGTTTTAGTTGTAATAATGGGCGGAGGCAGAGATGGTTTGAGGTGCATTCCGCAAGACCCGAGCAAGTTTTTATTCCTAGGCTGTCAAAGAGGGCAGAGTAATCACAAACCCAAGACAGCGGGCCGGATGCCTCATTGTTATTGGGATCCCCACATATTGAGATTGAAGGTTAGGATAGACTCTGGTTGAAAGACAAGAAAGATCATTCTTAGAAAGATTAAGTTTTCAAGAAGAGACAGTCATTATGTTAGAGACACCAGAGAGACATCCTGGTGATCTGAATTACACACCATAACAGGTGCCAGTGACTACTATGGTGTCGGCCCCCATTACAGTCTTTTGTGAAGAGGCTTTCAATTGAAATATCTTATACACAAAAGTTTTTAAATACATGGATAGCATGTTAACTGTGTCCCCACAGCTAACTACAGAGCACAACTCCATGTCTCCTATTTCAGATTGTAATTCTCATATTCTACTAACTCTGAATTAGTTGATTTTTGT
The DNA here is from genome assembly GCA_019512145.1 of Engystomops pustulosus. Lineage (NCBI taxonomy): Eukaryota > Metazoa > Chordata > Amphibia > Anura > Leptodactylidae > Engystomops > Engystomops pustulosus. The sequence continues at coordinate 150,908,844 of CM033643.1, forward strand.
GTGAGTACAAAACATTTTGGGAAATTTTTGAACATATTTTACTTAATTTTAACTTATATATTGTTTTTCCCCCCATATTTAAAATCACTGCAGATATTCTGAAATGTTTTCACGAAGGATTTGTAGACGCAAAATGAGGAGGTCTATATTGGCGATCTTTAAGAGTTCCTGATTTCTTTCTCAATAACAAAAAGAAAAAATATTAAATCTTCACCTGTTTATATGTCAGAGCCCTTTAATTAGAGTGCAACACTACACTGCAAGAAATCTATCACCAAAATCAAGCATGATATCCATGACCTCTTTGCGTCTAGGTATCATAATCAGAAGTGCTAGGGGGATGTTACAGAGTTCCTCCAAGTGGAGCTTCCAGGCTTTTAAACTGTCTAAACCTTCCTCCCTGCTGACCTCAGCCTTTCCCCCATATACCTTTTTCCTGATGTAATCTCATGGAGTAGAGAATTTTAGCACACGTTGGGGGTGGGGGTTTTGTCTATATTGTAGCTTGAGTCTCTCAGCTTTGAAGACCCGAGCAATGAGCCGGACTGTTAGTAATGCTCATGATCTGTATCTGCTGACAAATCAATGAGCCGTCAGCCTTTAGAGCATGAAGAAAGTTGTTTCAATGGCCCAGGCCGAACTTTGCATACGGTCCCATTAGCCTTCAGTCAAGGAAAAATCGAAATAATTCCGATGTTCGAGAAGTCTAACAGGTCGAAATTTATAAGAAGCTGGGCACACATTTTTCTATCTACCTTCTATAATTTTAGAAACGAAGGGGTCATTATAAAGAGTAATCTTGCACTAAATTGCTGTTTCACTTCTCTCTGCTGTAACTTTAATGAGAATAATCTTGGCAAGTTTGAAACCAATCTGGGTTGCAACACTACAACATCAATGGAATAGGCGGGAAAAGGAAGAGGGAAAGAGGGGGTAGTGCTTCAACGCGGCATACAGGGAGAGGAGGTGGACAAAAAATATAACACGCATGGCCCACAGCCACTAAAAACTCCCAACAGTACATGAGCTCACATTCTCTACATTTAGGTACCCAGTCAATGCAGAATATAGAGACCACTGACGACTGAAACTTAACGACTGGTTCCACAAACGCCCCTCACTACGACAAGGTTTTTACCGGTACCTCTCACCATTTTTTATAGCCCACATCGCCACAGATGATTAACCTTTCCACCCCAATAACCATATGCATTTAACCTGCCATAACACACTTTACCGAAAAGGGACATTATTAATTCAACTCTTTCTTAATTGTGTCCAAACAGTCAATCAAACCCCAAATATTTGGTATCAGATGATCAGTCACATATTGCAATCTGGTAGCAATCCTGTCGTTCGTATCAAATTCTACAAGTTTGGTTGAGAACTTCTGCTTGGGTTCAATGTGAACACGGAAGCTTCATCTTGCCTTCACTTCCTTTGATAATACAACATCCAATTGGTCAGTGAATGCCACCACAGGTGAGCAACGCTCTTTATATCACACATGTCTCAATCGAGCTAACGAGCCATGCAACTTTGGACATCACATGACCATGGACTTGCGGTTTATCTAAAGGAAGTAAAAATGAATTTTCCTTTGATATACAGACAAGAAAACACAAGCAGGAGATCTCAGCAAGCAAAAATCTGAAATGTCAGAATTGAAACTGCGACCAGGAAAGTAAGATAGGCAGCGCCGCCACCTTGCCTAATCGTCAGGCTCCCAGGATCATCGGGGAGTGGCTAGCCGTCTCCATGGCTAGTCTGCGGGGTCTCCTGAAGACCCGAGGTTCATTTCGTTTTTAACCCCCTTCAAAATCCCCATATACTGCCATACTGTAGTATGGCAGTTATGATGGATCGATCAGACAACCTAGGGTAGTACCCTAGGGAGTCCGAAAATAGTAAAAAATAAAATAAAAAACAGTTTAAAAAAAATTATTTAATACAAAAAAACTAAAATTTCAAACACCCCCCTTTCCCTTAGACTGACATAAAATTAAATAAACATAAAATCAGAAAACCAGATCTAATCAAAATATATTACCGGTTTTTTTAATGCGTTTAACCCCGGAACAGAAATAGGCGACCCAGAGTCCCCCCCGAAAATTGCAATTTATTTGCCATTTTGAAAAATATTTTAACATCTATAAAAGTAGATCAATGTCGTACAGTCGCTAAAGAATGATATATGTGAAAATAGTATCAAATGTCGCAAATAATGACACCACCCACAGCTCTGTACACAAGTATAAAAAAGTTTAAGCAGCCAGAAGATGGCAAATAAAAAAATAAAAAAATTTTAGTACCGGGGTTTATTTTTGTAAATGTATGATAAAACACTTATAAAACTCTATAATTTGGTATCCCTTAATCGTACCAAACATGTAGTACATGTAATTGGGGGCCTCAGGAAAGTAATATCCAAGCCACAGATAATGGGCGCAAATGCAGGTGTTTTTCACCATTTTTCACTGCATTTGGAATTTTTTTCCACGTTACCGAGTACACGGCATTGAATATTTAATACCAACTTTTGACAGTGCAATTTGTTACGCAGAAACAGTCCGCTCACACAACTCTTTACGTGTAAAATAAAAAGTTACGAAGTTTTGAAGGTGGTAGTGAAGGGGCCAGAGTCCTTTAACCGGTTAAGTGGTCCAAACCGTTAAAACCATTGACAAGAGTGGGACATTATATTGAGGCTTCTGATACTGTAAATATGTGTCTTAAAAATTCTCAGGGTGCAGAATTTTAGGAGGTATTACGGGGGAATCCAATGGCTCAATAAGAGAAAATTAGAAAGGTAGTGTACAACAAGTAAGGAGGGATCGTCTAATTGATAAGATAGAAACATTGCCCACCAGCAGCAACTTTTATGGACTACAACGGTCCAGAAAGGGCTTTCGATCCCCTAAAGTGTAGACCAATAGTTCTCACGATGTTGACAACCTTATTTCTCAAAATATGGCTTTATGTTTGTAATCGGATTTAGGGGCTTTTGTCTGTGCCATTACCCCTTTTAACAATGTATGATACAAATAACTTGATTGAATAAGTTAGAGGGGTACTAATTAGATTCCAGATATGAGTTTGGCCAGGCATTAATGTGAAAAGCTCTATAAATTTGCCACGTTGGCCTCCAGCTTTGATCTTTTTTGGGACTAGATCCAGTATTTGAACTAAAGTAAATGTTTGTCTAGACTTTTCAAAGATGATATTTCTGACACACAATATTTTTTGTTGATTACAAGTACCACAATCAGCTCAGGGTCACTGAGGCTAATGAATGAAGTATATTGTGTTTTAACCCAACATATCAATGATGGTTCCTTATATGGTTGGGCGCATCGATAAAATTTGAGCCATCATTTCAGTTCTAAATAGAAACAAAAATTGGCCGAAAGCACATGAGATAGTTCGAATAATATCAGACAATTTTCTCCTCTACGTTGAGATATCGGATTATTGTATCTGAGGACCAATAGCAGTTGCACTACTTGAAGTTAAGAGAAAGACGGCTGCATGGAAGTTTAGACTTTTTTATCCCAGGAAATGCAACTGCAAAGGTGAAGTCAGATGGGTACTTGGTTGACCTGGATGTAAATATTGTGGGTGCACTAATCATAAAAATAGTTTTTTTTTACTGGATGATGGTAGAATAAATATCCTTGATTTAACACATATAAGTTTATAGATACGCCTAATGCACAGGGTTCACAAGTATCGCTAATGACTGTTTGTACCTGATATGGTACACTTCATATACTTTAATTGTAACTGAGGCCAAGGCCAGTGCAACACAAAGATTCTAGCTAGCAGCGCCGTGTGGGCATCCGTCAGTGTGGCTCCTTAGTTAGCAGTGCCAATCCTTATTGTTCCGGAAACTAGTTGACTTCACTCTGGGTGTACACTGCGAAGGATAACTTACCTGATAAAGGCAGACGGACACAATACTGGACAAGTGACGTTAGATGTAGGATTTCATATTTGACTAGTACAGATGTTTGGGTGTCTTTCCTCCATTCATAGGTGGAGACCACCCCTACTGTGAGCGAATGGTCACGACGTAATTCTCATGCTTCGTCCAGCAATACCATGACATTAGCATAGATTGCATACGCTACTTACGGTTTATTATAGCTTCGACCTTGTAATGTATACGATAATGTATTGTATTTTTGTGTAGCCAAAATAGCTAACTAGATTTTTTAACATAGAAGAAATAAGTTATCGTTTAGATGATTCTATTTTTTTCAGTGATACAATTTCAAATAACGACACATCAGAACTGTTGTCGTTACTCATGGAACTGATTCTGTAAATTGTCCATAAGATGCAGCATTGAGAAGAAGGGGAGTTGGAAAGAAGAGCTGATAGATGCAATTACAAGCAGCTACATGGACAGAGGAGCTCCTTGTAGGAAAATGCCATTGTAATGTCAGAAATTGGGGCCAAATGTTCTAAAGGCAAGGAGCGTCACAAAATTCACAATGGTAATTACTGAAAAAAACAGCAAGAAAACTGCGCATGGTAAACCCACACATAATAATCTGATTACCATCATGTTCATACCTGGTTAGCTTCTTATTCAATAGCCACTCAGTAAAGTTATTGCAGAAGTCTTTATAGTACTTGACTGTTTGAAAACATCTCGGTCAAACTGTAAGAACATATTTAAATTGATCAGACTTTGTTGAGACCGTGAAATAGCTGGACAAACGATTTTCCTTTTTAGGATTCTGGGGGACTATATGTGTCTTCCTCCTTCAGCATATTTATTCTTGGCAGTTCGACCAATTTACTTTTTGATGGTGACTTCTCCTTCCTTTGTGTTCGGACTTTCTTGGAAAGTGTTTTGAGAACGGGTGTCCGAACAAACTTGCAAATGGTGTGTTTATTGGTGTAATATGGGCCGGTTGTTTGAAGGGTGCAACTTGCACCCTGTTAATTGGGCCTCGTTTACTAAACTTGTATTTAATGTAAATTTCTACAAAGGGTCTTTATTCCAACCTTTTCTTCACTTTTCATACTGTTGGTTGGTATTTGTTCCACTCTCCAGAAACTCTTCCGTTCTACAATTGTTGGCGTTGCAAGAGTGTTATCGATTAGAATGTCCACCTGTATAATCCCAGGAATCTTTCTTGTTGCTCTTTTCCCGCATCCAAAGTACATCAAGGGGTAGATTTCTGGGCTGTTGACTTTGTGTTTAACATTTACAGCTGTTTTGTAATTAATTGTCCAGTGCAAACATTAGACCGCTAGGCCTGAAAAACAAAAAAACCAGGTTTCTATAAGAGTTTAACTACCAATAGGTTGAAGCAACCAAAGAAAGGAAAAATACAGCTCACCGTGAACTCTTTGGTTGCGCAGTGCTGATCAAGGAGAGCCACACACTGTGTTGGTGCTACACACGAATCCAGGAAAACCACGATACTCGCAACAGTGGCTTGCGTAAAATATTCGTCTTCCCTGAAGACCTCTTTATTTTCGGCAAATCCAATAAAACCTGCAAGCAGATCACCACCAAGTGCAATATGACGGTCCATAAAACCTACTGGTTTCTGGGGCCCAATTCACCCTTAGCATACATGATAGTAGGCCGAAAATAAAGAAAGTTCTTTAGGAAGACGAATATTTTTACCAAGCAGTGTTGGCGGGTCCTCGTGTGTTGACCTTGGATTACCAAATAGGTTTTTATGTGCGATACGCTGCGTCACTACTGGGGACTCATTCGTACTGGTTTGAGAGGGAAAAATTCAAGCGATATTCATTGCTCATTATAGTCTCTGTATTGCAGCCAAGATTGCAACGCCTTTAATCACAAGCTAAAATGTGTGTGGACATGAACCTTACCGTATGTCTTCACACTATCACAGTCTGCTTAGACTAACCTAAGATTTCAAAACACTTGAAAGGGAACACTTCACGCTATAGCTGATTGTGACAAAAAGATATACATTGAAACTTATTTGAGTCACACCACCAAATTTTGCATTAAGCACAGAACCTCCATAAATGTAATTGGTCTTTTAGGGAGGGTGGTTTTCTTAAAGGAGTGTGTTTTCACTGCAGAGGTTTCAATGTATTGACAACAGAGGAAATGGAATACAGAAAACCACAGATAACATATACATTATCCACTATGAGGTCACATTTAACACACTCCGCAGCTGAGAGGCTGTTTTTCTGCATTTTGTTTAATGTTAACCAGTAATTACACTCCACGGCCACTGTTAATTAGGTACACATGTCCAACTTCTCGTTTAACACTTAGATTTAATTAGCCAATCACATGGCGGAACTCCAGTGGTCAGTTTAAGGATGTAGGAATGGGTCAAGACAATCTCCTGCAGTTCAAACCGGAGCATCAGTATGGGAAAGAAAGGGATTTGAGTGCCTTGAACGTGGCCACATGGTGTTGTGTGCCAGAAGGGCTGGTCTGAGTATTCAGAGCTATTTGGGATTTCACGCAAACCACTCTAGGTTTAGCAAGAACATGGTACCGAAAAAGAAAAGTACATCCAGTGAGGGGCGAGTTTGTTGGAAACCTTGGTTGATGCCAGAGTCAGAGGAGAAGTGGGTTAGACTGGTGCAGCTGATAGAAAGGCACCGTGCTCACCGCCACCCTACAAGAGGTAGGCAGAAGAGCTCTGCTCTAAGCACGACTCACTTGAGGCAGGTGGGCTACAGCGCAGCAGAAGACCACACCGGGTGCCCCTTTCAGCTAGAAGGAAAGGTAAATTCATAGCATGAATTGATAAGAGAAACTTTGAGTAGAGAGTTCGACGCTCATTCATGGTGGGTTAGGTAGCAGGCAATTGGCGTCAAACCTGAAGATGATTCGCCTGGTTCAAGTCAATGGGTTGGTGCATGGTGGGAAATTTGCATACTTGGCTTGACCATGATGGCAAGCCCCTACGAGTTGTGCGGACCGGTCTCCTTTAGACACATGTCAGTGACGCATGTCTGCTGAACTCTCGGTTCTGACATGTAGGAGGGTCACTGTACCATTTAATGGTCCACAGCACCAATCACTCGATAGAGCATGTGATGCCAACCGCTTTTTCTTTGTGTGTGTTGCCATGGTGCCCGAAATCTACAACCATGTTACCCCTTAATTATCCAAATGCAACAGCAATACGTGTTAAGCAACATCATCAGCACGGTTCTTGTACCTACCTGAGGACACACTATAAAGATAGTCCGGGTAGGCCATGTCCATCCTTTAAAATAGATCCACAATAAGTCATGGCGCAAATGACTGTGACTGAGTGTATAAGACTGCAGATCTCTGGAACTGGTCCTGAGCCACAGAAAGGTTCTGAATGAGTGTCCACTCAGGGCCCGTGCACCTAGTTACGCCAGACTCAAATCAATGAGCATCTTTGGGATGTGGTGGAAACGGAGATGATCATGGCTTGCCGCTACAAATTGGCGCAGGCACACTTGTGATCCATCATGTCAATATGGACCAAAATCCTGAGGAATGCTTCCAGCACCTTGTTGACATCATGCCCAGAAGAATTGAGGAGTTTCTGAAAGGCAAAAGGGGGTCCAACCGTTACTGGCTGGTTGCTACCTAATAAAGTGTGACCGTGAGGTACACTAACAATACTAATAATAGAAGCAGCTATTTAGTGCCTTATTGTCTTCTAAGGAAATCCAATATTATGGCAGACTTCAGTGATTGTATAAGCTAACATAATAACACTTGGTTATAACACAGACCGCAAAGTCAACCCATGTTGAGTTGATCACTGTCCAGAGCTATATAGAATCAACAAGCTTGGTTATGTCACACTGGCAGTGGAAAATAAAAATTTTTTCACTAATAATTGCCATTGTATCAGAGAGTACAGAAATCAGTATGCCCAAAGTTGTCTAACCGGGAAAATCCTGTTAGCTGGGCATGTCCAAAGCCTACAGGGTGGGAATCCGGAACCACTTGAGATGAATGAAGATGACCCATTGCCAGCCAGGGTTTATTACATGGTTAATTAATATTTTGAAATACATATCCACAGAAGTCTATAACATTGCTTTCGCAGTGTTTTAATAATGGTTTCTTCGTGTGAGCCCCTCTATCACAAATATTTGCTGTTGCCTGCTGGTATTCAATATGCAACAGCAATATATCAGCAGCATTTTTTTGTGAATGACTTTTAAAGGCACTTTGTCATCAGATTTTAAGAATATCCTTTCTAGAATTCCATCTTTCAAGTTAGAACCTTAGTTATTTCTCTAAAAAGAATCTCCTCCAAATTCGTGCCATGAACAGCCTACCCTTCAGATTGTTTGCCGAGAGGTGAGTCAGACACCACTATCTTGTTTTCTATAGACCTAGAAACATATTCTGGGTGTTATGTTAAAAATAATGGGGGCATTTACTAAGGGCCCGATTCGCGTTTTCCTGACGTGTTACCCAGATATTTCCGATTTGCGCGCGATTACCTGAATGTGCCCGGGATTTTGGCGCAGCGATCGTATTTGTGCGCATCGCCGCATTGCCGACTGAAATCGGGCTCGGCCGAACGAAACCCCAACGTATTCGGAAAAAACGCCGCATTTAAGAACGGAAAATGTGTCGCTCGGACGCGCTTACCTTACTCACTCGCCCGCGACCGGTGAACTCCCAGCGCGTTTCAGATGCCTTTTCAGTTCAGCGCGCAGCGCCACCTGGTGGGTGCGCGAGGAACCTTATTAATCCCCGGCCGGACCCGAATCAAGCGCATGAGAACGGCTCCGCTGGATCGCGATGGACGGGTAGTAAAATCTGCCCCATTCTCATTGTTAATTTCATAACAAAACATGTTTGTAGGTAGTTTTGCACTGAAGATAAGGAGGCTTTCCCTGCAGCCTCTAAACCTACTCTCCTTCCAGATTTCAGACGTACAGGCCGACAAATGTGCCTCAAAAGGAGGTCATTTATCACATTCTTTCTTTCAATCATGCGTCTATGTGCCTTATGAGCAGATTACAACTTTGTATTTGCAAAATTTGCAATGGATAGAAAGAGGAGTGATGAGCGAAAAAATGGTGGGGGATCCCCCAATTTTTTTTCTCTCTATAAAATTAATGACTGCACTTTAAAATGATAGCAATCTCAGAAATCAATTAACGGGGCAGGTCACATTAGCTAGGCCACTCGGGTCTATGTGAAACTGGCGAGAACTCTGGCCAACTCACATAATGCAACCACCTTGCCGGGTTATCAAGAGGTCAAAGCACCTTGATTTATCTGGTGGACCTGAGGGCAGGGCCACTATCATCATAAATACATACTTCTCTTCTACTGTAACATTATAATACAACACCTCACTGCTGCAGACTCGATAAGCACACAACTAGCACTGCAGCCCTCCTCCAGACGGGGTTTTTATGGCAGAGTGTGCTGACAACCTCTCCTCAGTGCAAAGACATTGAAATCGCAACAGTTGCCAAAAACAGGAATAATTGGAGTGCGGATGGGTGGCTGGTGCCTGAAAACGTTTGTTAGTCTTACAATACGATCATTCAGGAGCCGCTCTTTATAGTGACCGTGAGCCCACACACCTCACTACAAAGAGCCGCTTCCCATGTACTACTACCCACAGTCCAGCATCTTGGAGGCCATGCCCTTTTCACTCGTGAAGCTCTGCCAGTGACCAGGCTAGCCAGGAGCAAAGAGTGTTTATACTTCCTTTGCTGCTTAGACCAACTGTATTGGTGCCCCCATGCTGATAACAGTTGAGCATAGAGCCAGGCTCAGTGGGAGGGAGAAAGTGGAGCCCCTTTGCTACATTGTGGGGGCCCCAGTACCCAACCCTTACTCCCACACACACAATGCTTATCCTTATGGGGGTGTGGCCAGATTAGGTAGGAGGAGTTTTTCTAAATTTCCCACAACTCTGATGTCATTTATTAGGTGAGCAGCGATGTATGAGGTGAATATTCAGCAGAGAAGATCCCCTTCTATCATCATGGCACTGACCGTTCCAGCAGTGAGATCACTAGACTTCACTCTCCTCGGAGAGGACACTGCGCACCACCGCCTGCCGTGGTTTCCTGGTGATGATGTAACAGAACCGGGACCGCGCTCTCCTCCCTTCCGCCCGCACAGTAGAGAGCGCGCTGTGTGTAATAGGTCTAACACCAGCAGGGGGAGCAATGTTCTGGAGGCGCGCGCGGGGTCTGGCACATGATGCGCATCATGAAGTGAATGTGGTTTCAGGGGTGGAGAGTTCGTCACCTCACACACGCAGCGGCACATTGTCGCACTGAGCCTCTGCACTTGCTTCAAGAATAACATTTTATTGAAGTCACATAAAACATGTTTGTACCTAAAAGCCTTCTACAGGTAAATGTCCAATAAATGGGGAATGCAGCTATGTATGTGTCTATAAATGCGCATTAAAAATAAATGAGAGTTATTTATTTTAAAAATAGGGATTGATGACCTTATAAAATGAATGAGTCCTATATGTGCAAACTACCTGAATACAACAGATGGAGAGGCCTATAGCCGCACTTTACATACCCTCCACCACTAAACCGCGGCGCTGTACACACGTTTTTGTTGCATATTACAGCAGGTGATGTACGACGACTGAGATTTATTGTCCGCAATGCCTCCCAAACCAATCCCTGTCCCGATAGGGGGTCTGTAACTTTTAACCCCCTTAACGCTCAGCGTCCGATATATCTCATGGCATGTACATAGGCTGACACTGATAACCTCACTACATGATTATTGCAGAGTATTACATGAACAGCAATCAGATGATTGCTTGTTCATGTCCCATGGTAAAAGAGTGAAAAAGTAAAAAAAAAAAAAGTTTATTCAATTAAAAAATAAGTAATTAATCACTAAAAATGCCCAAAAGCCCCAAAATATACTATAAAAGAACATATTTAAAAAGAAAAGTCAAATCAAACAAACCCCACATATAGTATCCCCTGCGTCCGTACAACCCGTGAATAACAGTAATGATTATTGAACCCCCATGATAACCTGTAAAAAACTGTTATAACCCTCCAAAAATTATGATTTTTACCTATTCAATCCCCCAAAAAATGCTATAAAAAGTGATCAAAAACATATTACTCCAGAATGATACTGGTGCAAGTAAAACGTGTCCCACAAAAAACAAGCCATCAACCAAACAAAAATAATATGTTTGCACTTGGAAGACAGCAATACAAAAATGATAGATTTTTCCCCACATTAGGTTTTATTTGACAAATTTAGTAAAACAAAGAAAAAATATTCAAGTCTGTGTATCCCCGTAATCGTACCATCCCATAGAATAAAGATAACATGATTATATATCACAAGGTGAACACAAAAAAAAAGTAAAAAATCCAGTACAGAATTGATGCTTTCTCTACTACTCCTCTCCCCAAAAAAAGTTCCTAAATTTTCAACAATAGGTGATACCAACCCCAAAAGTAACACTGGAAAAGCATCTCATCCCGCAAAAAAAATGCCATCACAGGCCCCAATAACGAAAAAGCTGAAAATTTATAGCCTACAAAGGGGCCAATGAGGAAACTAAAATCCTGGCAGCTGCAGGTTCCCTCCTCCCTTCTGCGCCTTGCTGTGCACCCAATAAACAGAACGCCACATGTGGGGGTTCGCTGCACCTCAGGAGAAATTTGTAGAACACATTATATTTTCCTCTTTTATCTTTTGGAAATGTTAACGTATAACCGGCACAATTTGACCATTCAAATTTCACCTCCATTTTGATTCATTACTATGAAGATCTCAAGGGGTTAACAATCTTCGTAAAAGCTCTGTCTGATAGCTTGGGGGGGCAGATTTGAAAATGGGTGATTATATAGGGGGTTTTGATGCTAAATATATAAAATGTCATTCAAACTATTTTATTCCCCAAAATAGTCAATTCTGAAAATCCGGAAAAGCCGATATTCTCGATTTGTAAGCTGTGTGACATCATAATAAATTAGACAGACATTTCAAAAATTTTTAAAATTAAAGTAGACAAATGGGAAATGTTTTTCAGCAATTTTTTAGGTAGTAAATCTATCTGCCTGAAAACGCAATGATTCGAATTTCGAACATTTTTCAAAAATTCATCATATTCTTTTTTTTTTTGGAAATAACGGAAAACTTATCAGCCAAAATTTACCACTAAAATGAAGTACAACATGTGAGGAAAAAACATTCTCAGATAAGTAACAGTGTTCAAAAGTTATAACCTATAAAGCGCCAAAAAAATCGGGCTGAGCCTTAAGCTACAAATGGCTGCGTCCTTAAGGGGTTAATACCACAGCCCTTTCTTTTCCTTATGGGTTTGTCTCTCTCCCCCCACTTTCCAAAGCCAGAACTTATTTTTCTGCTTACAAAGCTGTATGAGGCTTATTTTCTGTGAACAATTGATTCATAGTGTCTTATTTAGTATCCATGCAATATACTGGTAACTGGGAAAAAATAGAAATACTGTGAAATTGGAAAAAAAAATGCTTTTGCGCCATTTTCCTATAGGCTCTGTTTTATGGCTCTAAAAAAAATAAAACTATACTCACCTCTGCCATCATTCACTGCTGTGCCACCGTTTATTTACATGGGGACGGCATATCTGCTCCAACAACACTGCCCGTCTGGCACACCCAGATGTCACAGTGCCAGGCCAATAGAAGTTGTCGGAGTGGAGGTGCCGTGTCCCTGTAAACGGACGGCGGAGGTGAGGGACACCAGGAGCGACAGAGGAGGCGTGTACAGGCGGTCCCCTACTTAAGGACACCCGACTTACAGACAACCCATAGTTACAGACAGACCCTTCTGACCTCTGGTGAAGCTTTCTGAATGCTTTACTTTAGTCTCAGATTGCAATAATCAGCTGTAAGGTGTCTGTAATGAAGCTTTATTGATAATCCTTGGTCCCATTACAGCAAAAAGTGTTTAAACTCCAATTGTCACTGGGCCCAAACATTTTTTTGTCTGGATCTACAATTATTAAATATACAGTTTCGACTTACATACAAATTCAACTTAAGAACAAACCTCCGGACCCTATTTTGTACGTAACCCGGGGACTGCCTGTATAGGGTTTTTTTCACACCCTCGGAAAATCCTTTAAAGGAAACCTACCACCACGGATCTACCTATTAAGGTAGATTTGGTGGTAGGTGCATCTAACGAATGTAAGGATAGCCCGTTTTAGGGCTAATCCTTTAGTCCCCACAATCTTTTAGAAAGTTTAACCCCTTACCGACATAGCCGGTAAGTCTTTGCTGCATATTGCTGCTGTATGCCGCTGGCAAAGCTGCCGGCAGCTTCAATAAGGGGGCTCTTCCGAAGACCCGAGGCTACTTCGGCTTAACCCGTGCATTACAATGCGCTATCAGCACATTGTAATGTATGAGGAGTAAAATCCGCATATACTGCCATACTGTAGTATGGCAGTATATGAGAGGATCCTACAGACAACCTAGGGTTAATGTACCCTAGGGAGTCTGAAAAATAGTAAAAATAAAAATAAAATAAAAAGTTTAAAAAAAAAAATAAACAGTAAAAATCCCAAACACATTAGATATCACCGCGTCCGAAAATGCCCGATCTATAAAAATATAACGGTTTTTCATTGCGTTTAACCCCGTAACGGAAAACCGCGCCCAAAGTCGAAAAAGTGGAGTAGTCGGAGCTGAGGCTACACACGCTGCACGGACTAGTCTGCGCAGAACACAGGCCAGCAACTGCGTGATCCTGCGCATGCGAAGAACTCTGGCTTCACAGACGAGTGCGTGCAGCTCCTCGTAGCTGTGCTCTGAAGATGTCTGTTAGGAGGATCAAAGAGGCTACTGGGGCATGGAGTTATCGCGCCGTGTAGCCTCAGCTCTGGCTACTCCACGCCCCAGTAGCCTCTTTAGAAAATTTGCATATCAAGGCCATTAAACTTTCTAAAATATTGTGGGGACTAAAGGATTAGCCCTAAAAAGTGCTATCTTTACATTTGTTAGATGCACCTACCACTGGATCTATCTTAACAGGTAGATCTGTGGTGGTAGGTTTCCTTTAACTGCGTACTCAAAATGCCACCTCTCCTTCGTGCTTTGGGTTATTGCAATCAAGGGGATACCTCATTTATATATCTTTTATTATATTTTAATACATTTAAAGGACATCTACAAACAGGATGAAAGACTGTATGCAAATGAGCCTGAGGGGCTCCACTAACACCCCTCAGGCTTATTTTCATACAGTACTTCATCCTGGTGGTAGATGTCCTTTAAAGTTACAGCCGGCACCCCGTGTTTCCCGATGCCGGTTCGGCTCTGATCCAGAGCCGAGCCGGCATAAGCGCCTTGGCGGATATATCCGCCACTGAGCGCTAAGTCACTGCGCTCCGTGGCGGATATATCCGCCGCGGAGCGTGAAGGGGTTAAAGGAAACCTACCACCACGGATCTACCTATTAAGGTGGATTTGTTGGTAGGTGCATCTAACGAATGTAAGGATAGCCCTTTTTAGGGCTAATCCTTTAGTCCCCACAATCTTTTAGAAAGTTTAACCCCTTACCGACATAGCCGGTAAGTCTTTGCTGCATATTGCTGCTGTATGCCGCTGGCAAAGCTGCCGGCGGCTTCAATAAGAGGGCTCTTCCGAAGACCCGAGGCTACTTCGGCTTAACCCATGCATTACAATGCGCTATCATACTGTAGTATGGCAGTATATGAGAGGATCCTACAGACAACCTAGGGTTAATGTACTCTAGGGAGTCTGAAAAATAGTAAAAATAAAAATAAAAAGTTTTAAAAAAAAATTATAATTTAAAACCTAAAAACTCAAATCACCCCCCTTTCCCTAGAACTGATATAAATATAAATAAACAGTAAATATCCTAAACACATTAGATATCACCGCACCCGAAAATGGCCGATCTATAAAAATCTAACGGTTTTTCTTTGCGTTTAACCCCCGGAAAACCGCGCCCAAAGTCGAAAAAGTGGAGTAGTCGGAGCTGAGGCTACACGCTGCACGGACTCGTCTGCGCAGAACACAGGCCAGCAACTGCGTGACCTTGGCTCCAAAGCAGGAGCTACTGCGCATGCGAAGAACACTGGCTTCACGGACGAGTGCGTGCAGCTCCTCGTAGCTGTGCTCTGAATATATCTGTTAGAAGGATCAAAGAGGCTACTGGGGCATGGAGTTCTGATGCCAATAACTTTTTGCAACTATGATATATGGAGTTGTGTAAGAAGTCGCCACCACTGGGAATAATCTTTATGGTTATATTTGTATATCGGTTCTATGGAAAGGAATTGCAGATGTTGCAGATTACGTACCAAGTTTGCTGCAGAAAAAAAAATCTTCAACGCAATATACTTGAATTAAAGTTAATGTGATTACGAAAATGTAATATCAACAATGTGTTTTTTTGTTTGCATGGAAATTGTTGCTCAGGGTGGAATATAATTATCATGTCACTTTTCTTATGTATCCTTGAAGTTTTTTGCATGCATTTTTTACATTATAGTCTATGGGCATGTTAAAATTTGAATCAAATGCAGATTATGATGTGGAACTGATGAAAACAGGTGAAAACAAAAGGGGTGAAGAGAATCTGGAAGTGGAAAATCGTGCAAATCCATGTAAGAAACTTAATACACAATCCAAATCTGCATGTAAAAGCTAATAAAAATATGCATATTTTATGGTGATTTTTCACCTGACAATATGTACCCTGTGCAGAAAGTCTAAGGTTTCTTTAATGGAAAGACTTCCACTGTCCGCAACTGATAACTGCCCCTGAAGACCTCGCCACTAGCTTTAGCGACAGAATTTAAAGGAAATATACCATTTGCATTTATGCATTATCAACCAAACATACTTTGAGAATGCTGTAGCTACACTGGTGCAGAAAAATACAGTATCTTGTTTAATCCCTGAACCGAATGGTTTTGCTTAAAAACACTATTATAAAATTAGGATAATGAGGCTCTGTCACTCCTGTGACTGCTCCGGGGCTCCTCTTCTTACCCTTATTGTGCACTGCTTCAGAGAACGCTATACTCACTATGTTGCACAGAAGTATTCAGTTGCTGCACCATCCCCCAGCTGCTGTGTATCACTCATCCAGCTCAGGTTGACAAGTCCTGTCTGAACAGTTCAGCAAGCTCCATGTATTGTGTTTATCAGTCTGCACCCAGCTTTCCCAAGGTCCTGAA
Source organism: Engystomops pustulosus (assembly GCA_019512145.1). Classification (NCBI taxonomy): domain Eukaryota; kingdom Metazoa; phylum Chordata; class Amphibia; order Anura; family Leptodactylidae; genus Engystomops; species Engystomops pustulosus. The sequence goes on from CM033643.1 coordinate 150,925,019, forward strand.
TTATATAGTTGTTTTTTGAGCAGAACCACTTGGTTCAGGGATTAAACAAGATGTGTTTCTGCTACAGCATTCTCAAAGTATGTTGATATACTTTATATAAACAAGATATATATAAAAACAAGTGGTAGATTTTCTTTAAATGGTTAAAGGGGTATTCCGGGAATATGAAAGTCTGATACAAAAACTCATGATGCTATAAATGAATTTAACAAAACTCAATGTCATTAGTCACAAAATGGAGCTGAAACAGTATGATTTTGTGATTCACAAAATTTTATGGCCTCTCTAGAGTATGCAAACTACAAGTCCCAAGATCCTTTAGTTCTAAGTAACTCCTCCCTCTTATGTCCTGCTCTGTTACCATAGTAATGTTGTGTAACTGCCATCACTGCACATTACCTCACTGAGATGACGTCTCACCACAACACTGGACATACTGGATACACTGCAAACAACCCACTGCAGCCAAACGTAGTGATGATCACATGACCCTGCCCAGGCAGGAGCAGGACATGTGACAAGCGGCCATCATGAACATTGCAATAAATTTTAAACTTGTATGAACATACTCCACCATGTGCCTGTATATTCCTTCTAGCAATATTGTCTTATAAGGATGTTAGAAGAAGGTTTGTGAATAACACGGTGGTGTCGGTCTGAACAGAGACAGTGCTGTGGCTTGGTCTAAGGAGAGTTAAGAACATAAGAAAACAAACAAACAAAAAAAGAAGCTTTGGGGGCTCTGGCTAGAGCAAATAACCTTTTCTCTCTATTCTTGGATAATTACATATTAGCTTATATTTTGTGGACTCCTTTGTACATGAATTATACTTTCCTGGAATACCCCTTTAAGACCTGCAAATGTAGATTGCACAGATCACAGGTATAAGAGGTAGTTGTAAAACACCCATCCTGTAAGGAGATAGATCAGTCTGTGACCCTTTCCATACACTCCTTGCTGTAAAACGCAGTAATACCTTGTCAAGTTGTGGCAAAGGGTTAATATTCATACTTTTTACTGGGAAGCAGGTAAAATTTTCCAGATGTGGTGGAAATGAAAAAAATGCCATTTTCTTAGAGACTTTGTTTTCAGGGCTTTTACTGTTCTGCCCTTATTACAAATGCTCTTTGGATCTCTGTAGCTTAGTTATGTTTAGTATCTAATTACACCTGTAACTTTTTCAGCAGTGTAAGGCCGGCTACAGATGAACATGCTAGTGCAGTGGAGGGGAGTCCTTGCATCATAGTGAAATATGATACAAGTGGTCCTTGTCTGCCGACAGACACTGTTGACACTGTAATCACGATTACTCTACAACTCTGCTCCGTTGGCTAGCAGGGGCTACTTGCATCATATTTCACTATGATGCAAGGACTCCTGTCCACTGCACTGTACTTGGTCTGTAGCGTCAGACTAGTTCCTGATCCTGTTTCCAAGGGCCAAGCAAGTTGATGTCAAGCTTGCCTAAGGTACATTTTTTTTGTTGAACAAAGATAAGGTTTTCATTGATACCATTTTAATACTGTATGTCCTTTGAACACTTTTGTCGCTTTTTAATGGGTGGCAAACTGGAAAACGGCAATTCTTATATTTGGATGTTATTGTTCCGTTACAGTGTTTACTGAGATAAATATTTTTATAGTCTGGGAATTTTGGGACCAAGGGATGTTCTATGTATTCCAAGAAAAGGGAAAATGATTTGTATTTTTTAATTTTTGAAAACTCTCAAGTGTGTTTTAGGCCCACCAGGGTTCTTGAACCTCACACAATTTACTGTAATATTTAGCGTTTACCAGGTGTTATAGCTGCATTTCTCTGCCCCACCATCTCCAACCCATCACGATCGGCAATGACCCAAAGGGTGCTGCCACAAATGGCATTTTTGGTCTGTTTAAAAACATGCATTTTTTTTAAAAAACACATCCGTTTGGTTGCTTTATAGATGAACAGGTTCAAAAGCAGCCAAACACATGGAATGGCATAGAACAGTAAAAAATGGATATATTTTTAAAAAACGCATGCATTTTTGAACAGACTGAAAACTCATGCTTAAAAACGGACCAAAAACACCACGTGTAGCATCACCCTTAGAGGAAATCTACCATTGGGAATGTGCTTTCTGAGATATTCTCCATTGTGGATTCCCTGTCCAGGCAGCAGCTGCATCCTCTTATTCACTAATTCAGGGATGCAGCTGCTGCAGAAATATAGTATGATGCTGGAATATGCTGACTAATTTCTAAGGCTACTGGGGGGTGGAGTAGCCTGAAAAAGCTCCGGGGGCCAAGGCTACTCCACGCCCTCAGTATCCACAACTTACCCTCCTTTATACAGAGCTCTCTGCCAGCGCGCCACCAGCAGACGGATGGAAGCTTCTGCGCATAGCTCCCCAGCAGCAGGTGCGTTTGGTCTTTTTTAGTGAATGTTTTCTGTAAAGGGTGTGTAAGTAAGAGTGGCAGGATATTTACCTGGTAATTTACCAATATAAAAAAAAAAAGTACAATTTGACCAGAGTGTTTCTCGTGTTTCTTATTGTTTCTCGTGTTTCTTATTGTCCATGACTAAGGACGCAGCAAGCGTCTGAAACGCGTTGGATTTTCACAATTTTTTTTGCCTGCTTTTAATATGACCTAAATAAAGCACTCATTTTACTTCAAAAACCGTCTGACTGTTGGTGGATTGGAGCTGGAGAAAACAGTTTGCACTATATGGCAGGATATTTACCTGGTAATTTACCAATCTAAAAAAAAAAAAAAGTACAATTTGACCAGAGTTCTCATGTTTCTTATTGTCGCTTTTATCATATTCCAATATTCTTGTAACTGGTTAAAAGACACAACTTCTTCAGTGAAAAAAAAACCTCATTCAGAAATCGCTAGAAATATCTCTCTTCAAACATCCCCCTTATTTCATATTCGCTATATAGAGATAGTAAATATATACATAGCATAGACCAGTGATGGCGAACCTTTTAGAGACCGAGTGCCCAAACTACAACCAAAATCCACTTATTTACCCTGATGTGCCAATGTGCCATTTTAAACAGTAACTTGTTGCTACCTGTTCTTCCACTTATTTAATTGTATCGGCCACCTGATGCCACCGATAAAGTTGAATCAAGGTGGGCAAATTCAGACTATCATTATAGCTTCTCTCCAGGGTCTCTCTGTTTAGGAAGAATGGTGGGTCCAGCAGGAGGACCACAAAGATAATGCAGTTCTTTCAACACCTTCTCACTTATCAAGTAGTTCCAAACAGTCAGTGAAGTGTTGCTGTAAAATAGTGCTGAGCGCAGCATCTCATAAGTTGCCTAGGACTGCAGGAAGATTTCATGGTTTTGTTCCTGTTTGGTGAACTCTGTCCTGGGCTGATGGCCTGAGTGCCCACAAAAAGGGCTCTGAGTGCCACCTCTGGCACCAGTGCCATAGGTTCGCCATCACTGGCATAGACTGTTTCACCAAACACAAAAGATTTTTACTGTAGACTACAACCATTTTTTGGACAGGAATGTCTGGCTGCTGAGGTACAAGACAGGAGGCTTTACTTTACATATCAAGAAAGTGGTAAAGAACTATTAATTGATATAGTGGTATAGTGGTAAATTACTGTATATCCTCCCCACACACACACACACTTGCAGGTTACATGAGGAAGTGGCCAACCCCTTGGATTCTCCAGGAGGCAGGGACTGTTTAAGTGGGCCCTGGGTGCAAACTAAAAGTGGTGCCCCAAAATAAAACTATTTTGTGAACAGTCACATCCAGCAAGATACTCTTTAGCCCTGAACAAGAATAACAGACAGTAGTTTATAATTTACGGACAGTGTATATATAGATAGATATGAGAGATAGACACATAAAAGAGAGATCGAATACACAATTTCACAATTCCATCCCGTCTCTATCAGACCTGGTATACACTTTTGATTGCCCCAGGATCCAATAGTAAAACTTCTGAAGTTATGGTTGGGCAGGATAGCATGTCACTGCCTCACGTAATGTACTTCTACGTCCATTGTCAAGGGGTTAGGGGCCACCCTTGAAGAATAGCGGAATGCCATGCTTCAGCAGATAATTAGAGGACTTTTAACAGCATGAAATGTCATTGTCAAGCTATAATTGATTATCAAGGCCAAATGACAAGTTATTGAGACATTGAATTTTTTTGTGGGAGTATACACACTACTGTTTGCTTTTGTTTCAATAAATTCTTCAGATGGGGAAATCACCATTGCATGCTTATACTTAAATGCCCTACTGTAAAAATATATCATAATAGTAATCTGAACCTTTTACATTTTCCATAAATGTCATGCGAAAACCAAATATCCCTAATGTTTTTTTTGTATTCTAGCATCTGTTTCTTTTTGCAACTTTCATCTGAAAAAGTTGCAAATTCTTCAGCGACCATTTCCTACGCCTGCTCGGGAGAAGAGCTTATTTACACATAAATTTGTAACTTTTTTTTCTTAAATGTTGACATCTAGATTCTAAAAGACATTAGGGGCTACACAGATTTACTCTGTGGAGGCAAAATGGGCAAGTGGAAATGTCACAAATTTTTGTATACATCTACAAAATCTAAGAGAAAAAAAAAATAAATGACCATTGTATTTAGATACATAGTATTGCCTAGTATTAGAAAGATGATCTCATTAAGTATATTGAAGTTAAATATTAATCAGTGGGCTATACTTGTGTAAAATGGGTTATATAGCTTATAGAACAAACTTGTGAACTGACATGCTGACAGTTATTTTCAGCACCCCTAAGTTGGATTGGTAAATACAGCAGACAAACAGTGATTTTGGCGAGAAAACTTGCTTTAGGTGAGCTGGCAACAGATCACCGCTCTTTGCTAGCAACGATCGCGGGTGTTAGCGACAGGGGCGTTTGCTTCATTGTGAAGGAAGCAGCCGGCGAGTATGAAGAGGGCTCAGACGTAAGGGTACGTCTTATTGCGCTATGGCAGTGGTGGCGAACCTATGGCACTGGTGCCAGAGGCGGCACTCAGAGCTCTTTCTGTGGGCACCTGAGCCATCTCCCCAGCACACCAGACAAGACTCAAAGAATCTTCCTGCAGTTCCAAGAAACTTAAAAGATGCTGCTTCCGATTATATTTTAATACTTACTTCGCTACTTGGGACTGTAGAAAGAGGGAGAATGAATAGACAGGGCCAAATTATCTTTGGAGGACCTCTTGCAGGCCCCACAATTCTCTGAGCACAGAGGGACACTGGAAAGCAGCTAAAATGATGCAAATTTTTAATTTTCAGGAGGCCAATATGATTGAAAGTTGTTGAAGAACAGGGAGCAATAAGTTACTGCTTTAATTTTTTGTTGGCACTTTGAGATAAATAAGGAGGGATTTGGGTTGCTTTTTGGGCACTCGGCTGCTAAAAGGTTCGCCATCACTGCGCTATGGGGTTAACAAGGCAAACACTTGTTGCTACTTACCAGACTTACTTCATTGTTTAAAAAGTGTAGGCTCTTGGTTCAGTCAAAAGAATAAGGTCTCATATGTTACTTTCCTGTTCACTACCAGCCTACATAAGAGATAGACCTGCATAAGTGAAATTAACTTATAATTTTTCACCGATAGCGAATATTTATAAAAGATATTTTTGTGTTGAAAGTATTTCTGTAAATAAAGACACACACCAAGTTGAGTTTATTAAATTCTTTACTGTATTTAGAAATGAAAATCACAGCATCATTGTCTAAAGTTTCCACTAAAAGTGCTAAAACCTGGAAATTGTATCATAAAACATGTGGAAAGTCCACATGCTTCACAGTTTACCAGTAGATATTGTTTCTGGAATTTCCATATAGAAAATACTAGTGTTACGGTAATTAAAATTGATAGAAATAAATGTAGATTTTTGTAGCTGCTTCTTTTTATAACACATGTTCCATGATACATTAACTTTCCACAACAGCAAAGAATATATTCAATTAAAAAAAATATACAAAAAGCTCTGTCCTCATTTTCACTGCCAAATAAATTGCTTTTAAATCTAAGAGCAATTTGAAATATATATGTATGAGTCTACAAGTATAATACATAAAATATATTTTTATATTTCTTATTACATATCCACAGAAGTTTTGTTCTAAGTAGCATACAATGTATATTTATATATCAGCATTTTTGTTTTTCTAAATGTATTTACAACTACAGCATATTAGTTATCTACTGTACAAACTTAAATATAGAAAATAACAAAAAGGAAAAATACACATGTACATTATTTATAAGTCATATGCAAAGTTAAGACATTTTCAAATTATTGCACTTGCATATTTTGTTCGCTATAATTTTAACACACCATTTTTACATATGCAATATACACATATATATACTTATATAAAAAATAAGTACAGTCTACATATTACTTTGGATCAGCAGATCCAAAAATTTTGTACTGTAGTCTGTTTACATAAAAGAATCTATTTGACTGATTTTTTTTTTCTTTCATTTTTAAACTCATAGGTGTTCTATTTATTTATTTTTCTAATGAAACATAACCCGTATTTCTATATATGGAGCACAGTTTTTGGTCAGCAAGCAACGAAAACTGCTATAATTTTTATTACTTTGATTATATTTTATTTGAACAATTCTGTTGCTTTCAATTCGAAAACACATTCACAATTTCCAATATTTAGGCTTGGTGTGATTAGTTATCATAGAAATGTAAGATTATCGGAACATAATCCTGTGGTTTTTTATTTACTAGAGGAAGAAAACGATGTAACAACTTTACTTGGTACATAATATGACACGGATAATTAGATATTCTAATGTGTGCCTTATTCATGTCAATAAGTCACATGGTGAGTGCAGAAGTCACTTGTAAAGCCAGGCAGCAAGGATGGAAATTTTATCGAGTACTACTAGGAGCCAAGTCCACAACCAGTTATCAGAATGAGGGAAACTTTGAGATAAAAGCCTTATACATTAGTCTGAATTCTATACATAAGAACTACATACCTAAAAAGAGATTAAAATAAAAAGACTCTTCCACTGCTGCAATATCCATAATGTCCTGTATTCTATGGAGCGAGCCACATATGAAAAGAAAGAAAAGTATCCCTCTCCACTTTGGGCCAAGTTATATATTTGCCTAGGCAAAGGTGTGTACATTAAAACTGCTTGTAGAATTGTTGGATCTAGCTGTAGCCTAAGGACAGTTGTACGTGAGAGTTTGTTCCGACATAGTTGTACATTTGGGCTCGGAAATTCTGCAGACACATTGGGTAATCCTGTTAACAGAAATTCACTCATGTACAACCGACCTTAGGGTACATTCACACAGCGGTATGCCCGTGTGCTGGAGAGGAGGAAGAGGTGACCCCTCCTCCCTCCATAGAGAATAGCGGCGCACGGCCGCACACACGCCAAAAGATAGAGCATGCTCTATCTTTTTGCGGTGTGCGGGCGGGATCGGTGCCACACATGTGTGGCACCGCATCTGCGCCGCTATTGCCGTCTATGGGGACGTACATGCGGCCGCAAATTTGCGACCGCATGTACGTCCCCGCAGACGGCCATGTGAATGTGCCCTTAGGCTGAATACAGGTTGGTTTTTCATTTCCAGCAGAATTTGTCCAAATTTTGCTACAGAAAAAAAGCCTGAAATTAGGTGGTTAAGTTAGAAAGCTTTCTTTGGAATGTAGTCGTGAAGGCAATAGAATACCTACAATATTCGACAAAGGGTAAAAATACACACTGAACAAATTGGTATGGTTTGGTCTGAAAACCTGCACTGCATATTTTCTTAAGGCCGCTTTGTACAACACAACACATCATTAGTTAAGCTAATCCACTAAAATGATACTATAGATGGGTTCCCAAATTACATAAAACAACTGAGCTGATTCATGGCCCTCGAAAAACTTCTTCATACTTTTTTCACAGCTAAGTTGCAACTAAGTGACATTATTTTTCATACATCACTCATAGTCCAACCGCACACAACAGTGAAAGACAGCCTTGCGCCATGTTTTTTGGAATGGCTAGCCTACCTTATTTTAGTTGCCTACCTGCCAGCTTCTGTTTGCTCCTGCATTCTATATGACACAGGCATTGGCGTAGTTTAGGCAACAGATGCAGGCGCCCACTCCTCTCTATGACCCAAGTGCCGTCCCCTAAGCAATGATGGCAGCCTTGCCTTGGTTGCACAAAGAACGCAGACCGTGATAACGTTGCTGCCTGCATACTGTGATCAGCTATTTATTAAAGAACCTATGGCTCTCAAGCCAGACGCAGCCATCAAAAGAACAACATCTGGCTTGCAATCCATAGGTTCTCGACCCCTGTTTTAGATAAAGCATGGGCAAATCAGAACGGTTTTTCATGGCTTACTCATAGAATAGTTTATAAGGATCCAGATGGATGATAGACTGAAGCAAACTTTGGCTACATTCATATTTAGGTTGCCATAGTCTGTGGTTTATGATGATCAATGAGAAAAAGCTTTATATTACGACATGCAGCGGATAACATGGTCTGTTCTAAAAATGCCAATTGTTCCATTAAAAATATTGGATTTTATGTCTTGTGCTGTCCATAAAAAACTGACCACACATAGCAGTTTTCACTGTTGTGTGAATAAGCTCTAAGGCTGTGGACGGGCAGAATCATTGTGGATTGGCAGCAGTGTAATCACTGGAGGCTAGCCCAAAGCAATTTACAGTCACACCAAACGGGATGAAATTTAAATCAATAAATTCTTCATGCTGGATGAAACCCAGTTTTTTTGCCACAGACAAAATTGCTAAGAAAAGTCCGGTGGAAACAGTTCTGTCGGCTGAATTTTGTGAACCAAGACAGTTGATAAAGGATGAAGTAGTAGTAAAAATTGTCTATTTTTATTTCCTAGTTCCATTGAACCCATTGCTAAGTTTGGCTTTCAAACAAGAAAATTTCAAAAACTAATTAAAAATATTTATATGCATCACATGTATTTTGGCATGTGTGCAGGCACTAAAAAAAATTATCAATTTCAACCAATTATCAGTCATTAGTCAAAGCATAAATGATTTCATACAATGTTAGAGGTACAATAAGTTCTATGAAACAGCTCAAAAGGTTCTCATTTATTTGAAAGGATACATGGATGAATGTTCCCCAAGAGTGCCAACTATTCATTTGACAGCCACCTAACGCATTTATCACTCAGCTATTTTAGCATAGCACCAAGGGCTGTAGTTTAAGGTGCATATTCAGACATTTACCTCAAACAGTAAGAGTTTGGGCACCAATATATGGCAATGGATATTTCCTGCATAAAGATATACTATTTAGTGCTAAGCTGCAGGCAAACACCTGAATGGAAGCCAAGACAATAAAAAGCCAATTAAATCCTAAAGTTACAGTAGTGCAAATTCTGTCAACGACAACCAACGATCCGTACCAAACCTGTATGACACAAACTGAATGAACAATCTATGCCATGTGTTATGCATGCTTTTCATGCCAGTGAATGTAACACAAGTGGTGGGGTACAGAGGTGGAAATTAAAAGTTTCTTCCATTCACAAAACATAGGAAGGGTGATTAACAAGAATTGCTTGTTAACAGCTGCTAAAATACATTCATTTTATCATCAGTATAGTGCCGATTCATTTTTGGTAGAAGGAACTAGATATGTAACCCAAAATGTACATATTTGGTACACAACATTATCAAAATGTTGAATTAATAAATATAATTTAATATACTATTTCAGACCTAGTCCATAACTTTGGTTATGCAACCACTAAGCTTTACAGTTAGCAGGACCAAACAAAAGTTTACACTTAATGCAGACATAATACTTCTTTGTGTGTCTACAAGATTAAGGCCAGGATCTTGTGTATGGGATATAATGGTGTCAGAGATGTAACCTAGAACGCTTAGATATAATAATAGCCAAAGGCTTTTCAAATAGAGGTACATTACTAAAGGTCTCCAGAGCACCGACTATAGAAAAGTTGGGACCAGATAAAGGACTACACTTGGCCAGTTGCAAACATAGACAATAGCTCAATTATGTAGAAAACATATGCATTCTTTATGCTTTGTGTAATCTGGGCTGACTACCCCCTCCTCCAACCTGAAGAGATTTTTGGGGATTGAGGCTGCTACTTTTCCATTACTTATAATGGAAAAAATAAATGAGATTGAGGCTGTTATTTTCACAAGTGCGTAACAGAAGGTAAACTTGCAGACATTATATACAAAATGTATTAGAACGGATGGTTAGCGGTCTTCTGTTTATGCTCGGTTCTAGGGGTCTGTTATTCTACAGCATAATGGAATAGACTAACAGACACTACTAGCGATGGTGTGCGACTAGCCTCCATGCCATGATGCAAATTTACAAAAATGTACTTAAATCTTAATCTATTTAGTCCCTAAAATATGCAGGTCAGGTAAGGCTTTTTTAAAAAAGGCTTTTGAGAGATATTACTGAAGTTTATAAACTTTACAAAGTGTATGTTCCCATATGTGCACCATTTACAGTTCATAAATGGACATAAACTTCTTTTATTTATATTTTGTAAAACATATGTGACTTTTGTTTCCGTACAGTCAACAGACTTGCTCCACCATCAAATTCTAGAATAAGCACTCTGTGAAATGATTCCTAAAAATTGTCAGAAAGAATGATCAAAGACTTACAAGAATATCTCTGCAGTATGAAAGCTGCCTTCAGCAGACCAAAAGGCTGAAATCTCCCAGCATTCTTTGCTGATCGGCATTAAACAAAGTGTGCTCCGTGCAGTTTTACAGCAACAACTAGCAAAATACAAATGCTGCTTTATCTAGTTTGTAACGGTATAAAGTGCAGGCTAAGTAGTACAATGTTTGCATAGTTAGGGTGGCCAAACACATTAGATGCATGTCAACCAAATTTGCTGATTTTTGTGGGGTACATACAAAATGTCCTACAGCAGGAGCCACATCGAACTAAAAAATAAAGGAGGGACATATTAGACTCTTCACATCAGTGTTGGATTCTTTGCCAACAGTCACCATCACATATTTGGTTGAACTTAATAAAAAATAAAAAACAACAATCCCATTTCCACAGAAACCAAATTATCCCATTAGGTTTCTGCAGGGCATAGTTGATGTCCATTGTTTGACAGATCAAGCACTCTATCATGGTTTCCATTACAATTGGGATATATGATCATGAGGTAAAATAGAATGTTAAACGTAAACCATCAAGAAAAAAAAAAAAGTTTAGCAAATTTTTTTCTGGTACATAAATGACCAGTGCAGATGGTAAACACCTAATAAGGCTGTGAAGAGACAAATAATAGGGACTAGGGGCTACATGCAGCACCTAAGCCACTGGATAGCATCAACTGTATTGTGCCTGTGGCCTCTTGACTGTTAATAAAGCAGATGTCATTGGTGGGTTAAAGCATGTTGGAATGTTGTCTGGAAGAGACAAGAAGTGTTCAGCAGTGACCGTCTCACCTCTCGTCTATTCAGAACTTGTCCACATTCTGTTGAGCCATGCGTGTGGAAGGTCTAAAAAGATCAGCTGAACAAGACTCTAATATGTTTTGCCAGCCATTCTCAGTTTAATTTGCAGATAAGATCTATACAAATTGTAAAATGGTGATTAAAATAAGTGAGTGTTTGCTTTACAAAACATTACAGTCTAGGACTTAAGGTAGACTTAAATAAGACAAAAATAATTATAACACATATCACACACACACAGCACATATTGAGAGTCAGTAGCTAGCATCACAGTTTATTTTCATTACCAGTACTATCTATATATGCCATTAGAAAAGTGAAGTCACCAAGGAAAATATGGCTGTTTTTCAATATGTAACAATATTATAGTAAATCAATAATAAAATAATAATGTAAACTGTAATCGGGTCAGTAGTCTGTCAGTGCGGTATCACTGTTTCCAATATACTTCCAGATAACTTAGTGCTTCTTCAGTTCCCAGCAGATGTGTGTAAATGCTATGGAAAGGCTACTGTAGTAGCATCCCAGCTCTTTCATTTAACTAGAAGAACTGTACCTGTTCATATGAACTCAAATCCATGGCATTACCCCTGGCTTCCAGCTGGAAAAATCTCATATTACAAAATATGTAATATGATTTTGTGCTCTGGTTATGGGAAAATATTGTCACATGCAGCTTTTCTGCAGTTGAGTGCTAAGGATGATGCACCGGATCATCCCTGCAGATTCCAATTTCCTGTGGTAGGGTGGCAGGGATGATATCAGCTCCAAAATATCTTAATCTGATATTATGCTCTCAAAAATCAACGGACAATCGGAGACAAACCGTAAATGAGAGTGGACATGTATTAGTTTAGGTATTTCATAATATTTCTCTACTGCATACAATCGCCATACCTTGATAAAATGGTTTGTCAATTATAAACTACCACATGGCTTTGTGCATAATTTTTTGCAAGTACATTGCACTAAAATGCCTGGAAAACTACCAGTCCATTATATTTAATGGATTTTTACTGTAACTGTAGCAGTTTCCAGCCAACTAATCTTGTTATCTTTGGTCCAAGTGGTATCTTAATAGATTGTGCAAGATCTGAAAACAGGGAGGTGCAGTGGTAGAGACTAGTGGCCAAGAGTTACAGCAAGGTATATTCTGCCACAGTGCAGCATATACCCCAACAGCTTATATTTTACAAAGAACCCCAATGCGACTTACAAAACTTCATTCCTTATCTTGTGGTACTAGGGAACAGCCTATTTTGTTGTGTTACTGCATTCACTATTTCACAGCTTTAAGGACTTTAAGATGGAGAGGATTACAAAAAGGGGCAGACAGGCGAATAAGTGATCTGACAAGGTAAAATCAAAATGCCTGTTGCTTGTTTCTCTTGATATATGGAAATTGGAAAGTCCAGAGGTTCCTAGATGCATGAAAAGGTTGGCCAAATTTGATCCCATGGGTTGTGTAGATTTTACACTTAAATTAAACTTTTTATTCCAAAGCCATCTCATACATTACTGGCTTTTACTATAAAGCAGTACAATCTTAGGCTTCATTCACACGGCAGTTGGGGGACGTATATACATCAGCCCATAGGCCGGCAATTGGAGAGGGGAAGGGGTGAGCAGCGCCTCCTCCTGCTCTCCCGGTCGGGCCGACGTGTGCCTGCTGTGCTACCGGAGGGCACACATTCGTGTGAATGTAGCCTTAGTAGTATATGGTACTGACAAACATGCCCAACTTATATAGTTATGGATCTAACCAAAACTTTTTCATTAACTCCCTGTGATAAACACAGCAACACAAAAAATGTATAAGGTTCTCTTCGCACTTCCTTATATGAAACTTTAGGTTTATGCGCCAGGAAAGCTTATCTCCCCTTATTGTTGGCTTTACAATATGTCAGAGACTTCACATATCAGAGAAAAACATGAGTCACGCTCATGACAGAAGAAATGAGATATTAACACAGACTGTTTAGTAGATCTGACAGTGTGTTACTTTTTTCTTTATATAAAAAAAGAAATTTTGTTCCTCAAAAAAAATTGTATTTGTAAGGGTTCAGACATCAACCTGGGACATCTGTAGTATGAATAGTCAATAAGGTTTACTTTTTGCACAGAATAATTTACTTTCATTACTACAGCATTTTTGTCTATTTATACTGGATATAATGTTATCATCTTAAAGAACACTTTAAAAAATACTCTCCCCAGCATCTTTAGATACATTTCAATCAATCAATATCAGTGTTTAGTGTAAAACTTTTATAATCCTCTTTCCCAGATTATGCAAATTACCTCCTATAGGTCCATTTGACCCAACTCAGGCCTGTCCAGCTTATTCATCATGAGTTTGTCTGGGTACTACCCTCACCTACTCCCTCGATTCAGCCCTTTAACCTGCCCCCGCTCCGTTTCCTTTTCCTGTTCTTGTGCACTGGATGCCAGCCTCTTCTTGATCTTCCTGACACGCCGGCCTATGCGTGGCCCGAGTATTTTGCTTACACAGAGTCTCAGAAGAGTGTGGGATTTGCCCGGGATTTGGGGCGTGACTGTGTTTACAGGAAGGTGTGGGTGTATACAGACCTAGGGGACAGATTACAAGAAACCAAATGATGCTGTCACAGTCATCATTTGCATATAGCTTCCCGAGTCAAAAAGATGATTTTTGCAGTTGCAAGATGTAGGAAGAAGAAAAAATTTTTAAGAAGAGCAGTTACGGGTGGTCTGGGCGAGTGTGGCAAGAACTTTAAGAAACCTTTTCACTAATTTGCATTATAAAGTAAAGTCTAAAGTATCATCAATCATTCTTGCCACCTATGAGAGTGACTAGGGTCATGGCTGTTGTCAGTGTCACTGCTTACATAATGCAGAAGAATCTTTACTGTCAAATTAGAATTTAAACACTAGTAGATGAATCCATAAATTCACACACATATTGCCATCTAGGATTCATACAGCAACATCCAAGTAATGGCGTGAGCAGGTGGTTATGTCATCCACATCATACATAAACATACATATTTTTATGGATCTATGTAGCTATCATATTGACTGCTGGAAATCCTAAATAGGCCGACACATAAACCGTGTGATGTACTACTGTTGAATTCTCTTTAGTCATATTAGATGATGAAGAGAAGCATTTCTTCGACTACTGTTGGACTAGGAGTTTTAGAGTTCTTCGGTTTCAGTTCCATTGTTCCTTCACACATTCTTCTGGAAACTTTGTTTTGTATATCATTGTGATTGGCAGGAGACTGGATTTTTTGGAAAAGTAATACAAGCTGAATAATTGTTACTTCAAAATATAGTCGACTTTCATTACTCTTCTAGTAGATTCAGAGTGGAGGTTACGCTGTCCAATTTTCATTCACTGTACATAAAGCCATACATTTTTTTAACCAGCCCTACAGCATTAAGATTATCTTCAGAAACATCAAAATATCCACCCTATATTTCTATCCTCTTTCTGTATGTGAATTCTGAATGTTTAAAGGGAAAATGCACCATTCATAAAGACCTTATAGGTTACAAACCCCAATGCATTGAAATCTTTACACACAGTTTTGCAGACCTCAAAAGTAAAAACAAGTGCTCATATTAACCTACATACAGTACAAAATATAAATTACTTAACAGCTAAACCTTTCAAAGGCTTACTAAGTGCCAGAAATTCTCAGAGTGGCTCTTAAAAAAAGGACCAACTAAGAGACCTTTCTAAAAATAAGAAACTTTGCCTTTACAAAAGCTTATACAGTTCATAACTAAAACCTTTGAATATCTGATGGGAAATTCAACAAATGTGTCCTAATATCAGTAATATGCTGTTTCTCCAGCATTATAGTACCAGGAGACCTTAAAGCAAAAAGTACCCAATGAGGAGATATGCAGCTAGTTAGGAGCTACATCACTGATTCCAACAGTCAGTTCCCAAATAAGGGCCTGTGACAACATAGGTCTACTTATGTGTTAAAAAATATTATCCTTAAATAAGTGAAAATGTGTATTGTAAATATAAAGTTTGTGTTCTCCCTTCTATGGTGCTTGATGCCCTTTTTCAGGCCACATCTGACCGTGCCACTGCCAATCAGTCATCAATCTTAACCGGAAGAGAATCTGATGAATCCGTTGGCTCCGTGGGAATCCACATGGTAGTATCTTCTCCTCTAGATACTTTCTCCCACTGGTTAAGATTATCCCTAGGCAAAGGATAAAGACAAAGTGTGATGGACAGCACTTCAACATTAAAGCATTATTACATCTTAAAAGGACAATGGGAAGTATAGGAAACTGCAATGCCATGTCACCTATTTATGGCAGCCATTACAGGACATCTACCAGCATAACGCACTCTTGTTACCCGTAGGGGCCTGCGAGGCCTCCAACAGAGCAAGAAAATAAGCTTTTGAAAATATTAAAATGAGCCAGAGGGGCTCAGAGTCCCGTCCGGCTAGAGCACCTCCTGGCTCCTCCGACAACCTAATTTAGGCATTCCCCCTGCCTCATTGTTATGCATGACTCCAATGGCTCTTAATGATCAGATAGCCGGTGACGTCAGCTGGCTGTCTGGAATTCTCGCACAGGCACAAGATCTTCTGTCTTGCGCAGCTTGCAGGTATAGCAAACAATACATTTGGTATTGCTGTATGCGTACTGACCCAGTGGAAAGAAATATGTTATTTAGGTTCTACATTAAATGCAGGAACCTTTTATAAGAAAAAAAACATCAGATTAATATTCACTACTACTTCATATACTGCACAGAAATAGTTAATAAAAGTTCATCAGTAGGACATATGAAACCACCTAAAGTTGTGCTATTAAAGAGTACATTTTCGACTTAAAAAAGACCAAACAAACAAGACCCCATTACAGATATAGTGACGGAAAAACAAAAAAGTTATGGCTTATAGAAGGAATTAATGAAAAAAAATACAGAAATATCCTGTCATTAAGGTGGAAAACATGTGCGGAGATAAGGGTTTAAAAACATTACAGCTGGGTGCAATGGCAATCAGGCTGCAATGATCAGATCAGCAGTAATGTTTTTAAACCCTAATCTCCGAACATGTTTTTTACCTTAACCTCCTTAATGACATTTTGCACCTTCCTGACACTATAAGTGGTTATAACTTTAGAATGCTGTAATATATCAAGTTGATTTTAAGATTGTTTTTTTGGTGACACATTGTAGTTCATGTTGGTTGAGAAATTTAAACATTATGTTTAGTATTTATAAAATAAACGGAAACTTGGTGGAAATTTAGCAAAAAAACTTTTTTCCAAATTCAAAATTTTCTACTTTTTGAAAAGTTGGTCATATCACCAAAATAACTTGATAACTAACATTTTCCATATGTCTGCACTTGGCATCATATTTTAAACATCCTTTCCATTTTTTAGGATCTTAGGAGGCTTGCAACTAGGTGCAATTTTTCTGATTTTCACAAAAATCATCAAAACCTATTTTTGGAGAGACCAATTTAGTTAGAAGTGACTTTATGAGGCCAACATGACAGAAAACCCCCAGAAATGAAACCATTTTAGAAACTGCACCCCTCAAAATATTCAAAACAACCTTTGGGAAGTTTGTTAACCCTATGAGCATTTCATGAGGGTGAAAAATAAATGAAAGTGAAATTACAGAAATGTGTAGAATTGCCCCACACATGCAGGGCTGAGAAGGGAAAGAGGGATGTTGGGGACAGAAATCATTTACAAGTGTCAGAATACATTTGGAGAGGCCTAGTGGTCCCAAAACATTTAACATTTAAATTAGCATTTAAATTAACATTAAATTAACATTTTTGTATTTTCTATGGAACCCTAAATACACTTGTGATGATGCAATGCATTCAGCAGTTTGCCCAGATTCAGCACATAAATGTTATGTTTACGTTCTTGATTATCTCTACAAGCAACATCAATAATGAATTCCATGGCTTCTATGTCCATCCAGGGTTTGTGTAAAACTATAGTTACCTGCAAGCGTTAAGAAGCGGTCTTGTTGTTGGAAATATTTGTGTTAGTGTTGTGTAGCACGGAATAGCAACTGCATTGTAGAATCCAATCTATATACACAAAAAAAAAAAAACATCAGTATATTTGTGCAGACAGAACAAGCCCTCACTCCTGTTCATATTCCATATGACCGTTTGTACTCTGTATTGTAAAGTTATATTTGTATATGTCCCCTATGATTTGTAAAGCGCTACGGAATATCATGGGGCTATATAAATAAAGATTCATTTTTATTATTGTTATTAATGGATTACACAATCACAGGGAATATGACCTATAATAAACACAAAGCAGGTAGAAATTGCACAACAGAAAGAAAATGTTTTGGGTGTCATTATAGGGGGTAATTTGCTGCTAATTTGCTGATCAATGGGGGTCTCAGTGCTGAGACCTCCGCAGATCACAAGAACAACCTCTCGTCACTCCATAAGAGATGGAGCAGACGGCCGCGCCTGACCGTTCTGCTCCATTAATCTCTATGGAGCTGACGGAGATCGCTTAGCACAGCGCTGGGCAATTTCCCTCAGCCCCATAGAGATTAATGCATCAGAACGGTCAGGTGCAACCGTCTGCTCCCCATTACTCTGAGGAGCAGCGAGGGGTCGGTCGGACCCCCTTGGATCAGCAAGTTAGGCCCTATCCCGTGGGAAAATCCCTTTAAGCTCCTGTTATGATGAAAGTGAGGAGACCTTTGCAGGCAAAGTAAAAAAAATTAGCCTCCATTTATAGATCTAATTAATAAAGAGAGTCGGGTTATCTTCACATCTGCGTTGGATGCTCCAACAGTAGCCTGCATTACAGATGCCACTAAAATGCATGTGTTACATTGGAAGTATATCAGACACCTTAATGGATGCCTACCAGTTTTTTTTTATTTTATTATGGAGCAAAACAATGAAAGTTTACAAGCATTTAGGATTGTAAACCACTTACTGAAATACAACCATGTAATATAAACATTTTCACAAAATATCAAAATGGAAACTGCATGCTAATGAAGATTAAAACACTGCCAACATCAAGTAAATAAAGGGTTAATAAGATGTGAACATGTTCCAATCCTAAAATCATCTCCTCTTTCTTCTCATGGTGTGGTGAGAGCCAACCAACGCTATTGCATCCTTTTGGATTTCCCAGCAAGTGTAGAGCAACTATTTTTAGTGACTTTATACAGTGGGTCCTAGTGGAAATTAAACGGGAACCATATAGTTTTTCTCCTCAATAAGAGTGACTTTTAGAGAGACTACAGGTTCTCGGAGATAAAAAAAAATGAGGATTTGCTTCACCCCATAGGGGGTGCCTGGTACTGCAGCCATATCTGACCATTTCACAGAAGATAGGCTGCTGCTGTCTGGCAGTAGTATTCTTCTTTCACCACTGACACTATTACACTCAGCAGACAGTGCCGGTGAACAGGTTACAATGGCTGCTCTTAAATCTTAAAAGGGCTAGAAAAAAGGTTCAGCTTCAGGTACAGATGACCAGGAGCACATCCAGAAGTCCAGGGGAGCAATGTGTGCAATCATAATTATCACCTAGACCCCAGTTTGTTCCTTTAAACTTCACCCTACAAAATTTGAACCCTAGAATATATTTAGCAAACCTCAGAATCAATCTCAATCGTATAAAATACTACTCACAGAGGAACCTAGTATTCATATGCAATAACCGGGTGTATTACTGGTATTTGGTGTATAGCTTTGGTTCCTCAAGAGTTAAACATGGCACAACAGGCGATGGCTTTTTTATTTCTCATTTTTACATAAAGGAAATGTAATAATCATATTATGAACTATATATATTATCATTAAGGATTACATTGTACTTTGTGAATCTTTGATATACAGTAGGCATTTACTAAATTTATGAATGTATATTCACTTTTGTTGATGATTATGTAACACTGCTATATATGGCCTGTTAGCACTTTTAGCCCCTTTTCACTACTATGCTAAAGATGCCTTTATTAATAAGGTGAAAAGTTGCTATGTGAACTAAATAAAATACACTGTTCCAGGAGTGCTACATTATTGTACTTTTCGGGATTTTTTTTTATTTTTTTTTTACAGTTTTCTTAATTTTTAATAATAGAGAGGGACAATGTACCCCGGATTATGAACTTTAAATGTAAGGAAATTCCAAATTAAGCACCATTGCAGAGCAACCTCTGTTGTGAGCATTTATGCAAATAGCATCTTCAGTTTTTACTAAAATTTAATAGGTTTACAGTAAATTATTAACCACTTATACATTGCACACCACAAATTAATTATATAGTGTATATATATTAATTATTAGTACCTGCCCCTGAGGAATTTCATCCTTTTTGTCTCTGTCCATCATTGGTATTGGAGAAATACCTAGCCTTTTCATTTCATCGCCCTTTAAAACAGAAATAAATTTACTCAAACAATAATCAACATCAATCACTGAGGCAAAAAAAAAAAAAAACTGTTTCAACTTACATACACATTCAACTTAAGAACTAACCTATGGAACCTATCTTGTACGTAATCTGGGGACTGCCTGTACACTTATTTATACTTATTCAAGAAGTTACCTCTGCCCAGAATTCAGCATATATATCATCTGCGATCATTCTGGTCACCGGCCATAGTTTGGTTACTGAGCAAAGATCACATGCCGTCATCATCAAACCTATTAAACGATCCCTAAAACAAAACACCAGATGGAAATTGAGCACATTTACACAAAGCAGAACCATTTACTGCCTGCATACTACATATAATAATCTTAGTTATGATCCTCTGAGTTATTTCTATATTAGTGGTTTTAACCCCTTAACGCCAAAGCCACTTTTCACCTTCCTGACACGGCTCATTTTTTAAAATCTGCCCTGTGTCACTATAAGTGGTTATAACTTAGATATGTTAAAGCGTTTCAAAGTGATTTTGAAATTGTTTTCTTGTGACACATTGTACTTCATGTTAGTTAAAAAATTTTGGTGGTATGTTTTGAATTTATTTATGAGAAAATCAGATATTTGGTGAAAATTTGGAAAAATTCTCAATTTTCGAAATTCAAAATGTTTTCGAAATGTAATAACTAACATTCACCGAATGTCTACCTTATGCCTCCGTGGTTTTTTACACATACTATATTATCTTTATTCTATAGATCACTACAATTACGGTGATACCTCATTTATATAGTTTTTCATTTATTTTTACAATTTTACTGGAAAAAATGAATATAAAGAAAATCTCATTCGTTTTTGTATCGCCATCTTTTTCGGGATATAACTAATATTTTTTGGTTGACAGAGCTAGTTTAGGGCTTATTTTTTATGTGTTGAGTTGTCCTTTTCAGTGGTACCATTTTGGTGCAAATAACTTTTTTGATCACTTTTTGGAACATTTTTGTGAAGGGATTTTATGAAAAATTTACATTTTTGGCGAGTTTTTTGGGTTTCGTTTTTACGGCGTTCACCGTACGGGTCCAATAATTTTCAGGCTTTTTTACTTTATTATATGTGTATAGGGAATGTGTCCGCGGCGTGTTAGGGGTTAACACCAAAATCATACTACCCCACTTGGTTGTGTTCTATGCCTGGGTCCTGTGCATGAGGCCTATGGATGTGCTTAACTTTCAATTATTTCATTTAATCATGTAAAACAGTAGTCACAAAGTAGGCATAGAATACGGTCTAAGATTTTACACTGCTATAGCTACTTTGCCGCAGGTGTAGAGAATGGTTGACTAGGACTGTAAGGGAATAAGTGGGTGGACTGCATTACCAAAACAGGTCATTAAACTCCACTTGAAACTACTTCTTTACCTGTGTACTTGGTTGTTAAAGTTGAGGGCCCCTGTGTTGTGAAGGTCTTCCAGATGTTTTCTATTTCCAAAGTATAGGGCAAGGTCCGTGGCAATAATGGCTTTGCGGATTATCTCCAATACTTGCTCATACTCATTGGAACTCAGGTTAGAGAAGATATTGTGCCCTTCCAGCTATGTGAAACATAAAAGATAGATAAACAGCACAATGTCCTGTGTTTTCCAGTGATGTAACCAAATTCTGACTACTGTTAACCATCTAGAAATCTATAGGCCTTCTAAAGACTAACTAATAAGAAAAAAGCTGTACGAGAGATGGCATTATCCTAGCACGCTGAGACATGAAGGATACCAGAGTTTTATGTCACATGGTTTTATATTCTTATCACAGAATATAAGAATTTCATCCAGAATACATGCAACAGTCATACCATTTCTCATACTTCTTATTCCATATAAGCAGGTGGATTTCCTACCTACATGCAAAGGTATTTGTGTGCAATATTCATGCAAAGATAAATATGATAACTACAATAGGAGGCACACCAATTGATATACTGTTCTTTGCCTCCTTTACTATAGGCAAGGCGAGAAGTTCCTACATTTACTCCTATATATTAAGGGAGATCATTTTATTTATGTTCCAGAAAGAAGTCCTGTAATCGCACTCCTTATTTGAGGATTGGGTGCACTGAAAGGATTCTTACCCCATATGAATTCAGAATAAAGATCCAGACACCAGCTTGATGCAATATCAAAATTTTAATTGCGTCAATGTTCAAAATCGCTTAACGTTTCAGCTACAAGAAAGGACCAGAGTCAGCTATGAGCTCTGTATATAATTGCACATGAGCACGTCTCTGAAGCTTGATGTGCAATTACTTGTTTCCAGCAGCACATGTTTGATAAAGGCCGACATTGAAGCCAAAACGTTACACGATTTTGTACATTGCCGCAGTAAAAATGTTCACATTTGATAGTCTTTTTAACTGGGTTAGGAGATGTGACCGTTGTGTATGAGACGCCTACAGCAAATCCTTGTCATAGTAAACAGCATATTAAATGGTTTGCTACTTTTATAGTATTGTCTTCATCTTTCCTGCAATGTTCATTTTGGTAAATAATGTATTATTCATTAAATGTAGTTCCTCTGTTATTTCTCTCAGGAGTTTTTGAAAGAATGGGAGCATGCTTCTGTAACTCTCCAATTGGGGCTGAGTATCAGACTGTGAAAGGACATACCAGATTAACAAGAGAAATAGTTAATGTAATTGTAAATATATAGGAGGGATAAAAGAGGAAAAAAATGTTCTATAAGAACGATATTCAAGAACCAGTTTGTCACAGAATAGAAGAATAGATGAACCTTCAATTACCAACATAATTTGTTTCAGGAACATTCTTGTAAATTGTAATCCAAATCGCTTGTATATCAAAGAAAGTTTTCCCATAGGAAATTAATGAAACCCAGATGATTGGTTCCACAATGACCAAATATCTTGGATTACAAGCAGAATAAGTGCTCATAATCCAAATCACTTGTATATCAAAGCAAGTTTTCCCACAGGAAATTATTGAAACAAGAGATGATCCATTCCCCATCCAAGAAACATTTATTTCGTCTACTACTTCAATATTGTGTCATACAATATTGTGAGAGAAGTGCAGTACAGTACAGGGTAGGTAGGGCTCACATAATGAAATGTATTACATTTCTGGGAGATGCAAACTTGTCTAGCAAAACGCTTGCAGACCAAGTGACCGCTAATCCAAGGTTCCACTTTACTGGATATGCTAAACAAACCAGACACGTCAGGAAAGATGAGAGGTTCTCTCTACTAGGCACAGGCAATGCTGTCTAAGATAGGCAATGTATTGGAATTGTTTTATTTTGTACTTTTACCTGACTTTACCTGACAATGACATTTTCACTGTTCTTACCTGCAAAATAGACACAGTTTGGGAGAAGTGGTGTTGCTCCATTGTTGAGGTGGAATATAATGCTGCTAGGGGGTGGTCAAATTTTTGCAGGTAGCTGTTGGTATAACCCCGGTGATCTAAGTCATGACATAAGCATGCTATCAAAAGCCCTTTCCTCTAGAACAAAAGAGAAACCTGTTACGTAAAAGTAATTTGCTGTTTGATACTGTTGTATTTTGAGGTTATTTTTTTTATATGTGGTTTATTTTCACAGTTCAGAAAAATAATAAACATGTCACCACATATTGAACTCAAAAGAACCAATTCAGAATTCTAGTCTATACCCCTCAAATAAAAATCTTCTGTAATTGATGGCATGTTCCCAGGTGTTTATGGAATGGCACAGTTAAAAATACATACAAATATCCTTATATGTTTATTCTAAATATTATACTGCTGGCCGTTGTACACACAAAACTATGAAGGAAGAGCCTTGGCTAATGAAAAAAATGTGCAAATCATTAGCACTGCAACATATAAGCAAACATTTAAGATGATGATATTTTAACCCCTTAAGGACGCATCTACTTTATTCTTTGGTTGAGCGTGATCACGGTGATACCAAATTTTTATTGGTTTTATTGCGTTTTATACATTTTCAAAAAATAAACGAACGTGTACGAAAAAGAAAAAAAAAATTCCCATCTTCTGATGCTAATAACTTTTACATACTTTGGTGTACGGAGCTGTGTGATATGTCATATTTTACAAAATGAGCCGACGTTTTCATTGCTACCATTTTGAGGACTGTGCAAACACCGACAGCGGGTGATAGCGATGGGTCTTTGCTGCAATATGCAGCAAAGCCCATCTCTGTATGAAGAGGGCTCAGCCCCCTCCCCCACAATATCAAAAATCATCTGAAATGACGGTTACTCTTTGATGGCTTAGCTAGATAATTCTCCTGCTGTGTATGCACTTGAGAAGACATTCAGAAACTTTACACCACAGAAGAGTGGAAGGAGAAACTTTTTCTTAATTAAGTATGTAGCAAAAATTACTTTTATAACCTGCACTATTCACTTCTGAATTACAAAAAAAAATGTTTTCATTCCTCTGGCACACCAAACCACCCATGGTTTGTGTAGATAAAACTTGACATTGTGTAAAAACTGCATGGACAGACATGGTAATTATTGTATTGTTGCCACTTTTAAATTATGTTGCCAATTTTATATTATACAAGTAAAATGAAATATACCCAAATTAAAGTATACTTATACATTTTCAGGAAAGCATGGAAACAAACTTTGTTCATGCAAAGTGCAATACATATGTAAATGTTGCAAATAAACCGTAACGGCACAAATATTAATGATGTCATACCTCCAAATCAGTGAATAAGTCTTTGTTATGTTGTAGTATAGCATACATGCAATGTGATACGGTTACTGCATGTTTCCAATTATGATAAGGTACACGTCGATAATTCTTCTTTACCGACATAGTGAAGCGACACAACTTTTCAAGTTCAAAGCTTTAAATAAAAAAAATTAAAAAAAAAAATCAGAACTAGTCTTACATTTTAGTGGTACTACGATGAGATTTCTTTTATGTAAATTTATACATGCCCCACCAAGCATGCTTAGATTTTCACTTGCTTTTCTTACTTCAATGGTGAGAATTCAGCTGTAAAAATCTGACAAGTTACAGACATAGTTTGTCCTTTATCTGCAGCTCGCACTGCCTAAAAGGTTCTTAAGTTCCCATTTTTCTGGTCCTACTGGTTTCTACCATCAAAATCTAGCATGTCACTTACTCATAGACCCACTGTAACTGTGGTAATTTTTGTTTTTATATGTTATCCGTGGATTCTTCGAAAATCAACTTTTAAAGTTATGCTAATGAGCCCAAAGGGTTCTGGATGTTACACAGGCTGTTACCCCCTCCCACTAAGTGTTGAAACATTCTCTGTTGTTGCTGTGAGATTACATCAGGCAGGAAGGAAGTGCTAAGGGAGCAGGAGGAGACATTGTAACAACTTGTGAGGCTAGAGCACAGAGGGGTTTTGGTAACAGCCCAAGAATTTTAAAAGTTGATTTTAGAAAGAAGTAGGCCACAAATAAAAATACAGGCGGTCCCCTACTTAAGAATACCCGACTTACAGACGGCCTATAGTTACAAACGGACTCTGGATTTTGGTAATTTACTGTACTGTACGTAAGCGCTAGGCTCTGGATTTTGGTAATTTACTGTACTGTACTTTAGCCCTAGGCTAAACAGCTATTACAGTTATCATAGGCGTCTCTAATTACACTTTATTGTTAATCCTGGTTCTGATGACAATCCAACATTTTTAAAATCCAATAGTCATAGAGACCAAACAAATTTTGCCTGGGGTTACAATTATAAAGTATACCATTCCGACTTACATACAAATTCAACTTAAGAACAAACCTGCAGACCCCATCCTGTACGTAACCCGGGGACTGCCAGTATAACAAAATTACCACAGTCACTGTGCCTGGATCTATGAGTAAATGTCCCTAGGCTATCCATACTTGATTTTGATAGTAGATTTCCTTTATAGTTGAGATTTTCATTGTGAAAGCTGTATGGAGATGGCTGAGCCATCACCATACAGGGTGGATGACTTCTCTATTATTCACTGTAAGGGTAGCACTTGTGATCAGTTGCAGCATATTGGATTAGATCATCGCCCCCCTGACCTATATGGGGTCAGCAATATATTTCTATGACAGTCTCTCTATAGTCATAGTATGATCTGTATTAGACTCTAAATGAACTTAATCAAAAACATGTCTGTTCCATCAGAATATACAAATTATTACCCCATAAACGGGAAAAAAATCAGCCACCCATAAAAAAATTTGCTACTTTTTCAACATAAAGTGGGAAGCTTCTACCACCGAAATCCATTTCTAGCTCTAGTGAACTGCCATAACATTCATAGATCAGCGCATTCAGAAAAACTTGGACAAAAAAGTGAACCTCAAACAATATTAGTAAACAAGAGGCTTACCAAGTTTTACCACAAGATTGATGTATCATATGCACATAAATGGCAGCCCATAGGTCCTCAAAGGGCGTAATATCAAAGTGGTATCTAGAACATACAAGAGAGAAGGATTAAACATGTATTTCATTTAACAACGTTACATGCCATCCAACATAAAAATCCATCGTGACAAACCAGAACCATTACCATGGTAATCTTCTTATTAACTGATGCTAATTGATGCTCATGAGCCAGAAGGGCTCTGGTGGGCAGAGCCCCTCCATGCTCTAGCTTCACATGCTGATACCACTGGAAGGGAGAAAATGTTCCTTCATGGTCTAAGAGCTTGTGAAGCTACAGCACAAAGGGGCTCTGGTAACACCCCCAGAGCACTGTAGACTCGTCTTTTAGATTTAAAAGTTGATTTTAGAAGGAAGAAGGCTGCGGTTAACAAATATGAGAAGATCACCCCAGTCACGGTGCCTGGATATACGAGTGTGTCTAAAGATTTTTTATTATTCTTTTAACTCAATATATCAAGAGCAAAGAGACACTGAGAAGCTGTGACTTTTGTGCTCATGAACTAAAAAACTGTTTCACAGGTCAGCTATTATCCAACAGGTATATGGGTAAATGAAGGTTTAATCGTCTACTGTATCGCAAACATGTTAATAGCTCTGAAGACTGTACTCACAATTCAATCTCTTTACAAAGAGTTGCTGGAAGGGTACAATTCTTGAGGTTCTGCCATTCCTCTGACGTACAGATACTGTGATAAGACAGTTTCTCTAACGTCACCCGGTAAATGCACTCAGAGTGGCGTATTCGATGGTACATCTAAAAGATGGATTCACAAGAGATAAAAAATTAATAAAATAAAATCATAGTCTTGAAGACTACCATAAAAGGAATCTGTCACAAGGATTCAGGCCCACAAACCAACCGCCCAACCAAAGGTCGCATTAACGCCTCACCAAGCGTCATAGACACATGCTGAGGAGCTATTTACCCCCCCCCCCCCCCAATAATTGCCATGCGTCAAAGTAAGCATGACAACTATTTCCTGTACCGCGCAGGCTCGAGTGGTTCGGCCGGGCCGCTCCGCAGGACACGCGACTCAGTGAGAGACCCCCAGCAAGAGCGCAAGCCACGGGGGAAACCTGTGGGCTGCTGCTCCAGCTCTTCCACCAGGCCTGTGTGTCAGCGTTTATGTGATTCTAGCGGGACCGGAGAGAAGGGCAAGGTGAGTGCAAACACCGACCACACTGTACTCACTGCACTCTATGTGTAGTGAGTGTGCCAGGTGCTGTGTGTAGTGAGTGTGCCAGGTGCCGTGTGTAGTGAGTGTGCCAGGTGCTGTGTGTAGTGAGTGTGCCCTATGTGTAGTGGGTATGCGGTGTGCTGTGTGTGTGCTAGGTGTAGTGGGTATGCTAGGTGTAGTGAGTGTGCCCTATGCGTAGTGAGTGTGCCCTATGCCGGTATCAGCCCTTGTCCGCTCTATAGGTTAAGACAATGGAAAAGTTGTGCACCAAAAAAACTCGGGCTTTAATGATTTTCTTGTATTAATAGATGTTTATTAGATCGTTAATAGACATTAATAGATATATATACGACTAGGAGTTATATATTTGTATAACTAAAAATTTAATACTCCTCGGCTAAAAATACTCCTCAAAAATGGTGAGAGGAGTATTATTACCCTTCCAGAAAAATGTTAGTGCGAGATCTGCACCCAACTGTTATCTAGGACAGCGTAAAGTCTACACTTATGTCCTTCTATAAGGTGGGAGATCCAGCATTACACAGAAATAGATCTTTGCTATATTGAATTGATCATTAAGGAGTCACAGGGATGGAGAAGAATCACACTGGCATATTTCCTTTTAGCTTATTGTATGTCCCATACTGAATGGTAGCTGCTAATGGGAACTTATTTTTCAGACTATGAGTCGCACCCCAGATTTAGTTATCTAAAAGAAAGGAAAACTATATTTTACATCAATTGAAAATTCCCCGTTGGTCACAAACAAGCACAATATGCACAGCTCTTTTACAACCATACGCTCACACTCAGCTCTGCTACATAAGTGCATCTTATAGTCTGAAAAATATGGTACTTATCCATAATGAGTCAAAGTGACTTTTCTCCATCCTGTACCTTCTTAGGTCATTTGTATACAGTGTACAGTTGTTTTTCTGTGTAATGTTGAATCTCCCCAGAATATAGAAGGAAATATGTGACGGTCATCATAGATAGCTAGTTGGTGACAGTTTGTAGGTCTAAATCAACAATTTATATCTTTAATAACAAATTTAGAAATAAATGACTTTTTCTATATTAGGGAGGAAGGGAGAAAAGCAACCAAAACAAACTTACATTTGCACAGTGTAAGGCTAAAGCGCAGAAAACTGCAAACATTTTGAAGTTGTTCTCATCAGTTTTGGAGAAGGCACTTCCACTTAGTTTGTTCACCATTTGTACAACCCCAATAACACTCCCCCTGCTTACAATGGGCATACACAGGATATTCCTTGTTGTATAACCTGTATAGAGGTCTACTTCTCTGCAGAAATACAAAAATGGCAGTGACATAAAATATTAGCATTTTAGGATTTAAAAACAACCCATGGCTAATAAATGAATTACTATATCCAAAAATTAGGTCAATTTGACCAATTTTGCCAAAGACAAAAAAATCTTGCAGATTTCACACATTGCAAGGTAAACCATTAATTTAATGCAGAATTCCGGCTAAGGCTGCATGTGGCAGACTTTCATCAATCATAATTTTGACATGCATTAGACAAACATATTGAAGGGGTTTTAATGATTTAAAATAAAATTAAAAATTTGCAGTTCCTGAAAGAACAAAACAAAAACTTCTTCCCTTTGTCTTCCTCCCAGGTGCCGCTCATCCCCATTGGTCTCTTTTGTAATGGAGAGGCTGCAGTGGTAACATTGTGAACACCAATGAGGCAAATGCCAAGCCGCAGCAGTAACATGCTATCGTCCCATCTGCAGCTTTTGTACATCAACTGAGATTGGCTGCGAAGAGACGCTGGAGGGAAGGACAAAGGTAAGTTCTTTAGTTTCTGTTCTGTTTTCCAATTCCTTTTTTGTTAACCCCATGCCGAAGTCAGAGCTGTCGAAATGTATTGTACATAAGCCAATTATGAAGGTTGAAAGAATCGTTTACTGTATTTTTTGTATTCCAATTTTTCCGTTCAAAAATTAAAAACAATATACAACCAGGTAATGGTAACCCCTTGCTCTCACTAGTTTATAGTCATCTTTATAGGCAATATACCTACAGAAACAGGAAGTATAAACCAGTGTCACTTACAACTTGCTCTTCTCACCCTCTGTCTCCATATGGTTTTTTTATAGCCTTGATTCTAAACAATGAACTCTCTTATATGCACGCCTCCAGCAGCTATTTCACTTCGCTCACTCCTTCCTCTGGCCATGCCTTTCAGTCAGTGAGGTCACCCAGCTTTCTACAATTCTCATACATGTGTGGTTCGAAAACGGGCTGAGCAATGAAAAACCAACTGTGCAGGAACTGTAGAGAATGGGTGAAGTCACCGGCTTAAAGGCATGGCTGGAGAAAGATGTAGGCGGGTGAAATGGCTGCTGGAGACGAGCAGTGAGACGACAGAGAAAGGATCATTAGCATATTTTTTTTAAAGTTAATTTTTTTTTGGAAAACAAGGCTATAAAAAAAGAAACATAAAAGTATATGCAGACCAAGGATGATGTGAATGCAAATTAATTTAGAATTGGAACCAGTGTATTTGAACACAGTTTGTGCCATGTGTCTGTGCTAGGTCATTGGCACTTCCCCAAGAATAGACATTCTGACAACAATGTCAGTTGTAGCTTAGCGAGTAAGGGGAAAGTGTCTAGCTGTCTTTATAATCAGTTGCTTATTCTAGCTTGATCATCAGCTTTACGTAAAGGACTTATATGGCATTATGTGTGCACTTATGTCATCATTTGTGTGTTTTTAGCCTGCGAGGGGCAGTCCCAGGATTTCAGTATAAAAATACATGGTTTGAATGCTCACTGAGAGGATGAGATTGAGCACTAAGGCATCAAAGTCTCTTGTGTCCGTTTCTACCCCCACCATCTCCCCAAGAGTGGTAGTGGGGGGGGGGTTCTATTCTAGCATCACCCACAGATAACTGGTCATAATCACTACAGAATCAATGAAAAGAGCAACTTGTAAGTGATGCCAGTTTATATTTTATGTTTCTGCTGGTAATATTTCCTTTAACTTTTCTTTGAAAGGTCATGTTCCACATATTTTGAATCTGTTCATATTTTATGGCATAACAATTTGAAAAATGTAACACATTTCCTACAAATCAAATGGATGCATGAACATAGTTTGTCAGCAAAATCCTCAAGAGTTGACAAGACCTGTGTATGCAGTGAGGCAAAATATCCACTATAGACTAAGTCCGGGACACCAGAAGTTATTCGCACTGCAACAAAGATTAATTTATATTAAATGAACAGATACCAAGTAGAAAAAAAAAGTATAATAATTGTATGTAAAAATGTTTTTTATACATTTGCATGAAAATATTATACTAGCTTGCACATGCTCTGCCATTCAGTGTCATGTATGAGTAGTATTGAATGTTTTATCACTGACAATTGGCAGCCAACACTGCGGCAGCCACATCAGTAAACATCTTGAATGCACAGGTAATATATGCCTAAGGCATACATAAATGTATGCAATTCTATATACAGAATATATTCTTATTACCTATTAAAGCGCGGATCTGCATAGGCATCAGGAATGTTCAGAACTTCACCAGTCCTGGCTACCTGACCAGCTATACCCTTTTCAATGGAAAATCTATAAACGGCAATGGAAGAAAATGAAGTTGAACGGGACACAATAATACAGTTCATTCCACTACAACATGGTCTTTTTGCTTTACCTAATTTCTTTGGTCTTCCTGAAGACGGGTTTCCCATCATCCTCTTCACCAATGTCAAAGAGATCAGAATACAACTCTTTGTTTTTGTGGTCTACCTGAAAGAGCGCACATCTATCTGCATTCACCAGGTTCTTTGCATATATCTACAAGGAAAACAAAAGGTTATCTTTTATTTTCTTGGTTGAAACATTGCCACAATCATTTCTTAGTTCAAACATTTTATTACTGTTTTTTGTAGCTGCATTCACACACATGTATGGGGGACGTACATACGGCCGACGTATATACGGCCGATATAGGTCCCCCATACACTTCTATGGGCTCACGGCATGGTACGGTGCAGCACACGTGCGGCACCGTACCGCTCCTTAGCCCGGGAAAAGATAGGACATGTCCTATCTTTTCCCGTATTATGGCGCCGTGGCCTATATGTTCCTATGGAGAGGGGCGGGGGCGAGTGGCGCTCACCTCCTCCTCCTCTCCCCGCGCTGCCGTGTGCCCACCGTGCTACAATGAAAATGTATTCCCCTGACAAAGGCAACAGGCTTGTTCGTCTAGGGCTACATGGCAGCTTTAGCCACTACAACTGCTGTGTCCAAATTTTAAATACATGATACCCTGCAAAGTCACACTACACCCAAAACTCTCAGGCTCCAAATGCAGCTAACAGACAGCAGTTACTTACAATAGTGGCTCTGTTGCAGAACAACACAGCAATTGTTTGACACACAGCATCTGCCAACGTCACCAAGCAGCCCTATCCGTACTTTAAATGGAAGTGCATTAATATGGTATTGTAGGGACAAAATCAATATACTGTATATATAACTTACATACTCACCCTCCGGCGTCCCCAATGCTTGGCGCGGCTGCTCTTCTATCTTCTCTATGCTGTATTAGCTGGCAGAGACGCGTCCATGCGATCTGCCTGCCGGCAGATACTACTGGGGGCTGGCAGGCTTATACTTGGCTTATACGCGTGTCAATAGGATTTTCCAGTTTTTGGTGCTAAAATTAGGGGTCTCAGCTTATACTCGAGTTTA
The DNA here is from genome assembly GCA_019512145.1 of Engystomops pustulosus. Classification (NCBI taxonomy): domain Eukaryota; kingdom Metazoa; phylum Chordata; class Amphibia; order Anura; family Leptodactylidae; genus Engystomops; species Engystomops pustulosus. The sequence goes on from CM033643.1 coordinate 150,957,266, forward strand.
TACGGTAGTAGTATATAAAAGGTCAATTACATGAGATCTATACCAAAAATTTTACTCACCATAATATGTTCAAGTAAAGAATCTATTGCAACTATGTTATCAAAATATGTTCTGCAAGAGAAGAAAATTACATTTCAGAAGGTGACACTTATGAAAAAACACAAACCTGTTAACCAAATAATTACACGTAGGCACCGAACTCATTATCAATAATTTGCTAAATGACTTGCCAGGGTATCTCACTGCAGGATTAGAACCACTTTACATCAAGCAACTTATGGTCAGATGTCAAAGGAAACCTGTCACCAGGGACCTCATATCTTCAGTAAAGATAGGTTACAGAAGCCCATTACAGCTGCATTGTAAATATGCCATTCTGCTTTCTCTAAGTATTCGCATTACAATATAATTGTGTGTTATATTTTTGGTATTAATAAAGATTATGATATTTTATGGCAAGTTATTTGTGACTTTAATAGCGCCCTTCCTCCCTTCATTTTGAAGGGTAATTTTGGACCACATTTTGAGAATCCTGACAGAATCCTTTGTGTAGTCCCAGGGTTGTGCTCGGGTTGCATCGGGTTTAGATGCATTTCAAAAAACTACATGAGTCTGGGCATTTGCAGGATGTATTGCTCCTTTAATATCCCTTGGTTGAATGCCCGGGTGAAGATGGTTATCATCTATATCCTGTCTATATATCTATCATGTCTTTTTATCTATTTCCTATCTATATATCTGTCTATCAAAACGATTTTTCTATCTCGATTTTTGTCTATCTATATATCTACATCTCAAGGAGCCTCTTACTGAATGTGGCTATTCATATTTTATTTTGGGGCCCCATTTTTAGTTTTTTTCAGGGTCTAAAACCGGCCTTTCTTGTCTATGCTGTAGACTGCTCAGCTCTTTCTCCCCAACTTTGTGCTCCTGTAAAGCTCCTCCCTCCTGCTCCTTCACAGAGCTCATGGCCTGGTGAGCTGACATCAGTGGGAGAGGGAGAAGCTGTACAGGAGCACTAGGTGGGGGCTAAGAGCTGAGCAGTCTGCAACATGGACGTGTTGTTTTTTGCAATGCATCCAAACCAGAGCCCAACCCCTAGGAATACACAGAGGATTCTGTCAGGGAACTCAAAATGTGGTCCACAAAATGGGGTGACAAAGGCTCAGTGAGGGCCGAAACTCGCCTCGGGGCGGTGGTCTTCCCGGACAGTGGAGTACATCACGCCTACTAGGTAAGAACTGGCAGTCCAAACTGAGAGGTCCCTGCACACCTTAGTATATCCCAGTGACCATCTCTAAGCTGAGCATACACTGCATATACAAGACAGCATTTTCCAGGTTTTATACTTTTGACTGCCTGGTTTATCATACGCTGTATATAAATATGTACCACCTTCACTTTGTCCGGGTTTAGACTATCTTCTTTTGTTTTCTGTGTTTTACCATCTATTTCTGTACTGTATCCCGTGGACACCCTCAACACTGAGGCCACTATTTGTTCTCATGGTTTGTTAATGTTATCATTAATTTTTGGTATTAATAAAGATTATGATATTTCATGGCAAGTTATTTGTGACTTTAATAGCGCCCTTCCTCCCTTCATTTTGAGGGGTAATTTTGGACCACATTTTGAGGAGCTTGTGGGGCATTAGTCCAGGTGTGGATCATTATATAGGGGGCCATACTATGTGAGCAGGTTATGGACTTTGTGTAGGTGTAATAACTAACCTTATTAGACCTTTTAGGCCTCCTCTATACCTGAGCCTGTTCATTAGATTTAACTGATTCTGTCAGGGGGAAAGGTAAATAACACACAATTATATTGTAATGCAAATACTTAGAGAAGTAATAGGCTTTTGCAACCTGTCTTTAGTTAAAATGAGGTCCCTGGTGACAGGTTCCCTTTAACAAGTAGTTAACATACGACCTTAATATTTTTTTTTCCCTCAACGAGTAGTTCCCTATCATCCTTTGCAAGTATTTAAAAAATAAAAGTATTTGGGGAAGAGTCCATATTTTTCCATCTTTTTACAGATTTATTCAAATAAATCGCCCGATTTCCTGCATTCGTCGCTTCTGCGCCGAGGTCCACCGGAGTTCACCTTCTTCTTCCGATCACATTCGCCAAAATCCCGGGGCAATTCGATGCAAAACGGAAATGGTCAGGAAACCTGACGAAAATGCGTCCGACGGACCATTAGTAAATGAGCCCCAGTGTGTTACTGATAAAATGCAAATGGTTTCCATTTGTCGGACAAAGTCATAGAGGGCTAAAAAAAAGTGCTTTACAGGTGGTCCCCGACTTTAGGACACCAGACTTACAGACTACCCCTAGTTACAGATGGATCTTTCTGCCCTCAGTGACCTCTGGTGAAGCTCTCTGGGTGTTTTACTTTAGTCCCAGACTGCAATGATCAGCTATAAAGGTAATGAAGCTTTATTGAGAATCATTGTTCCCATGACAGAGCAAAATTTTGAAAATTCAATGAAATTCAAAATGTTTCGCCTGGAGTTACAATTAAAAAATATACCAGTTCTGACTTCTCAAAGCATTACACTGCTATAGGACCATGCTGACCAGTAAAATAAGAGATGTAACTGACTTACTTGGACACATCTAGTAGAAAGTCATTCAGCTCTGTTTGTTTTGCTAATCCTCTGCACACCTAAAATAAAAAATGAAAGCTGTTGGTTGAAACCCTATAAAGTTTGGACATCTACAATAACTGAATAATAAAAGCTCCAACACTGCTGTCAGCATTCAGCTTGAGAGGGAATAAAGGATCAGTCATGCTGCCCTCATACACAACAGATACAAACACCTACAAGATCAAAAAATACCTTAAAGGGAACCTGTCATCAGAAATTGACCTACTAATCCACTAGCAGTATATTATCAAGCAGCTGAGCAGCTTCTAGATGATGTTTCTTTCATGGCCAATTGTGTCGGCATCATTCAGAAAATCAACTTTGAAGTGAGATTTAATCGGTTTTATGAAGTCAAGGAGGCTGAGAGTTTAACACTTAAGTCAAGTTTTCCCTACCATGAAACCCGGCTTCACTGTAATTGATGGTCCTGCGTCCAGGAACATCATTAATTAGATCACCTGAAGTCCGGTACATGATGTCTATCACATTGGAGGAGGTGTTCAGAGGCAGGAAGAGCTTGACTTCAATGTTAAACTCTCCGCCTCCTTGACTTTATGCATCTAACTTCAAAGCTGATTTTCTGGATAATGCCACCAAGCTGGGTCATAAAAGAAACATGATCTAAAAGCTGTTAAACTGCTTGACAACGTACTAGTAGTGGTTTATTAGGCCAATTTCTGATGACAGGTTCCCTTTAAGAATTTGGGAAAGGGGCATAGGTACTTACTTGTACTTGATGTATTGCTACTGAAGCCCATGCAAGGTTAGCAGTCGCCACCTAATTTATAAAAGAGAAAACAATAAAAAGTGAAGAAGATCAGTGTTCATATCCTACAAGTAGAAATTAATACATACAAAGAAGGAAACAGCACCATAAAAAGGATGCCCTGGAGAGGGTAAAGATGACTAAGAGGGGACATAATTTATATAAATATATGAATGATCCATACAAAAAATATGATGGAAAGTTGTTCCAGGTTAAATCAACTCAAAAGACAAGGGGGCACTGTCTGCGTCTGGAGAAAGCAAGGTTTAATCACCGGAGGCGACAGGGCGTTTTTACTACGAGAACTGTCAATCTGTGGAATAGCCTGCCTCAGGCGCTGGTCACAGCAGGGACAGCAGAGAGCTTCAAGAAGGGTCTAGATGCCTTTTTACACCTAAATAACATTTACGGTTATGTTATACAGAAATGTTTCCCCTAAATCCCTTCCTCATCCAGTGCTTTCCGTTCATTAGTTGAACTTGATGGACATGTGTCTTTTTTCAACTGTATAAACTATGTAACTATGTAAGATGGAGGGTCATCTCCAACTGTCCATGAGCAACCTTACCTTATTGTAAAGTTATACTAAATTAGCCAGAAGGGCTCTGGGGGTCTTTAATCTCCCTCGAAGCTGCAGTGTCATAGGCTGTTACACCAATATCCCCTCCTAATGCTCCCTCAGCACTTCTTCCCTCCCTCTGCCCGATGTAACAGCCTTTGAAGCTGCAGCACAAAGCTCCTCTCGTAATGAAGGCTCATTCTGGCTCGTTAGTATTATATCAAAAGTTGATTTTAGAAATTAGGAGGCCATGGATAACAAATATAAGAAGATTACCACAGGCACAGTACCTCGATCTATGAGCAAGTCCTGGTTTATAAAACTAGATTTTATAGTCGATATACTTTAAGACTGTGAAAGCTAATACCCCATTCAACAGAGTAATCTTTTAGTTTTAAACACACACATATAATATAACACACACACACACACACACACAGAGCAAACAAGAGAAATGAGGAGAAGATGGAAACGAATGACACTTTATAAGTAATGATATAAGTAAAGGACAAAAATACTGCAGCAAAAGGACATTTACTGGGGGAAAATTGTGCAATGCACCCTACTGGCAATCTTTCTAGACTTTGTATATCCTTATTGGAATAACCATCATTCTCTTCCTCTCAGTTTAATGAGGACCCCCCCCCCCCTAAAGTCTATCAAATGCGTAAAATGTCTCCAGATGCATTGTAGAAGCACTTCTGGCAATCTCTCCAAGAGGTACACTACACTACCACAATAACCTTGTAGGGTAAACTCTTTTACAGCCTCTTGTGGCCAGACTTATCTTATTATTAGACTTATCTTATTGTCTTATCAGACAAACTGGCTTTCTCCCTATAGATCTTCAAGATCTAAATAGTGTTGTGCTTTGCTGTTGAGATCGTTTTGGTGTTGGGTTATTATGTTTCTCTTGTCCAGTCAGTGTGGCAAAAAAATTATTTAAGCCATATCATATGTAATTTGGTTTTCATGAAAAGGCGCTTTTAATGTCATAAATTACACAACATGCTAATAGTTGTGAAAATATTCTGTAAAGTCATAAAATGGGAGATTTTACCCCTACACTTCTCTGCAGATCATCAGGGCCTCTCCAACTATAAAGTCAAAAATACCAAAAAGAAACCAGAATGGCCACAAAACACCAATGTATAAAAATATAATATTCTTTATTTGGAAATACATACATAGGTTTCACATATATACCCTCAAATGGGAAAATGTAAATACATACCATACATGGGGGACACAAGTAGCCCAAGATGAAAGAAAGGGCAGCACAGGAGACCAGTGGCTACCCCTGTTAGCCCAGGATCTGAGTAAAGTTGTTGGTAATAATAATAATGTAGTCAAATATTTAGACTCAAATAAATGACAAAGCATTTGTGCGAAACGCGCGTCGGGGTGCATCCTTTGGCTTTCCCCTGATCTGCCCAGTGTCAGTCCAACATGACTTCAGGTGAGTGTGCAATAGCAATATGACTATTTTCCAACACTGGATGGATCCTCCAGTGCTGTGTACGGTTTACCTTTAATGCTTTGTTGCCACTTTTTCCCCCATTTATTTGAGTCTAAATATTTGACTGCATTATTATTATTACCAACAACTTTACTCAGACCCTGGGCTAACAGGGGTAGCCACTGGTCTCCTGTGCTGCCCTTTCTTTCATCTTGGGCTACTTGTGTCCCCCATGTATTGTATGTATTTACATTTTCCCATTTGAGGGTATATATGTCAAACCTATGTATGTATTTCCAAATAAAGAATATTATATTTTTATACATTGGTGTTTTGTGGCCATTCTGGTTTCTTTTTGGTATGATTGCAATAAATTAACCCAATCTATACAATAAAATGCATGCAGAAAGTCAGGAATACCATCAACTGCGATAGATGCAGGAATAAGAGAAATATTACACTAGGCTTACCTGTTGGTGACATAACCGGAAGCCTTCCCTTCCCCAATACCTATAAAGTTCCAGAATTCCAATGAGATCGCCAATTGCTGTAACTATAGGTAAGCAAAGAACAGACTGGATACGAGTCCCTGAGTCCAGTCCAGTACCTTTTGGAAACCTTTCATCCTAAAATACAGATGGTTTAATACATGTTACTTTACCGATACATATATATTTATTCATATGTTACTGTTGCCTACATGTCAGTTGCCAGTATAGGAGTAAAAAGAAACAAGTAGACTTGATATAAAAAAAATTATGAAATGCATTTCTCAAATACAAGAATACTTTCAATTGATATATACAGTGGTGGCCAAAAGTATTGGCACCCCTGCAATTCTGTCAGATAATAATCATTTTCTTCCAGAAAATTGCAATCACAAATTCTTTGGTATTAAAATCTTCAATTATTTTGCTTGCAGTAAAAAAAACACAAAATCAAATGGGCCGTACAAAAGTATTGGCACCCTCAGCCTAATACTTGGTAGCACAACCTTTAGAGAAAATAACTGCGAACAACCGTTTCTGGTAACCATCAATGAGTTTCTTACACTGCTCTGCTGGAATTTTAGACCCTTCTTTGGCAAACTGCTCCAGGTCCCCGAGATGTGAAGGCGCCTTCTCCACACTGCCATTGTGAGATCTCTCCACAGGTGTTCTATGGGATTCAGGTCTGGACTCATTGCTGGTCACTTTACAAGTCTCCAGTGCTTTCTCTCAAACCATTTTCTAGTGCTTTTTGAAGTTTGTTTTGGGTCATTGTCCTGCTGGAAGACCCATGACCTCTGAGGGAGACCCAGCTTTCTCACACTGGGCCCTACATTATGCTGCAAAATTCGTTGGTAGTTTTCAGACTTAAATGCCATGGACACGGTCAAGCAGTCCAGTGCCAGAGGCAGCAAATCAACCCCAAAACATCAGGGAACCTCTGTCATGTTTTCCCAAAATGCTCTACTTTTGTCCCATGTGAACAGAGAACATTCTTCCAAAACATTTTAGGCTTTCTCAGGTAACTCCAGCCTGGCTTTTTTATGTTTCTGTGTAAGAAGTGGGGTCTTCCTGGGTATCCTACCATACAGTCCCTTTTCATTCAGACGCCGACAGATGGTACGGGTTGCAACTGCAGGGCAGCTTGAACTTGTTTGGATGTTAGTCGAGGTTCTTTATCCACCTTCCACATAATTTTGCGTTGAAATCTCTCATCAATTTTTCTTTTCCGTCCACATCTAGGGAGGTGCCACAGTGCCACGGGCTTTAAACTTCTTGATGACACTGCACACGGTAGACACAGGAACATTCAGGTCTTTGGAGATGGACTTGTAGCCCTGAGATTGCTCATTCTTCCTCACAATTTTGATTCTCAAGACAGCTCTTTGGTCTTCTTTCTTTTCTCCATGCGCAATGTGGTGCACACAAGGACACAGGACAGAGGTTGAGTCAACTTTAATCCATTTCAACTGGCTGCAAGTGGGATTTAGTTATTGCCACCTCCTGTTAGGGGCCACAGGTAAGTTACAGGTGCTGTTAATTACACAAATTAGATAAGCATCACATGATTTTTCAGACAGTGCCAATACTTTTGTCCCCTTTTTTATGTTTGGTGAGGAATTATATCCTATTTGGCTTTTTGACTATTCTTTTTGTGGTTTTCCATTGAAGACAAATTAAATGAAGATAATACCAAAGAATTTCTGATTGTGATCATGTTTTGTTCAGAGTATTATCTGAAAGAATTGCAAGGGTGCCAATACTTTTGGCCACCACTGTATATGACTGGGCATCTGTTAGGGTGGGCTTCCCAATTGCACCCCCACCCTCCCACTTACAAGTATCATACATACAGCTTTAAGAAAGCATAAACAGAAAAAAAAAAAAATATCTGAGAGCCTTATAAAACACATAATGGCATTATAAAAATTCACAAAACCGGAAGCAGAGTGCAACCTGAATGCACCGGGATCAGAAGGCACTCAATCGCTAGGTTACTGCAAATGGTATAAGAACTAAACATCCTGGTTGCTAGAACAACTACCAGCACACAGCAAAATTGAATATATTTTGAAAAATACATTGCCCTAGTCATTATATTAGCATACAATAAAGCCTGTGAGAGAAGCCAGTACGAGAATAGCTGTGGAGCATACCTAGGTGATAGGAGTTGAATACACAATACATATAATCACAAAAAAAAAAAATTAAATAAAAAAGGGCACAAAAAAGGGGAACATAAAAGAGGATCAGAACACATTCTCCAAACTCTACAGGCCGTCCTACACTCTGAAGCTTAAAAAAATTCAATACGTTAAGCTTCAGAGTCTAATACCATTGGGCCTGAATGACAGTTTGGACAATGGGGCAGATTTATTGAGCTGTCTGAAAATCAGAATATTTCTAGTTGCCCATGGCAACCAATCACAGCTCAGCTTTCATTTTACCAGTGCTCATAAATATATTAGGACAGAGGTAGAGTAAACTTTAATCCATTTCAACTGGCTGCAAGTAGGATTTAGTTATTGCCACCTCCTGTTAGGGGCCACAGGTAAGTTACAGGTGCTGTTAATTACACAAATTATAGAAGCATCACATGATTTTTCAAACAGTGCCAATACTTTTGTCCCCTTTTTTATGTTTGGTGAGGAATTATATCCTATTTGGCTTTTTGACTATTCTTTTTGAGGTTTTCCATTGAAGACAAATTAAATGAAGATACCGTAATCAGAATTTCTGATTGCAATCATGTTTTGTTCAGAGTATTATCTGAAAGAATTGCAGGGGTGCCAATACTTTTGGCCACCACTGTATATGACTGGGCATCTGTTAGGGTGGGCTTCCCAATTGCACCCCCACCCTCCCACTTGCAAGTATCATACATACAGCTTTAAGAAAGCATAAACAGAAAAAATAATATCTGAGAGCCTTATAAAACACATAATGGCATTATAAAACAGATAATAATACAGAATTGCCATATCACCTGTAAGCAGGGCGATGTTCACTGACACATAGTGAAATGCTGGACTCCGTGTTCCAGAAGACAGAATTCACAAAACCGGAAGCAGAGTGCAACCTGAATGCACGGGGATCAGAAGGCACTCAATCGCTAGGTTACTGCAAATGGTATAAGAACTAAACATCCTGGTTGCTAGAACAACTACCAGCACAAAGCAAAATTGAATATATTTTGAAAAATACATTGCCCTAGTCATTATATTAGCATACAATAAAGCCTGTGAGAGAAGCCAGTACGAGAATAGCTGTGGAGCATACCTAGGTGATAGGAGTTGAATACACAATACATATAAACACAAAAAAAAAAAAAAAAGGGCACAAAAAAAGGGGAACATAAAAGAGGATCAAAACACATTCTCCAAACTGTACAGGCCGTCCTACACTCTGAAGCTTAATGTATTGAATTTTTTTAAGCTTCAGAGTCTAATACCATTGGGCCTGAATGACAGTTTGGACAATGGGGCAGATATAGTGAGCGGTCTGAAAATCAGAATATTTCTAGTTGCCCATGGCAACCAATCACAGCTCAGCTTTCATTTTACCAGTGCTTATGAATATTTTAAACGGGAGCTGTGATTGGTTGCCATGGGCAACTAGAAATATTCTGACTTTCAGACAGCTTGATAAATCTGCCCCAATGTGTTCTGATTGCTCCCCTTTTTATCCTCTCCTTTTTGTTTTTTTTTCCTTTATTATTCTTCATTATTGTTATATTATCACTTAAGTATGTTCCACATCTATTCCAATACTGCCTTTCCTCACAGGTTTTCTTTATTACAAACTACAATCCATTATTTACTTATTAAAAAGTGCCAACATAATAATTTAAGCAGTAATGTGTTGCTCTCTGCTCTGTCACTGCTTCGATTCATTTTGGTGTACTGGCTGGGCCAGGATCAGTAGCACCATTTATAATCCAGCTCTGTCCACACCTCCTTGCTCCTCCTGCCTGCCCAGGGAGCCCAGGATGTGTCACTTTAAAGTAGCACTGCTAGGGGTATTGGCTTGGGTGCCCACTGAGAGACCTCTGAGTGGCCCTGCTGGCACCTGTGCCACAGGTTTGCCACCACTATACTAGAGCAATGTTTTGTTCATAACATAGACATTTTTCCTGTGTGCTGGTAGATACATTGGATGTTCTAGCAACCAGGACGCCTTCTGAACACAATGCAGGCTCGGTACACTCACATACTGGTCTTCCATCTTCCATGTGGAACGCTGCCTCCAGAATTCCACTAGGTGCCAGTGAACACATGTCATTTGATAGCTTTGATCACTACAGTTTTGTATCTGGGGGAGGGCCACGAGGACCGGGATTGTGTCATACTACGACTGTGTGCATTTATTTTATAATTTATCATTTTTATATCATTAAACCCTTCTGACACCTTATGAAGAGGAGTCTACTAGTTCATCTTTACCATTGAAGAATCTTCACTTTATGATGTAAGCGCTCGTATGCAATGCTGTGTTTTTCTGTTGCTTTATTTACAACGATCTGACCCCCATTTTTTGGGAAGGTGTTCGGCATTTAGGTAGTGGGCTTTAGCACTCACCCTAGCAGCTATGAACATGGCCCTCTCTGTTACCCTATATATTTATCGAGGTGAGCACCTACAATTGCGTGGGGTTGTCTGGATCTCCTCTGTGTGTTCTCTTTTTTTCTCTATTGTACACACAACATGCATAATAATGTGCTAACAAATTAAAGGGGTATTCCCATGAAGAAAAGTTTCTTATATGTACTCAGCATAACAAAATAACATATTCTGTAATTCATTGTTTTTAACAAAAAGGCAGCATTTCACAGACATAAGTCCAACCTGTCTCTATCAGTCCTGCTGTACAAAATTTCAGTGGTCCCTAGACACAACCCAGTTACTTCTTACTTAGGGTCGGCAGCCATCTTGGATTTTTGTGTGAGATCGTGCTACTGAGATATCTGTCTATTCTGCGTGTCTGTAGCCGCGCCCCCTGCACTGAGCTCAGAGACACTGGGGCAGATTTACTTACCCGGCCCATTCGCGATCCAGCGGCGCGTTCTGTGCGGTGGATTCGGGTCTTCCGGCGATTCACTAAGGTAGTTCCTCCGCCGTCCACCAGATGTCGCTGTTGTGCCGAAGTTCCCCGAGGTCTGCCGGAATGCACGAGGTGAATTCCTGGTGAAGGTAAGCGCGAGTCCCGCAACCCCTTTTTTTTTTTAAAATGTGGCAGTTTTTCTGAATCCGTCGGGTTTTCGTTCGGCCACGCCCCCCGATTTTCGGCGCCGATGCGGCACAATCCAATCGCGTGCGCCAAAATCCCGGGGCAATACAGGGAAAATCGTCGCAAATCGGAAATATTCGGGTAACACGTCGGGAAACCGCGAATTGGGCCCTTAGTAAATGACCCCCAGTGACTGATTTACAGCCTGTCAGAACATGGTGAGCAGAGAGAGAGGCTGCAAACTGAAAGGAGATAGGTGATCCAGGGAAGGGGGAGGCAGGCGCATATCTGTGGGATGTAGGAGAGATTTTTGTCTAAAAGGCATCTAATGGATCTCATGATCTGAGATGTAGCAGTGCTGTGTGTGCAATAGGCAATCTCATGCATCTCTCTGTGTGTCAGTGTGTACGTACAGAAGCCAGATGAAAGTGCATATACACCTGTACTCTGATAATATAACCACACTGTCACCTCACAGAACTAGATGGATAATTCAGTAATGTGTCTGCTTAGAGAGGCCCCGCCCACACCGTAGGATTTTACACTGAGCAGCATAGAGAGTGATAGGAGCTAAAACAGCAATAATAATGAGTAAATTGTAAAGTAAGTTAAAATGATCTTTATTGTGTCAAAATCACTAGGGGATTAAGATGTAAGAATTTTCTTTTGTGGAAAAACCCCAATTCAAAATTGAAAATAACATACATACCCCTATAATATTTTCTAGTAACAAAGTATTTCGAGATTTGGCTACATGGGCAGCAATTGTGGTGCCATATTCAACTGGTCCAGCAGGAATAAGTTGTGTCTGTCCTCCCTTTGTTCCAGTAGGTGTGAACAAACATAGGCTCTGAAAATATAGAATACACAATTACAAATGAGACATAGCATGATAAACAACACTATAACGTACAGCAAAACATAGTATGCCTCTGTCCACTGTATACTAGTGTTTACTTCTTATTAGAAAATAAGCATAAATAATGCATCTTCTGCAGTCAAAACACAGATCCAGCAACACTGCCATTGCTCCACTATTACCAATTATACTACAGGCAGTCCCCGGGTTACATACAAGATAGGGTCTGTAGGTTTGTTCTTAAGTTGAATTTGTATGTAAGTCGGAACTGTATATTTTATCATTGTAATCCCAGCCAGAACTTTTTTGGACTCTTTGACAATTAGATTTTAAAAATGTTGGGTTGTCATAAGAATCAATATTAACACTAAAGCTTCATTACAGACACCTGTGGTAACTGTTACAGCTGATCATTGTAGCCTAGGACTAAAGGACAATAAATTACCAATATCCAGAGGTGCGTTTGTAACTAGGGGTCGTATGTAAGTCGAGTGTTCTTAAGTAGGGGACCGCCTGTATTGTCTAAATAATTAACACTAATTTACCTTACAGTTTTTATACAAATCACATGTGATTCATGGACAATGGATATCTTTTTAGATAAAATGTTATCTGACCCCAAATCAATACATATTTCCACACTATACTAGGCCCTGAGCACTTCGTACGCTCCTCCTGTTCTGTGAGCTACTGGCACTTTAATTGTATACATCTGCTTCTTTGACGTCAATGCCTCATACAAGTCAGGGGTTCAGATTCAAGGAATGTACAAAAAAAACCATTATGACAAATAGAGTTCCCTTCACTTCCTCCTACTCATGTTCTATCAGATAATAAAACTTACAATATACAGTACATGCTTTCTGCACTATACAGGAAGGAATTCTGAGTAACCATTTATACAAGTCTGGTACATATTATCATTTACTCTTCCAGTTTGACACCACTCATTTAATTGGCCAAAGTTAGGTTTCACAATCAGCCCCCTTCCAAAATATCCCCCCCCCCCCCCCCACAAAAAATAAATGTAGATGAAATGTATTACTGGGGCAACCGAAAGTGTGTACACAAGAACTGTAATTATATCTGTGAAATGCTGCATTATTCGTGAGTATATTTAAGAATCTTGTCTTCGTGGGAATAGACCTTTAAACATTCTAAAACCCTCTTTTCATTATTATGTAAATGAGGCTGGTCACATGGTCAGAGGCAGTGATGTCACCCCTGTTCCCCCTCCCCTCTCCTCCCCCTGCTCTTGTCTGTGTGTAATGTATAGTAAATTGCTAGAGGAGACTTCAGAAATGGAGCATATGTTCTTAGGCTATGTTCACACTAGTTTCTGGTATGTATGCTCATACATAGAAAGGAAAGATGATAAAATGTCCAGGGTTTGAGACGTTCCACAACTTCTCAATATTCCTCATATTTCCTTTCTTAATAAGAGAGGAGATCTGCAACAATGAATCCCCATGTATTACGCATTTTACCTGTGGATCAGGTCTAGAAGTATCCACACTGTGTAAGCACCCTTAAAAATATGTCTAATCTATGTATCCGACGATGTATTTACACATATATTATATGCACACACATATATATACAAACATACACAAGGATTGTTATAGATTTATATGGTCATTCAGATATCAATGATACTATGGATCTCCCCATGTCCTCATGGTGTGGAAGATTAATAATTATAGGGATCCTGACGTTTCTTTCACTGTTTCACCAACAAGTCTTCACCTGCAATTCAACATTCCTTGTGACTTTACCAATATAGTATTTATACAAACTGATCAAATAAAATGCACTGATTACTTTAAACCACTAGATGGTGCTGAAAGCCTGTAAAACAGCGCAATGGACATGTTTCAGTAAATATATTGCAATATATAATTAAAAAGTTAGAGCCTTATGGTCTTTTATTAGCTGCCATTCTGAGCTAGGTACATGGAATAAATTAGCTTATCTTTTAGGATTTTTTTCTTGTAACTTATTTATAGGAAATTTTAATCTGACAGAATGGCATGAACAACATATGCAGAGAATGAGATGGCTTGTAACAGATACTCTGATGTCTCCACGGTAAAAATCAGCACACCTTATCTTTATAAGCTGCCTATTTGATATGAAACAAATAATGAGAAACAGAAAAATACATAACTATAAAATCTGTTTCAAAGGGGTAGTCCAGAATTAAAAAAAAACTTTTATGTATGGCTCAGGGCAGTGAGAATATAAAAACAAAAGATCTTCTACTCGACACGCAATAAATATGTATGTATGGCTTTTCATTGCAATATTATATAAATATTATATTGTATATGAAAAGCCATACATACATATTCATTGCGTGTTGAGTAGAAGATCTTTTGTTTTTATATACTCACTGCCCAGAGTTTCTCATTATTTGTTTCATATCAAATACACTGCTTATAAAGATATATCTTTATTCCCCCTTAAAGATTCTGGGTAGCTCCCAGCAAAGTGATTGTGAATGTTTAGAAGGAGCTCTGCTCATATAAACAGTATGAATTATAAAGTTGTATTTTTATATATCTAGGATAGTATTTTTTTTCCTTTGTGTGTTATATGTGTAATGACACGATAGAGAAAGAAAGGGGGGGGGTTAATAACATCCAACTGATATACAGCTGAAACACTGCTGGTGGTGGAATAAATACAACTTTTTTCTACCATTTTGGAATCCTTATCTGGACACTATTTGGTGGGTGAGACTTTACTAAAGACTGTGTTGCTGTTTTTCTTATTTCAGTATCTATCTTTATAGATGGCAGGTGAGTAAAATTAAATTTGAGTGTCCAGACAAGAATAACCCTTTACATTATAAATGTACATAAAATAATGCTGCTATTTAGAAAAAACACAGATAAGGAGAATATATTATAATATACACACATACATAAATACACACAGAACTTACATTATTGCATTCTCCAAGGAAATATAGTGCAAATCCATCCGCTTTAGTTGCTGGTTAGAGACAGGGAGAGAGTAAACAAGTTAACTTACAACCTTTAGGCATAAACATAATGCAAAATTATCTGTGCTAGTAAATATTAAAAAATTAAAGGGATCATAAAGCTCATACATAAAACTGCATTGTATTAAAGGAGATATACCATCAAAACAAGTGTGGATAAACCAGAGGCACTCATAAATTCAGGTCCCACGACTGTGGTAATCATTCTTCTAAAATCAACTTTTAAAATTATGCTAACAAAAGGTTACAGGTGAAGTTCCCAGAGCCCCTCAGTATTGCAGGCTGTTACAGTGTGCAACGGGCACTTACCCCTCCCACTGTGTGCTAAAACCTCCTCTACTGCAGTGAGATTGCATTAGGCAGAGGGAGGGGAAAGTGATGAAAGAGCAGCATGAAGCTACAGCATGCAGGGGTTCTGGGAACTGCCCCAGTAGCCAATCTGGCTCATTAGCATAGAATGAAGGAGGCCATGGATAATAAATAGAAGATGATTACCACAGTCACATTGCCTGGATCTATGATCTTTGATGGTAGATTTCCTTTAAAATAACATTAAATCCAATCAAACATCAACACCCAGTAAAAGCAGCATCTCCCATTCAAGTTTTGATAT
This sequence comes from Engystomops pustulosus, assembly GCA_019512145.1. Lineage (NCBI taxonomy): Eukaryota > Metazoa > Chordata > Amphibia > Anura > Leptodactylidae > Engystomops > Engystomops pustulosus. Next base: position 150,972,894 of record CM033643.1, read on the forward strand.
TCCATTCAGAGTCACCACTGCAGTGAATAACAGGACACAGTGGTGACTCCTCCATTAAACAACCTTGGTCCACTGGGGAGCTGGAAAATTCTTTACAGTACAGGTGTCAAACACAAGGCCCGCAGGCCAATTCCAGCCCACGGCTTTATGTTATGCGGCCTATCCCCTGGCCACTATGCTGCACTCAGATACTCACCTTTCCCTGCCTCCGTGAAGCAGCGGCAGTCTTCTCTTGTCCTGTGTGTGACAGTTGTATGTGCCAGCAGAAGTGATGTGGTGACATAATAGGTCTGCTTGTTTCTGAGCCGATGCTTACCGCAGGCGCAAAAAGAAATTAAGAAGACGACTGCTGCTTCTTTGGCACATACATCCCATCTCAGGTTATTTAACAATGTGTTCATCTTTGTGGTTGCCCTCAAATGGCTGATTGTAATGGTAATGTTGTATAGATGTAACAACTAAATAGCCGCGGCGCCATATTACGGGGGAAAGATAGGACATGGCCCATCTTTCTCCTGGCTACGGAACCGGACAGTGCCGCACTGTACCACTCCTGTAGGGCGCCGTGAGCCCACTGCTGTGTATGGGGGCCGTATATACACAGTATATACGTCGGCCGTATATACATCCCCCATATGTTCATGTGAATGTAGCCTAAGTTTGGAAGGCATATTCATGGCATACAAAAGCCACATATGGCGAACACCAGTTTTGAACTTCGAAAAGTTCCTCTACTATTCCTATTAGAAAAGTATTGGTAAATCAAAAATGTTTTTTATCATTTGCATTGCTGTCAGTTTAATTAGATATTTTAAAGATTTTAACGATCAGCAGCACAACATAAGAGTTCCACTGCCTCTACGCCTGCTATAGCATTAGTTTCAATGTGCATCAGGTGTGGCAGAAGGGGACTGGTTGCCGAGCCAGACGGGCGGACGTTGTCAAAGTGGAGTGTGCCTGCCTCTGTAAACAAACGCAGGACAGCGTGAGCGTCGGAGAAGGAAAGTACAGCCCCCGACCAGCTGTTTTTTATTTTTTATTTTAAACGTCAGGAGCACAGAAAGTCTACGGGAAGCTGGTGCAGGACATGTCGGATTTACTAAGAGATTCCGATTTCTTAATAATTCCTGCGCAGAAATTTACCACAGCTCCAAGCTGGTGTAGACAGAAGCTAAAGCACATGCTAAAATGAAGAGTTGAATAAAGATGAAGAGTTTTTTATAATTCGCTAATTGCCAAATTGTCCAACTTAAAAAAAGAAATAAATGACACCTGTACACTGGTGGCTTTACCTGTTTTGATAATATCACTTAATTCATAGAGAAGTAACTTGTTGTCTCCTCCAGCATCTAGCCGCTGTTCCATGTAACTGTTTAGTTCGTACACAACTCCTTGCATATTCGTGTCCTGGTACTGCTGAAGGGAGAAAAGAAACACTGTTACAACATGCTCACACAGGAGCCGTCTACAACTGCTGCAATGTTGTGCCTACAAATGTTTTCCCAAGACTCGGAAATATTATAACAAATACTCTCCTCTCCTGAGCCACTCATCCCCAGCCCCGTGCAATAACATTTCCGCTCTAAAGGGACCAGGATCCATGACGACTTGAGATCCAGGAGGAGCCGACCAGAGATTTGAGTATTTATTTTCAAGTTTATAGAAAAGCAATGTCTTAGGGACTTTATTTTTTGTTAACTTTCGGTTGAATCTGGGCGAGGATATCATACTTTGGTGACAAAGTTATGTTGCTTGTGAATGCTTCAAGTGTAATGAACAAGTGTCTAGTGGCCAAACACTGCAGGCTTATACCAGGCCACTACACTAGAAACATCATCCAATTAGTGTCCTTTTTCAAGATATGGTTTAAAACAGGTAAAATATACAATAAAAAGTGACATTGTATGTAAATAACATTTAAAAAAAAAATCACATTGCTATAGAGAAATAGGGAAACCCAAATATTAACTGGAAAAGTCGAATCGTCATCTGCAAGAAGCCCTTATTTTGTTCTTGGCACTTTGTGCGCCCTCACACTATGGGTTTAAAAACTTGTTATTCCAAGTGAAACTGAGGTAGCTCAATTCTCTATTTTGACGGGAGGACAGAAACAGTAAAAAAAAGGTATACAACTTGCTCAATGGAGCTGACAATGCAAATGAAAAAAAAGACACAAAACATCCAGATATAAAGGTGCCAACCATATGGTGAAAGAGACAGGAATTAGACCACCCCATTGTTTTATGATCACATCTGACTTTGTTGCCCCCTATTTCACTTTGCCTTTCATTTCTTTGCTATCCGCTATCTCTAGAGAAAGAAACACACAAACATCCTCCAAGAGCTGAAGGGATAAGTTATCAAACCCTGATGTTAGCTTGATACCCCCCCCCCCTCCTTTAGCTCTGCCCCAGAGGGGAAGCCAAGTTCAATATTCCCCTATCTCTGGAAGGCCAAGAGATGAGAAATGAGCTCTCAGCCTATTTTGTCATTTATTCTGGGCGATTTTGATAAATATATGAATCATATGACCCCATTAATAGTCTAGCCCTACATGGAGCAAGTTGTCATTGTAAGAAACTGAAAAGAAAACTACTGGAATATAAAAACTGGAATTTTGGTGTAGTTACCAAGACAAAAATGACTAAGATAAATTCCAATCTAAAGACCATAGGCAACAGCAGATTCCCCAAATTCCTCATTCTTTTCTGTGGTAAAGATGTCTATGGAAGATTGTGCCCTGTTGGCTCCCAGTTAAAGCATCACCCTATTGTCAATCCGTAATATACTGCTATCTCTATACTATACCACAGTTCCTAGAGCAGGTTATAGAGCAATTGTACGCCAGGCCACACGGCCATCTGCTGGATTTACAAAGAAGCTGGAGCCTCTAGATATATCCAGCATGAGCAAAGTGGCAGGGGGAACATAAAGTGAAGTTTGGAGGTGGGAACCTTGTGGTATTCAGTTTTCAGCTTACTGTACTGCCTAGCATCATGTAATTGAAAGAATGATGAATTGACAATTGTACTGAGGCAATCTTGATATAAATCTGCTGCCATCTACCAGAATTATGAGAGGAAGACCCCACACACACCTGAGGTGAAAACTCAATTAAAAAATGTAAAAACCTCAAAATTGCTATAATGTCCCCTCCCATAATCCACCAGAAAATCAAAAAAAAATTTAAGAAAGGTCATAGCAGAAGTCAACTGAACCAACTGACGATTGGGACAAAATTCCACCTGAGCAATGCATGTGATTAGTTTCTCCATAAAGGAGGCACCTTGAAGCTATTACTACCACCAAAGGCTTTTGTACATTATATTAAAGCACAACTAAACTATTAAAACTTGCATAAAGCAATGATGCATATGATAATAGTAAACATTGTAATATACTTTATAAATAGGAATATCTTCATATGCCCTTCTTTTTCCCTGCCTTTCTTCCTTATCTAAGCATCTTTCTGTCCCGACAGATCATAAATAAAAGGTATCCAATGATCTTACTAATGACTTAACTCTTTACCGACAGTCCCTGAATAGTCAACACTGCTTAGAGAGCTGAATCTTTTAGTGAAATATACCCTAGGTATGGAAAAAGTTTATAGATAAGCCTCCACTGCTTATCTATATGATGTGGATGGGACTTCAATACACTGCTCACTATAGGAGAAAGCGACTGTGGTAATCTTCTTATATGTGTTATCCATGGCCTTCTTCTATAAATCAACTTCTTCTTCTTCTAAAATCACTTCTAACGTTATGCTAATGAGGCAGAAGGACTTTGGGGGTGTTACCAGAGTTCCTCCATGCTCTGGCTTTTACACATGGTTAATATACAAGTGTGTATGCTGGGGAGATAATTAGGCAACTTCCCCTTTCATTAATTACACATCTGGACATGTGCCGTTGTTTCTTTAGTAAAACACAAGTTCCCATTAAAAAAAAAAAAAAAATTCCCAATGTTCCAATAAAAAAAAAACTAAGAAAACTCCCAAATTCATTGTTTACAGGAAAAGCCTTACAGGTACATAGTTTACATGTAGACAATGAATGTGTTAAGAGTTTTTTTATTTACTCTTTGTTTTTTTTATGTAACATTGAGCAAATTTGTTATACAGACAGTCCCCGGGTTACATTCAAGATAGGGTCCGGAGGTTTATTCCTAAGTTGAATTTGTATGCAAGTCAAAACTGTATATTTTATAATTGTAGATACAGACAAAAACATTTTGCCCCAATGACAACTGGAGTTTAACATTTTTTTTGCTATAATTGGACCAAAGATTATCAATAACGCTTCATAACAGACACCTTACAGCTGGACATTGCAGCCTGGGACTAAAGTAAAGGATTCAAAGAGCTGCACCAGAGGTCTTTAACTAGGGGTCATCTGTAAGTCGGGTATCCTTAAAGGAAACCTACCAGTTCAAATGGTAGGGGTAAGCTGTAAATACCGAGCACCAGCTTAGGGTGAGCTGGTGCCGCAGCTTACTTTCGTTAGTGTTATTAAGCGCTGTATCGCGGATGCTTCAGCAGCTACAGCTATAAAACTTTAAAGAGTGTTAAAACCGCGATACAGCGGTTAATAACACTAACAAAAGTAAGCACCGGCTCACCCTGAGCTGGTGCTCGGTATTTACAGCTTACCCCTACCATTCTAACTGGTAGGTTTACTGGTAGGTTTACTTTAAGTAAAGGACCACTTGTAGTGATTTTTATATATGTGAACTTGTATTTTATTAGAGAAACAACGGCACATGTCAAGGTGTGTAATTAGTGAAAAGAGAAGTTCCGTATTTATCTCCCCAGTATACGCAGTTGCACATAAGGGCGCAGAATAGCGCTTGAAACGCGTAGATTTGTTTTGTCTACACTGGTGGCTACTCCAGAACTGGTTCTTATGTCTTTTTAATACTTTTTCAATAAAAGAAAGATATAGGCTATGTTTTAAACTGTCCCCCAAAGCTGGTGCTGGATTACCTTTTCCACTGTCTTGATGTGCTCCATGTATCCAGGAGACATTCATGGCACATGCCGAAGACGGAGAAAATCCCCCCCCCCCCCTTGCACTTCCCCCTCCATTTGTCTGATGTAATGGGAGAGGGAAGTGCTTCTGCATAGTGAAACAGCCTGTAAAGCTGTAGCATGGAGGGGCTCTGGAAATACCCCCTAGAGTCCTGGTTCATTATTGTCATTTCATTGATTTTAGAAGGAAGGAGGCCGACATAACAAATAAAATTACCACAGTCGTGGTGCCAGGATCTATGAGTAAAATGGCCCTAAATTGTTGCGCTTGATTGTGATGGTAGTTTTCTATAACCCCTTAAGGACGCAGCCATTTTACAGCTTAAGGCTCAGCCCGATTTTTTGGATTCTGACCTGCGTTCTTTATATGGTTATAACTTTTGAACACTGTTACTTATCAAAGCGATTTGAGATTGTTTTTTCCTCACATGTTGTACTTCATTTTGAGTGGTAAATTTTGGCTGATAAGTTTTAGGTTTATTACAAAAAAAGGAAAAAAAAAATTATGGAATTTTTGAAACATTTTCCATTTTCGTAATTCAAATAATTGCCTGTTTTCAGGCAGATCGATTTACCACCCTAAATAATGGCTGAATTACATTTCCCATATGTACACTTTAAATTTTCTAAAAATTTTAAGTGTCTGGATAATATTTTGATGTCACAGGGCTTACAAATCCAATATCAGTTTTCTGTATTTCTTTCAAAATGACTATTTTTGGGGAATAATTACAGTTTTGAATGACATTTTTTTAATGTTTACATTTAAAACCCCCTATATAACCAACCCATTTCAAATCTGCACCCCTCAAACTATCAGAACAGCTTTTAGGAAGATTGGTAAAACCCTTGAGATTTTCATAATAATAACTCAAAATGAGGAGAAATTTAGAATGGTCAAATTTTCTTGGTGATACGTTTATTTAGCCATACAATTTACACATTTTCAAAAGAGAAAAACCATCTACAATTTGTTATGAAATTTTCCTAGACGGTGAGACCCCGCAACCCATGTGCACACCACCACACGTGCTGTACTTGTTTTATGGTCGCACAGGCGAGGCAGAGAGAAGGGAGGAGCGCACCTGAGTGCCAGGATGTTAGTTTCCCATTGGCCCCTCTTTGTAGGCTATAACATTTTCGCTTTTTCTGTATTGGGGCATCATTGTACTGGATTTTTATTTTTTTTTGGGTGGTCACTGTTAGAACCTAATTATCATTATTCTTATTGCTCATGGTGCGATAGATTAACGGGAATACCAGACTTGATATTTTAGTTACTAAATTCCATAAAACTAACGGTTTACCTGCGCATTTGGCACTTGCAAGTGCATACTTACTATGGACGCGCTAGTTGATGCTTGTTTTTGGTGGACTGTTGTATTTGCAACAGTATATATCAGTAAAGATGTCTTTTGATCACTATGCATTTTTGTGTGATCAAATAGGTTAAAAATCCTAAATTGGCGGTTTGTTAACAGTTTCTTTCAGCTGCGTTCATTGAGTAGGTTAAATAATTATTTACTTTATTCATCAGGCTATTACGGACACGGTAATATTATATTGGGGTTTTGTGTTAAGATTAGATTTTTTGTGCATTATATTGGGACTCTTTATAGTTTGCGGGCTTATGGACATTTATTGATTTATAATTTTTTTTATGAATATTTCATTTTTTTTACTTTTTTTATCAGTTCCAATTCATCGGTGTATGTAAATTATGATTATGCAGGTATAGCATCATGACTTAATAGCTGACACCATGCTTCAGATGAGTCAGAAACCCATCTAATGGCAATGCCTACAGGCAACCCTGGGGTCCTGATCGGGACTTAAGGGCTGCCATAGAAACAAATGCGGCCACACCGTAATCGTGAGGGAAAAGACCCCAGAAGGGTTTAAATGGCCCACAACGACCCGGGCGTACTCGGGGAAAAGTCAGCGTAGATTACTGCTGACATCTCATGAACCCGATACCGGCATACAGCTCAGACGCCATAATATATGATGCCGCGCACCACACTAGCATGATGAGGGAAGGCGCCATAGTTTTGTGGGAGATTGCCTCTATCCAATGAGGGTCACTGCAAATCCAGAGCGCATTTGAAACAGATAAACATTTGATTGATGCCCAGATGATTGTGTGTTTTTTTGGTGAGGGTTTTTTTTTTTTAACTGCCACGTAATCATTTATAAATTCCGACACTTCCAAATTTATGCCGAATTCTTGTGACTGTTTTAAATCACTGGCCCAACTTTTATGTTTAGCACTTTCTTTCAATGAAACACATTCTTGTCAGGTAGTTGCTTGGTAGCATTTCAGAGCAAACACAGCAGTGATTTATCCACATGAATTCTTCCCCAGTCACAGCATCTTGTAGTATCTAAATGATCTACTAATACTATGTTACAGCGGGGTGGAAGCTGTCAGCCAAGACCGCCGCTAGGTTCTTTCTTTCAGGTGGGACGGACTCTATATTTTTAAGTGTGTAAAAATTGTCCTTAGGTTCTTAGGCTACATTCACATGGACATGGTGCCCACGTGTAACGTAGGCACCGCGGGCCACACGTTGCAATGTGACTGGGAGGAGGAGGATGGGGTGAGCAGCGCTCTTCGCCCCTCCCAGTAGAGGAACATTGCGCGGGCGCGATTCCAGGAAGAAATAATGACATGGTCCCATATTTTCACGGGGTATAGCGGAACGGTACGGGTGCGGCACTCGCGCCCATTGTGGTCTAGGGGGGAGCATATATCTGACATATAACTTCCCTCATTCGGCTGTCTGAATGAAGCCCAAAGTATGTAGCTTTGCAGGACAAGCTGACCATTTTTAGTTTTTGGAAATGTGCAAATTTTGAAATATTTATAATGTTGTGGGTGGTGTTAAAATGAAATAAAATCAGAATTTCAAGAGTAATTGACCTTTGAAACTCTTAAGACCACAGCCTTTTTGTATTTTCATTACAAGTCTGGTTTTTAAGTGTTATGTATTATATTGCACTAATATGTGTACCAACTTAAATCAAATGATCAAAGCAGCAGGATATGGACTGTAAAAATAAAACTTTACCATGGTACCATTTAAAAATGGTTGCAATTCATTTACCAACAAACTGCATGATCAACTTAATACAAAATTTGATCAAAGACAATTGTAAAAGAGGGGACGTCTTACAAAGTTAGGGTTGAGTTCGGGTTAGAGGGTACTTCTTGATCACACTTTAATTAAAATTTTTTAGGTGTTGTGAAAAAGGCAAAAACAATGTCAGATTACACAGTCGCTTGTTGGGAATAATTTTTCCATTGATGGCACTTTTGGGACCTGGCAGATAACCAACACGGGTTGTAATTGATTGATTTTTATTTATGAAATGGGAAAGGGTGTAAAAAATACAAAACCTCTTTTTTTTTCGTTTTAATTTTTTTACTTATCTTAGGACCCCTAGTAGTACCAGAAGTTCTGGGTGTCTTGACGCAGCTGTATTGCAGTATATGGAAGATTTCTGCTGGGGGCAGAACATACAGATCTTACTAGAGACAGGCCGGGGTAAGCCTTCGTTGCCCAATACTAGGACCCTACTCCATAAAAAGTGGATTCGCAAGTCAGTACTGACGTTCCCATTAATGGGATGAATAAAAATTACATGTATGTATCAAGTTGCATTACGGCACATAAACATTGGACTGTTTGGAAAGGTCAAAATAGAAATGTGGGGACTTATTTTGCTGCGTTGGGGTCTCTTCATGCCAAGCTTTCAACAGAAACAGATTTAGGGACTGCTTCAATGCAAAGCCTAAGTAGATTTGTAATGCTTGGCTGCCTAGGATCTAACAAGTGACATCAATGCCCCATCCAGTTGTGACAAATCGTGTTTTAGTACAAAGAAAACGAAGACTGTTGACATAAAGTTATTGGCCAAACAGCAAGTAGTATCTAGAGAAATCTTGGCACCAGTTGTGTTGTGTAAAGATAAATGTAGTGCCAGATCACAAGCTCTTGGATCTTTTTTACACCATATACACCAAGTGTAGGCTTCATCGTATTCACAATGACAGTACATTTACCTAAGCAACTGACATTTGATGAAACACTGATCAAATTAAGCTGCTTACCATGAGATTCTGCGGGGATACATGTCTGTAAACACAAATTGAAACAAGAAATAAAAAAAAATATGAGTACATTTCTATAACTAATAACATGTAAGCAATGACAGAAGCCGTTCTTTTTGTGTATCAGATATTTAAAAGTAATGTATAAAGTTGACTAGACCACAGTTCCTGTGGAAAACTCCTAGTCACGGTTTAAAAGTCAAGAGATATCAGAGGATGTGCTTGGCAAAATCATGAAGATATAATTTCTTCAAAGAATGGAACTTAAGGCAAGGCCACTGCTCAATCTTTTTCCAACACGTGTCAAAGTGAAACCTACCACTTAAAAGTGGTAGTATTACACAATTCCATGGCACCAGATCAGGGGTGTGAGTTGTATCACCGATGTTAATAAGTTATAGTAACATTTATCTGGGTCGCACCGCACTAGGGCACAGCGCACATTTGAAGTGCTGGAGAGCTCTTTAGGTCGGACCGTCACGCGAGCTCTCCGGCACACGCGCCACATGCGCAACTTCCTACGTCGAAACAGGCTTCGTGCACCTGGTGTCCCATACACCCATGAGAAGCTTCTATCCACGAGTAAGTATATAGTAGCTTTTATAGAACAAAAGCAAGAAGAGATCAATTGAAAAAGGGTTATAACTTTTCAGTACAACAAAAATATCAATTATAAAGTGAAAGTGGCCAACGCCCCTTAAGAATTACAAAAATTTTATCTGCCAATCAATATCAGTTAAGCCAAATGGAGGGAAAGTCCATGTGAAGCTTTTGGGACAGGAGAATACCGGTTGACCCCGCAGGTGGAAGTTCTACAGTAAGGGGGAGAAGTCCTGAGGACGATTGCAAAAAAGAGGAAAATCAGGAGACAACGGCAGGAGAAGGGACATGTTGGGACAGTATTGATGATCAGATATATGGTGGAGAACAGGTTCTGGCTTATAAGTCATTGTTAACATTTTTTAAACTGAATTGGGATGCAATGGGGCAACCAGTGGAAAGACTGGCAGCGATGAGAGGCCAGATGAGAATGTGGAGGGGAGAGGATGGATTTTAGCTGGGCAACAGAGTTAAGGATGGTTTGGATGGGTGGGTGTTAAAAAAGTTAGATGCGAGATCACAGAAAAACGTTGCAGTAGTCCAAGCATTAGATGAGGAAGGCGTTGGACTTGTAAGTTGTCGATGTGGGTGTGAGAAATGGAGGGAAGCGAAAGTAGGTACCACAGTCGTGGTGCCAGGATCTATGAGTAAAATGGCCCTAAATTATTGCGCTTGATTGTGATGGTAGTTTTCTATAACCCCTTAAGGGCACAGCCATTTTGTAGCTTAAAGGGGTATTCCGGGAATATGAACATCTGACACAAAAACCCATGATGATATAAATAAATGAATACAACAAAACTCAATGCCATTAGTCACAAAACGGAGCTTAAAGAATTTGATTTTATGATTTACAAAATTTATGGCCTCTCTAAAGTAGGTGGAGTTATCACTAAGATGGACGCCACTGGAAACTACAAGTTCCATGATCCTTTAGTTCTCAGTAACTCCTCCTACCACTTATGCTCTGCCCCCAGTGATGATGTAACAGGATTTCTTGCTCTGTTACCATAGTAATGATGTGTAACTGCCATCACCACAACACTGGCCATACTGAATGCACTGCAACCAACCGACTACAGCCAAACTCAGAGGTGATCACATGACCCTGCCCAGGACATGTGATGTGGACATGTGACCAGCAGCCATCTTCCGTGCTGCAACGGACCGCGCGGAGGAGATTAACGGACTGATTAAAGGGCCAGTAACATTTTAATTCTTCATTAC